>VXBA01005657.1:231701-380601 GCA_013399895.1 Serilophus lunatus
TGCATTTTGGCCACAAAAGCCCCCTGCAATGTTACAAGTTGGGGGCAGAGTGGCTGGACAGTGCCCAGGTGGAAAGGGACCTGGGGGTACTGATAGATAGCCAGCTCAACCTGAGCCAGCAGTGTGCTCTGGTGGTCAAGAAGGCCAATGGCATCCTGGCCTGCATTAGGAACGGTGTGGCCAGCAGGAGCAGGGAGGTTATTCTGCCTCTGTACTCGGCACTAGTGAGTCCGCACCTGGAGTACTGTGTCCAGTTCTGGGCCCCTCAGTTTAGGAAGGACGTGGAGATGATTGAGCGTGTCCAGAGGAGAGCAACGAGGCTGGTGGGGGGCTTGGAGCACAAGCCCTATGAGGAACGATTGAGGGAGTTGGAACTGTTTAGCCTGGAGAAAAGGAGGCTCAGAGGTGACCTTATCGCTCTCTACAACTTCCTAAAAGGAGGTTGTAGTCAGGTGGGGGTTGGTCTCTTCCACCGGGCAGCAACTGACAGAACGAGAGGACACAGTCTCAAGCTGCACCAAGGGAGGTATAGGTTAGATATTAGAAAGAAGTTTTTTACAGAAGGAGTAATAAAGTGTTGGAATAGTCTGCCCGGGGAGGTGGTAGAGTCACTATCCCTGGATGTATTTAAGAAAAGGCTGGATGTGACACTTGGTGATATAGTCTAGTCTAGTCAAGGTGTTAGGGCAAGGGTTGGACTCGATGATCTCAGAGGTCTCTTCCAACCTAGTGATTCTGTGATTCTGTGATTCATGAAACCGGAGGTAGGTTTACTAAGAAAGCATGAGGAGGAGAGTACACAGCTCTGGGTGAAATAATGGAACACCCATAGAATCATAAAGATTGTAAAAGACCTCCAAGGTCTTATGGTGAAGTGCCATGTCTACTTGGTTTTTGAATATTTGAGGGGATGGTGACTCCATCACTTCCCTGGGGAGTCTGTTTCGTTGCTTAGCCACTCCTTCAGTGATCCAATGTCTGTGCAGGACCAGGAATTCATACATTACATTTTCAAAGTCTTAAAACTGACCTCTTGAGAACTCATGGACAGCAGCTGCCAGAACTGGGGGTGAGGATCGTATGCGAAACTGGAGGTACTGATTCAACATAACAGCTATAAAGTTTGGCACATATTTAAATAGGAGCAAGTATAAAAATAACCCTGAATGAGCTTGTGTATTTTTTATTTTAGAACTCTCTACCTTGGAGACTTTTTAAAATTGATATATTTTTAAACATAGAATGACATGTGCTGTCTGTTCCCAATTCTAAGGTAAACACTATGGTGACTTAAGTGAGCTGAAATAGGGAAATCGTACATTTTTCTTAGTTTTTTCAAGTTTCATTCAAGAGATTCAATGAGAAGTGTTTATCAATGCTGCAATAGCATTGTCCTCCTATGAATAAATTAAGATGTTTAGAAGAAAAACTTATCTGGCAGTGGGAAGTAGTATTTTCACTCCAGTAGTCATATGGTAAATGCAGTTTTGATGTTAGGTTTTAAGTGTGGTTCTCCTTTACTAATGCAACATAGATTTCAAGGCCAGGTAAGACCATTAGTTTATGTCGTCTGCCTTCCACAGAATAGGATTTCTGTGCTGCACAAATATGTCCTGTAAGGTCCACCTTTTTTTTTGTGTTGGTGCTTGCAATTCAGTTAATCCTGAAATGCAGTCATTACTGTAACATATGCTCCTTTCCAACCCTTGGAGCTAGGAGCAGAGCTGAGGGACACAGAGGCATCACGTGGCTCAAATAGCTAACGATTCTTGGCCACGGAGTTCAGGGTGGAATGTGAGATATAGTGGATTTAATCTAGTGTCTGATTCACAGCAGAACCTTAGCCTCGGTGCTCTCTCACATTCCAGATGAATGCATGAAACACAGAGAAATCCACTGTTGCATTTCAATACATACAAATTTTATGTAAAAGCTGTTGAAAGGTTGGTTCTGTCTACTGCCTGCTGGGACAATAATAATTTTTGAAACATGAACATTTCTGGTTAAAAGCAAATTTCTTTTCCAGATGATCTTAGCTAAGAAAATCACAGAAAACATTTTATCTTAGCTTTCATAAGTGAGACCTGGAAAACAACTACTGAAAATGTCCAAGTTCACCTCTGTCCCCAAAATTAAAAGGCTTTTCTGTGCATTACATGAAGTAGGTTAAGTCCTGATCCTATAAAAATCTACAGAGTAGTCTTAATCTTGCAGGATCAGGTAATTAGCAGCCTAATCACTTTCCAGGTGTGCAAACTAACAGGCTCTGAGTGCACTAATAGGGCTTTAATGGCCATGACCAGCTCATCTCTGGAGGCTTTATCCCACACTCTGGGGACTCCATTTAAACTCAGCCCTGAGCCCTCGGTTTCTCTCAGAGACATGTGGTAGGTGCATGTGCAGGTCTTACCTGCCTACCTCAAGCCTTGCCACCTGGGTGGACTTGGACCTAGATCTGGACCGATGCTCTGTGTATGCTCTCCTGGATAGACCCACATGACTGTATGCTCTAGCTTGTCCTTATCTCTGTCCCCCTTAGCCCACCTGGCTGTACCTCCTGGGACCCGGCATCTGGTTCATTGCTGGCTGTGCCTGGGGCTATTGCTGCACCCAGTTACAAACACCCACCTCTTCTCCTGCCATGCTTAAGGCCCTCGGTTGATAAGGGTATTGTCCGTGCTGAGGTAACATTCTGCTCCTAGCTCACCTTCCCTTGGGAAGCAAGCTCCTGCTGCTCCCTGAAGAGTATGTTCCTGTTGGCACACAGAGGTGCAGAAATGGTCTCAGATGGTATGTGCAAATTGCAGGTAATCCTCTTGAAAATTTCAACCATTCTCTTTAGTTAGGGGAGTGTTGACAAACTAAAAGTTGAAGCAGTGAAAATAGCAACATCATAATATTTGATTCTTTTACTATGTAAAACATTGCTTCTTTATAAATGGGAGCTTTGCTTTCAACCCGATTTTTTTAAATGACTAAAGGTGTTTCTGTAGTTATTTTTTTCTGTATCAAGATTTGCAACAAGTGCAAAGACTTAGAATGCATATGAAAACAGAGAATCTTTCCAAATAATTTCTTCAATATTCAATTCTAATCTGTCATGCCTCTTAATGCAACTGAAAAACAAATATCACCACGGAAATACTCTTTTAAAACTACAATTTATAGACAGATATTTCATTATGTTCTTATTTATGCATTGTTAAAGATTGCTAGTGTTTGTTAAATTTCTACTCACTTCAAGTAGTGATTGGAGACCTTTCTGAGCAATATGACTTGCAAGGAGGTAATGAGTCTCAGCTTTGTCACAGAATTGTGGAATTAAGTAGAATGGAACTTTGACTGAACAGAAATGTTTGCCAAAGCCCCATGTAAGTTTTTCAAAGCAACAACAGGAAAAAACCCCTCCATTTATCTTTGTGTAGTTGCCTTTAAACTACAGTGCCTAATCAGATGTGTTGTAAACAAGTCCATGTCCATATTCAACTATGCTTGTAGCTGACCTTTCTGCCAGCAACATGTGCAGCTTCTGGAGTAGATGGGCCTTTGGGATATCTAAAAGCAATGCAAGAAATATGGGGTTTTTTGGACCAGACTGGGTTTGAGCACACCCTTGTTAAGAGGGAGGTTAAGCAAAAGAATGAACATGTTTGGGACTTGCTAATACATTCAGTTGTCACTATGTGCATTTTTGTGCCCTTCTTATGTCTTATGGTCAAAATAATGTATTTATCAAACTATTTTATCAATGGGATATTTTTTGTATTTTGATGATTATTCCCAAACTTAATATACATAAATATGTTCTAACTAGAAAATGTAGGATGTTGTAAACATACTATAATCTCTTCCATCAATTGCATTTTGTGAATGATTCTGGGTAATGAGTCCATATTTGTCACTGCATAAGCATGTAGGGAAGTAATGGCACAAAGACAACTAATATTTTTCCAAGAAGAAAAAAAAATAAGGAAAGGAGAGGAGAATGAAAATGTGCATTTCTGAGTAGGAGTTGTTAGCTCTGCAAACTAACCAGTAATATCTACTTATAATGTGGTTAGGAATTACCTGAAATGTGGAAGAATCTTAAAAAGATTGACTTCACTGTAAAGCATGAAGTGGTACCTCTACAGTCCAAAGAAGTGCTGGTTATCAGAAGAAAACGTGTACTTTTGGAAGTGAGATCAGTTCTGTGCTCTGAACCAAATGATTTTTCATTTTTTGTTCTGATAACAAGCTGGTAGGAAGCTTCACTGAACTGAGAAATTGTAAACTCTTAGAAAAGGCTGTCTAAAGATAACAATTCAATGTTTCCAAGTAATGTATTCTGAATGAATCTGATAATTTAAAGCCCACTCCACCAAAATGGGAGTGATTCTTGTGTCCTCTTTATCTTCAATTATGTCTAATCTGTTTCTAATTAAAACGTGATGGTGCTGTTGTCAGATCAAATATAGATTTTAAATGTTTTATGCTTCTACACTGGAAATGTTTTAAATGTATGTGGGCTATCTTTCAGGACTCTACTGACTGAATCTAGTAAATTTGAAGAAAATAAGAGTGCTTAAATATTAAATGATTCATAGTTCAGGAACTGGAACATATTTAATGAATGGCAGCTAAGAAAAAGTTAGGGAACAGTCCTGTGAGACCATATTGAAGGCATTACAGAAGGCTAGGTAGATGACATCAGTTGGTCTTCTTTTGCCAACCATTGTAGTTCTACAGAAGTCCACCAGATTGGTCAGGCACAGTTTGTCCTTAGTGAAGCTGTGCTGGCTTTCCTGGATCACCAATTTGTCTTGTGTGTGCCTTAACATTGCTTCCATGAAGATTGGATCCATGATATTCCCAGGTACAGAGGCGAGGCTCACTGGGCTGCAATTCACCAGGTCCTTATTTCTCCCTTTTATAAAAACACAAGTGATGTTTCCCTTTTTCCAGTCACCACAGCCTTCACCTGACTGCCATGACTTTTCAAATATGATGCATAATGACTTGGCAACAACATCAGCCAGTTCCCTCAGGACCTTTGGATGCATGTCATCAGACTCTCTAGGCTTGTGCCTGTTTGGCTATTCAGAACCTGCTTTTTGTTTACTTTCCTCTCCCACCTAGACATTAAGGGACTTGAGAGATGTGGGAAGCCTGGCTGCCAGTGAAGACTCAAGCAGAAAACACAGCGATCCTGCTTTTGAACATGATGACCTACCTCCCCAACTAGTTTTTCCATCAGGACAACTGCTAAGGACAGAAAAGCATGGAAAAACGGAACATAATATTTTGGACAAAGCAGAAACTGTCATAGTGTATATCAATGTACGGGTAGATGGTGGAAGACAAGCTCTTCTCTCTGTGCAAACTCTCAAAGATACTGCAAAGTGGCAGATTGAGCTGAAAGCACTTGGCCTACATTTTTCTGCATACTAGGCGGATGAAACATTTCTTTGTTGATGCCATTTTGCTAAAATCTATGTAATATAGTGGTCTTTCAAGAGTAAGGCCTCCCACATAATGCAAAAAAAAAATGTTTCTTGCTTAAAGAAAAAGAAGAGAGCATGTTACAAAAAAGATACAGAATTGCAGATGTTATTATTCAGCTTCGTTAAATTAGAGATCCCTTACTATGAGAATGGGAGAAGGAAAAAGACCTTTGGAAACCTATTCCATTTAATTTCTTCTGCTTCCTTAAAAAAAAAAAAAAAAAGACACGCTCTCTTTTCTCACTTGAATAATAATGTATTTTACAGCCCAACTCTAAATTATTTATTAACATGTAAGCAAAAATGATTGCAATGCAGAAAAAATAATTAAGACCAGATTCTGGACAAACACATCAATATGCTGTTTGATGATGATGATTCCCCAATGAAACTATTATTTTTAAGTTGTTTTTTTTCCTTGACCTTTTGAAAAACTAGAGTTCTGAAACACAATGATAAAAATTCCATAAAGAAATTGAAGAGTAAATTTGCTTTTTTTTATTCTTGCCTTGCCTACATAGGCAGATGTTTGTTAACATACATTGACTTAATATTTAAGTTTGTAATAGTCAAGACTGTAGAATTTAGTAAGGGTTTCTGTTTTCAAAATGAAGCACTTATGTTTTAGTAATTTTCACCTTGTTTAGGCTTGTAAGAGGTATAACGGCCACATACATGGATGGAAACTCTTTATCAAAAGAATGTCAGTTTGCAGCATCATTGTGATTTCCAAAAAATAAGTCAAGTCTCACTTACTTGAAGGAGACTTTACTACCACTTGGCCTTGAAAAGCAATGCTATGAGAGTGCCAAATTATTCTGGATGTCTTTACGCTTTCACATGGAAAACAGTAATGTTGAATAAGAAAATTAAATGCCTTAAAGATACGAGAAGTTTGTAATCCAGGAGTTGGACTCCTTAGCTGCCAGATGTTTCCCCTGAATTCAAAGGGAATTGGTCATAGCCTGTCACTGCAAAACAGAATGCAGATCACCATGTTATATTATGATAGGTCCAGATAGGAAAGAACTGTAGGAGGCTGGATTTGGCCTGGAGTTCCCTAGAGCTGACGTTTGTCAAGCCTATGTAGCCATGTTGCTTCATTTTTTTTTCTCAGATAGAGTCCATTAATTTCATAAGCTTTAACTGCAGTAGAATTGCTGTTTTAGTATATTGTTTGTTGAGCCAGGAAAGCCTCTTGGAGACAACAACTGCCTTCTTGAGGTTTGTTAGTTCTTCCTCTGGTGGAGAGCCTTTTTCCTGTTTTGAACACACTGTCAGTGAGAGTTGATAAAAGGGACTTAATCCGTTGAAGTATGATTTGGTCTAGTCCTTTGGTCAGCAGACAGCCCTGTGTTGAACTGATCTGAGCCATCATGTTTCGTGAATTCAATCTGTAACAGTGTAACTTCCTGCTAATCCGAGCAGCCATGTTTTATCCTAAACAGCAAAACCACTCAGAGAAGTTTGAATTGGGAACTTTTCCAAATTATGGGAAAGTTCAGATCCAAACCTGAATATCTGTATTGGCACTCCCTTGGACTTTATGGCATCTCTGCCTCTTCATAAAGGAGAGTTCCTTCAGGAACTCTGAAATGAACGTGTTTTCTCTTGTTAAAACAGAAGCTTCCAGGTATTGAGTGGCAGTAAGACAGTTTGTAACCTTCCCATAAATTGCCAGGATTGAATTAAGGACAGTTACTGAGACCTGAACTAGTCATTGTGGAATTTTATAGTCAATGGAGGGAAATGGGGGCTCTAGACGCAGTGCATCTGACCTATTTGGATATGCCCCTTAGGGTATGCGATGATTTACACACAATCTACTGCTGACTCAACTAGATATTCGCTGACTGTAAAATTAATTGTTGCTAACTAGATTTTTACATCAACTTAGCTAACTAGCTTGATGTAAGATAGCATAATTTTCTGCTCATGGAGATAAGCTTAAACATCCATGTACAGATTTTTACTATATTTTTTAATATTCATATAATAGTCTCCTGTCTGCTGTAAACTTACTTTTATCCCTTTGCACATACAAAAGGCATTTGTATGCCTAGTGAGGATCCAATCGTGAACAAAAATAACTGAGAATGAGAGTTGCTTGTTCAAATTTCTGCATAGATAAATTTTATAGCCCGAATGCCAGACCGAGGATATAAAATTATATATGTACCCTTGGAGGACAAAGGTGGTGTTTAGTATTTTATTTATAAGAAAACCAGCATAAAATTATATTAATTTGTATTATGGCTACAGTTCTCATGTTTTTTGTTGCTGCCTTACATCTATTCCTCCAGAGCCAAATATACAAACTGGTTTGCTCTCTTATTTACCTGAAAGAAGCTTGTTTGATTGGTTTTTTCAGCAATGGTCTCATTCATTGCACTGTTAAGCAGCAAAGTAGATACAAAGTAGATCTCAATGTGACAGACTGAGTAGCAATTGACTCCATGAATAGAAGTGTAAAAAATTATTGAAAAGAAGAATAACTTCGTCAAATTTCCCCCAAATATCTTGCGTAATTCAAGTAGGTCCTAGAAGTTCATTTCCATGGCGATATATGCAGCAATTGAACTCTAATTAAACAAATGAACAACAACAATAACAAAAAGCACACCTGTGACCCTGAAACATAGATTTGTTTAAACCAAGTCACTTAAAGTTTATAGTTCTCTAAATGTGTCCCCTTATCCCTTACTGCATTTGAAATATTCCCACTTGTCTGCCACTTCTGTTCTTAGACTGGATAGCAAGCTGTCCAGATCAGGGATTATCTGATTTGTCTTGCTTTCATATTAATTTGCAGGCTTCGTGATTTTAGAAGTATGTTTGTGAAAAAGAGACCATGTGTATATTTCTAAATACGTATGTGCTTATACATTTGTTAGTGGCACGGATGATGACTCCAGCAATTTTCTTTGAAGTGTTGACAGTGAGCAGACCTTCATTTGTCTGCAGAAAAAAAAAATCCATCATCAGTACGTTGCAGGGACATGGCATTCACAATCCCCTATCAGCTTTATGCATTACTGACCTCCACAGGCATTTTAGGGGAAGACACAGCAGGAAGAGATGAAGGTCAGTACAGAAAGTGTTATTGCTTTTGCAGGCGAGTAATGTGTATTTAATCATTGTCTTATGCCGTATTTGCATAACAGGCTTGGATGCTCTCCTGGTAAAATTATCAGTCCATAAAAATTTGTTTCCTATTTCAATTTAAGGGTCAGTGATAAAGAGCACTGTCAAGTTCGACTGTGTCCATATTACACTATGCCTCAAAACCCGAGTGAAGCTGTGATCATTTCAGTGCTTCTGGGTGCCACTGTGCCCAGATCAAGACACGATTGCGTGTGTTATTCTTCCTTATTGGTTCATGCAGAATAGTTTGTACATATGAAACCCAGATTTGGAAATGTGATGAAATGCGAGTTTAACCCTTTCCTGTCCCATTCCAACAGCTGGATTTAATATGTACATTCCCTACTGGTATAGAATTTATTAATAATTAAGCAAAGTTGGGATAGTTGCTAACCCAACTTGTGTTTATGTTTTGAATATAAAAAGGCTCTGCCTTACCTAAAGGACATAACACGTCTAAAAGTAACATGAGAGGAGTAAATATTTCCTTCAGCATCTGGATTCAGACTATAGGAGCGACTGGAAATCCTTGAATCCGAGGGGAATATTTGAGCTTGAATAGACATCCAGGGAGTGTCTGAATGTGTAAAATTCTTCAATTATCTAAAAATGTAAATGTATTAGGTAGGTAATAGAAAAAATAGAACATATAAAAATTTTAGTGAATTTCCTTATACTTCTCCATCAGCAAATATACTACTTTCTAAATATTAAAGATTTTTCTGATGCTAAAGGTGATTTAATGGTGACGTGGGGCCATCAGGTTTCCAGTTTCCCATGAAAAAGGGCACTAGGCAGCAATTCTTCAATGAGTTGAAGGCAGTAGCATTGACCAGAGGCACCTTGGTATAAAGTGAGACCCTGGAGACAAGACCTGGCTGTTGAAGGATTCCCAAGTTTGTAAATGTACGATTGGAACTGTAGCTCATTTCCAATAACACTGATTTAAAGTGCAAAAATCTGGATGGGGGAATGCAGACAAATTCTATAATTCAGTTTTCAGGGCAGAATTGTCATTTTTTGTTGGACAAAAGGAGGAAACATAGTTAATTATCTGACTATGCTCTTTATCTTGTATTTCAAACAAATACAGTCTGTGACTGACTGTGTGAACCTAGTTAAGCAAGCTTTATATGAGCTCTAAAGCATAGAAACATGGCTCATCCACAACAAAGTAATATAAACATAAGCTGTGATTAAGGAAAAAAGAAAACTAAAAACTGTAAACTGAATATTGTGCAGTAGGAAAACATGGCTTTAAGTGATGGGAGAGTATTCAGTTTTCCAGGAGCATGCTACTATTATGTGTTGCTACAATTCCCAGGCCTGCAGCTCAGTTCTTGAGTGGTCAGGATCAGGAAACACCACAGAGGTATGGGGATATGTCATAAATAGAAGAGGTTCTGGGTATGCCTCATGCTTAGCACATGCAGAACAAGTATTTTTGGAACAAACTTTGAAATAATGCTGTTTGGGTTTTTGCTCAATTTTCTGGACCTGTGAACTCTATTCTCAAGTAGCCTAAGAAAAATCCGAAATTATGCTGTCTGGGAACTGTACAATATTACATACTTAGACTTCAGACTTATTTTAACTCACCTTGCAAAAGAAAGCACTAGTAGTTCTTTATTATAACCCTCCTTTAGATGGAAAAGCATTAGTGCTGCCTGCACAAATAAGCAATGAAGAATAGTGAGAAGAAAAAACCTCACACAGTACCATGTGCACCCACAGTGTCATACTGTCTGCCTCAATTTGTACCTTTTCAGTATCTGACAGTGAATGATAACATTATTGCAATGGCATTTACAGGCACTGCTGGAATATGGGATCTGTCATTTTTTTCTATTCTGAACTGTTGTGCATGGCTTTAAAGAGTGCCCAAGGCTGAAATGTGTTTCAGAGGTCGTCAAGGACGAAACAAAGTGGGTTTTTTCACTACTTCTTATGAAATTTGGCAAATCAATTTAAAGTTGGAGGAGTTCCAAACCTAAATGCGCGTTATTATGGATTCAGATGGATAAGATGGTTCCTGTTGTGGATGAGTTTGTCATAGTGTCTTTCAGGAAATTATACAACTGTCTTTCAGTTTCCTCTATATTTCTTTAGTCTAAAGAAAAGAAGTTTCAAAATGGCCATTTAATAATCCCCTAGAAGAATAACCTTTGCAGCAGTCCTATTTTATAACATAAGAACTATGAAAACCCGGCCTTGGATGGATTATAACAGAATCCTGTCTATTGACTTATAGTTTATGATTAAGTCGCTAATCTGGCTTCCAGCTTTACTTGTATTTGTTCAGAATGATAGAAGTCCCTTTCAGTGGTCATCACAGATTTCTCTTTTCATCAGCTTTTCCTCAGAGGTAATTGCAGCCGTACACAAGCCGTTCAGTCTCCAAAAGAAGACAAAATTTATTTTAATGTCCATGAGTGCACAGTTACCTCAGAGATGAAGTTATTGTTGTGGAAGAATAGAAAAAGCTCCTTCTGCTCTGATGAAAGAGTGCCTGGCTAGGAAGCAAGAGATCTTAGTGATTTTTATTGATTTATTTATTTTGACACAAGCAAACCATTGTTCAATTTTTTTAAATATGAGTTGATTTAAGCTTTAAATCATTTTATCAACAGAACCCAAATCTTTTGTAGAGCTTCTTTCTAAATATGTTTTATTGGATGTAGTGTCTTGTACCATAATGATTTTTCCATTGCAAGAGAATTGCAGTAACTGTCTATGGGAGTGTTGCAGCTAATTGGAATTTGTTAATGAGATTTTTGGGATACTTACTTGAAGTTTTGAATTCAATGAATCCTTAGTCCCAAAACAAAACTGTGTGTTTCTGCACGTTGGGTGCACATTCTAATCCACTGATTTACATGTGGGATATACTTAGAATTGTGGTTGTACATCATCTGCAGATGTCCATAGTGGAGTAATTTCTCAGATAAAGTCAGTGGTGTAGAGCACCCACACACTGAGTTATTTAGAGCAGCAGTACTGCAATATTGTTTACTGAACACACTAGGTGATTTTTTCTGGAGAAGATTTTTGAGTGAACTTTTGTGTGTTTTCATTAATATTAGAAGACAAGCAATTCCATTAAAAGATCAAGTTTTATGTGGAATCATTGCTTATACTAAAGCAGGTAAATAATGTATACTTTTGCTTTCAAGTTCCCTGAGTATCAAGCATTTACCTTAACTGAATTTCTTTGAGATTCTTGAGGCAAATTCAGCCTCAAATAAAGCAAGAGTATGTTTTATGACTGTATGAGAGATACACCTGCTTATCTCAGGTTTAAAATATAATTCCTTCTTTTTTGTTACTTGTACACCTGTCATCAATTAATGTTACTGAAAAGGCATTTTATAAGAATTGAAGTAATTCCTAGTGCTGGAATTTTAATACTTTAGAAACTGGTTTTAAACTTTGAAAAAACCAGAAAAATCAAACCTATGAAGTTAAAAATTCTTTCCCTAAAAGAAACAGAATTCTAGCACAAATAATAAAAATCCTCTTAGATTAATTTTCAGCACCAGTAGGTTTTAAATGTTGAAATTGATATTGTTGCATTTGTATATCATACATATTCATAAATATTCACCTGCTGATGAGTTGGAAACCTTCCTTCCTTTTTCTCTTGCCTCAGGCATTGCTTAGAATGTAGTAGGAGCTGTTTGTTTATTTTTTAAACTTTATAGACAAGTATTAAAGATTGGATGAAAACTCCATGGAAACAAATAAATGATGAACACATGGAGATGCAGCTCAGAAGATTTGCAAATGTGATCATTTCCCTAATGAACGGTGTTTTGCTACTTGAAATAATCTCTCCTGTTCTGAGTACTCTGCATTATGTAGGAGCCTGTAGCTTGTTAAATTCCCTTCATTAGAGGGCTTTTGAACTCAAAGGATTTAAAAAATTGGGGAAACAAGTATTACAGGATTGAACTCCCAAATCTCAAAGTGCTTCTGAAAATATCCTTCTGAGTTTATTTTTTTTCTTCCATAACCTGCAAATTACTCAGCCGGCTTTCATGTGAGATTCAGAAGTCAAATTCCAAGATGCAGTCACTACCATGCTTCTTTATTGATTCTGTCTTCTTGTTCACAACTGTCTGCTGGGTAAGAAACACAGACCGGTCAAAGCACTATTGAGCATGGAATATGTGCTTAAGCATCTGAAAAGAGCTGAAGTTTAAGAAATTAAACCTTGTAGTTCAGAACCCAGCAATTACGAGCACAATAGTCTTTATATCCTGGATTTGCAGAATTTTGGACAACTTTATTCCTGACTTGTTTATGCTTTAGTTCTAAGGCAAAGTTTTTCAGGTGAATGACACATGGAAGACCTTTTCATTCTTCAACTAAACAGAGGAGCTATGAGGTAAACAGAAATGTGTAGCTAAAGCAGTAGGAGAAATGGCAGTAGTAAAAGATAGATGCAGACAATGGTGAATGTAAATTAACGTCTTAAGGATGGTTTAAAGGAATTAGACATGATGTCAATAATCCAGAATCTGCTAGATGTCCCTCTATTCATGCCGTATTTTTTTAAAAAATGATCAAATAACCCCCCAGTGTTTTAGGAATATGAATGATCAGGAGGTGAAGAAACTGCTAAATTTAGAAGAAACGAGTGTAGAAGGTAGTAATTCTCATTCTTTCCTATCTTAAAAATTTCTGCACGTGCTGGAGACTTATATTAACCCAAAGTTATCACTAGCCAGTTCTCCAAATATTGGGAAGTAGTCTATACAGATGAAAATTTCACTTTGATTTGGGGCAGAAGGATGAGGTCACTGAGTATTTAAATATTTTATACAGTGTGTGGTAACATCAAAGTGGAATTGAAGAATGCCTCAGTAGTTGGGGCACTTTCTAAAGGCTAGTGAGACAATGGCCGAGATCTGCTTAGAGGAGAAAACTGAATGGGAGTCTATCATATGATTTTGTTTGAATGTAACTCTTTGAGTCCTGAATGTTTGAACAGAAACTGTCTAGTGAATTTTACAGAAACTTTTTATATGTTTTGGTTTCCACAGGAAAAAGCTTTTCTGCTGTATGTCTTGATATCTCATAATCTTTCTAAGTAGAAGAAATATCTTACCCTCATATGAACTCCTGTGGATAGGGAACTACTATTTATCCCTATTTTATGGCTGAGAACTTAAATGTACACAGAACTTTTGTGAGAGCAAATCTCCTAAGTCCTGGCCAGAGCTGTTAATGCTAGACTAGCCTTGGAAACAAACACTCCACTTCTATTTGCAAGTCTGCTGTCACCAGTGCAATGAATTAATTTCAGATCCTTAATATCTTATCAAGATGTCATGTTCAAGGAACTTCTTATTTAGAAATTGACAGACCAAAAATATTTTCCATAAATCAGTTGGCAAAAACCGTGATTAAAATAACATGAATCAGTCCAAGAAAAGATATCCTTACTGATAAATTGTTTACTAACAGAGTGATTTTGTTACATGCATGCTTCAGATGTGCACATAACAGATAGAAGCAACTGCTCCTTATTTTGAAGACTGACCAGCTGCGCCTATGTGCTGAAACGGTTTAACTTGTATTTCAGCAAAATGGGAATTGTTCTGGTACACAGAGCTGTTTGGCAGATTAGTACTTAAGGCTTATGATGCTTTAGAAACACAGATGACCTTAAAACAATAGAAATATTTCCATTTTTACAGCATCTTTCCTCTGGTGATCTGAGACAGACTCTTAGTAAGAATATATAGAAAGATTGCAATATAGAAAATGGAAGAATGACTTGGCTCTATTTGGCTCCATTAATTTTGTTCTTTTTTTGTTTCATTTGTTATTACTTTGGGGCTGATTTGGTTCCTTCAATAACAACTAATATTTCTAACACACCTACAGAAGTAGTTCTAAAAATTATTTTAAAAAGTGCAATTACCAGAAGGGTTCTATGATCCCTGTGGAAGATCTGAGTCTCGCTTCCCCCTGATGCCACTTCCTCTCTGCAGTTTTATTGAAAATCATTTCTGAGGGAAACAGTTCAAAGCAGGGAAACTTTCCATCCTAGATTTTGTTCTTTAATCACTGTGCTTAGCCAAATGAAAATTATCCTTACTGTAGCTTTCTTCAACATCAATCAACAGTTTGCAAAGTACTGAAGTTATTTGACAATGTTACCTAAAATTTGATGAGAATAAGAATCTGGCAGTACAAGCCGTGTGTTTTTTGAAGAACTCATCAGATTACTGAGTGGTATATTTCCTTTCCTGATGTTCTGATGGATTAGAAAGGTATGAAACAAATAATTCTACAGATCTTAGACTCCCTGTCTGGACCACATTATCTGCTGTATCTAATAGCAGAAGCTCTAACGATCCTGAGTCACAGCCAATTAGACAACACTGAGGGGAGCTCAGACAAAAATATGTATCTTTGTTGTCCATTCTCTTATCTTAGGACCATTTGCTAATTGTACAGAACATGGTTCTTGTCTGTATTCTTTTCTCTCTCCCCTTGAGACTCACTGAAGTCTAATTGTATGCGAAGGTTCTGGAAGGATTGTTTGTTGAAGCTGAGTTTGTAATCTCTGTTATCTTCCTAATTAAAAGTATCTTCACATACTAGAAATTAAACAACTTAGTAAGTTTGAGGATTCAGTATAACCAAATCCATCTAGTTTTAAGAGCCAGAACAAGCGTGTACTGAGGTTTAGGCAGAATCACCTGATATGCAGCCTAGGCTCCTGAGAGGAGCTGGACGATTTTGGACAATCAAAAAGAATTAGTCAAATTTTTTTACACCCCACGCCCCACAAAAGAAAACAAACCCCAAACCAACCAACAACCAACCAACCAAAAACCCAACCAAAACAAAAAAATGATCAACAAACAAAAAATCCACCCCAAACCCCTCAAAAACAAAACCAAAAGACATGAACATTTTCTGAGGGAAAACGATGCTTTGGGTAAACTTTCTTTCAGGAAAAGTAAATGAAGCCATATAATGTCAATCAAAAATAGCAGCTGCTTTTGACTGAGTCATTACTGTAGAGTGACATGACGCAGTTAGTTATTTTTATTTCCCACTTCTCAACAATGGATCTCAATTCTCTGCTGGATTGTATATCCCATAAAATACCACGCTGCCTTTCTGTAGTTCAGCCGCTGTCAGCAATAACAGGACGCTACAGAGTCACACAGCAATGTGCAATGTGAAACACAGGCTGCCTAGAGAATGTGAGCTATGGAGGATTGGAATTTAACTTAGGACTGTGAAGATGGATGCAGAGATTAATACTGACTCAAAAGTTGGAGATTACTATTGGCTTAAAAGTTGGAAGATTTTGCTTTTTCAGGTGACTTTATAACACGAAAACTTCTTGCAGAACAAAACTTTTTCGTTATAACTATTAATTGCCATTCAGAAACAAACAAACAAACAAAAACCCCTCTAACTGGGGATAAAGAAAGAAAGAAAATTAATAAAAAACCCCTTTCTTCCTTCTGAAAAAGAAATTTGTATTCTCTGGGGGACGCTGGTTTGTCTTCAGCATTTGCTAGCCTCCTTTCTTCTCTGTTCTCTTGTCTTGCCAGTGCACCCTAGTGCCTGATCTATAGACTAGTTTAAGACATTTCAACAGGAAACCAAGAAAAGTCTCACCTCATTTTCCTTCTGAACTTTCATTTCTGCCTCAGCAACTTCAGTCACTCACTCATAGCACTCATAATTTTGTCTGGGCACAGGGAGCAAAGGGGGCAGGGAGAAGGTAGATAAGTCTAATTTTACTTTTTTTCCACAGAGATTTTAATTTTTTTCTACATTAAGTGACTAATTCAATGTTTTTGGTAAAATTCAGGCTGTCTGAGAAAATAATAAAGTCTTATCCATATACAACTGCAGGTCAGTCAGCTACAGTGTCATCTTTCCTGTGCTGCTCAGCTAGTGATATTGACCTTGGTGTGAATGGATCATTCACTCAAGAGATGAGAGTTAATTTAGTCTTCATAATAGCCCAGAGCTCAACCTTTTCAGAGCTGCGATTGTTTCAGTGATGCCAAATTATATGCAATCACTGGGTAATATGAACAGGGATCCACTGCTGTGTCTTTGGATGGAGGCCACCAAAATCACTCTTTTCCTGCTGATAGGAAACAGGCTGCAAATCCACCCAATGCATGCAGTACATTGCAGAGCGTATGAGCTATGTTACTGTATAAACAAAATACGGAGAGAAAGTAAAGTTTGTGGGGGTTTTACCCCATTTTTTGTTCCATAGCTCTCTTCTCCTTAGAGGGAGCACCTTGTATTCCATCTAACTGAAATTTCCATTAGATTCTCTCTCTTGGAATTTTGTCTACTGTTAAAGCTAGGGAGAGAGGCACAATTCAAGACAAGCATATAAAAAATGAGTTATTTCCATCTGTCTGCAAATTCACACAAGGTGTGAAGTAGGACTTTTTCAGTCAAAAGAGACTGGGTGAAAAGAGCAGAACGCCAAGGTTTTTATTCATAACAAAGCTGTGTTCTGAGCAGGCAGATCACAGTGTATTTTGCAGACTGAGGTCTCTCACAGTGTAACTTGTGTAGCTCAGAGCCTTGGGTTAGGATAGGGGCTATTCTGTCCTTCAGGGTGCTGAAGTGCAGTCATCTGGCCTGCCCAGGTTCCAGGTTTGTACGTTTTGCATTTTGCTGGGAAACAAGTAGAGCAAGACAGACCTCCAGGAGCAACATGTCAGAGTCTGTGAGGTTATTAACACTTTGTAATGATTTTCATATAAATTGCTTCCTTAAGATAGTATAGTAGGATACATTGGGTAGAGGAAATAGGATCTACATTAGGTACAACATTGGTGTATTTTTTTTTCGGGAAAAAATCACTGATGTTGAAACAGCATGTGAGAATTAAATACAAAATCAGTCAACACAACTGATTTGATGGCTATTGACACTCTGCTGAGGATGTTGAAATCTTCTTCAAGAATCTAGAAGAATAGAAGGAAGTCTGCAACCACAAGTGGGTATGCGAACCTGTTATGCACAAAATGTATCAAAATAGTAATTTTAAACAAAGGCATAAGTCTTACAGTGAAAGCAAAATCTATGAAACCTTAATGGTTTGTAAAATTTAAATGCAGAATATAGTGATCTCTAGAAGACATTACGCTACTTGACACTGTATCAGTCTACTGAGGATGTGTGTGTTTAAAGTCCTTCGTCTCTCACTAGTGCAAACATTCCCCTGTTGGCAAAGGTGGGATTCCGCATGACTCAGCTTTGTAAAATCAGGGCTTAAGTATCTCTGGCAATCTGTCAGAAAAATGTGTCTTGCAACGATTTAAAAAGCAGATTTGTGCTTATTGTTGTTAAATGACAAGCATAATTTAGAAGAACTATTCTAGTGTCCCCGTCCTCTTCCCTCCCTTCGTCCTCCCCACAAAAATCCCAAATTACTTTATTGTTTTTGTTCTGAAGCATCAGTTACTTGCACAGGAATACCTAGATACTAGGGAGTAAATCTAATTCACAGTGACTGCCAGTGGCTTCTAGGGTCATGAAGGCAGGCATTCTGGGCCATCCCCTCAGTGTCACCATTCCCATCAGAATTGGGAATTATAGCGGTCTGATGAAGGAGGCTGTTCAGAGATCTTGCTTTTCATGTTCCTCTGACACAAAGGAGTCATCACAATTAAGGCAATCAGGCCCCAAAGGATTGTTGTTTCACTCCCCTACTTGGCCTCCACGTTTCCTGTAATAAACATGAAGTGTATTGTGACTGTTATGGAAGCAGAGTTTAAAAGTATACATATGATACTTTAACCATCTATTAGCTTTATCACATGTGCTGTTTCAGACTAGCATTACAAGTGCAGTGTCAGACTAGTATTTATATGTTCTGAAATTAAGTTCTGGGAATCAGCTGAAAAGTGTATTTTTGTTACTAAGGAAAAAAATTAAAATTGTAAGAAAACAACACCATTATTAGTTTGCAAAAGTTATTTGCTTTGATTAAAAGCACCAATAAATGTGTCTTGGTTCTATAACTGCTCCATTTAGCACTTGACATATAATAGGTTTTTTTCCCCACAGTGTAATATCTCCATTGAAATATAATTATTTTGCAGATTGCTCAACTGAATGCCCTTATAAACATGCTGTTAGGGGAACTCACCCCTGGTGATCATCAGAACATCATGACAATGTGCACAATTGATGTACATGTGAGGGATGTTGTAGCCACGCTTATAGCACAGAAGTAATTTGTTGCAGAGCAATTACACTAATGCATTTTTAAAAGCATAAAATAAAGAATAATTTCATTTGTTGAAAAGATATTCTGGTGGCTTATGTATGGCAATGACAGAATATTTTGATTAAATCCATTTTTTTCCTTTTATATTTTTTGCTTTAGAGTTAGATAATTACATTTACCAGCTAAAGAATTACCATTTAAAATATATATAGATATTTTGTCCAAATATTTAAAGACTTACATTAAAAATGTATGCTCTAATGTGACAGCAGGTTTCTCATTAATTTGCCTCCAATTACTCATCTGTTCACAATTAATATAAAACCTCACACTTATTGCAGATAGCTTGAAAGTTTAATATACATTATATACATTACATTTCTAGATACCTTTTGGATTTTTTTAATACATAGTTTTTATTCCTCTTATCAGCTTCTGAGGTGGAGTCTGTACTGCTAACTCTTTCCATGCCTGACTTCTGCACTGCCACGGCCTATTAATAGTAATTTGCTACTCTGTCTCCAGGCCACAAGTGCTCAGATAGGAAGGAGAAAGTGAGAATCACCATGCAATGTCTGCTCCCTTATGCATGGCTAGGCAGGTGAGAGATAGATGTTACATCTTCCATTCCTCCTGCCTGCAACCAGCTTACCTCCAAAAGGGACACAGAGCCCACAGTTTGAAGGAACAGCTTCATTTCAGTCAGACACCTAGAGTGTTCTGTTTATCCATGAGGAATAACGTGGAGGGAAAAACTGAGTGGTTATGAAGCATGTGTGTGTAGTGCATATCTATCAATCTATTTTCTATATCCTCTCATCCTTCCCTGCGTCTGTTGCATTTTAACATGTTTACTCACAGTAAGGTCAGCCTTTTGGCAGCACATAGCTGCCAAGAGCAAGGATTGCCCTGTTTCTCTCATTTTCAAACATCCTCCCATCAATACAATGGTAAGGAGTTCAGAATTTTGCTTTATTGTAAGTCATGATTTTGCTGCAGACCAGACATGCAGAAACAAGGTTTCTCAGAAATCCAGTCTTTAAATGACTAAATGACCTAAATATATAGTTTGAGATGAAGTCCACAATGAACTCATGGAAGTAAAAATTGTTTTACTTGAAAGAATGAAATAGAAAAAAACTCACAATAAATTATCTTAGTGTGCCATGAAACCATCTTGTCCAGGAAAAAAATGGTCTTTTAGCCTTGTTAACTGGTATTCTGTAAAACTGAGGAATAAAAAGCAAAACCAAAAGCTATGCCAACAACAAAAATATCCCTCAACACTTACAGTTGCTGAACAAAATCCATTATACTGAGCATAATCACTTTGTTGTGGTGTGATGCATAATAGCAGTTGCATCGAAAATTTGCAGCAATTTAAAATATTCTTTTCACTGAAATTGTTTATCCACATTGCCAAAGCCTTTAAGGAAGTACTGATGTTTTTCATATTGTCAGGAGCAGCTGTTTCTATCCACTGTGGCTGTCTAAGCGCTAACTAGGCAGATGGCACACAGTAGCTGAGGTGTGTCTGTTGTATACAGGACCAACTTTTCTGGCTTATAGGAAGCACAGCTGCCACGCTATTATGATGATGATGATCCTTATGTATTTCAGACATTGGAGGCCTTATATAGAGCTGCATGCTTTGAAGGGGTGATTAGGGTCTTTAGTACACTGAATAAGTACTTAAATAATCAAACTGACAAGCTGTGTAGAAATATGGAATCTCTATTAATGAGAATTTTGGGTAGGAATCATGGGGGGACTCTAAAAACCAAGTAAAATTATTTGCCACAGATAAAACCATCTCAATATGTTATAGCATGTAAGTAATACTGTGAAGTACTTCAAGAACTACTAGATACAAATATATTTATGAAAGAATGTTTTACATCATTAACTCCGGTGAGTTATTTAAAGAACGAGATGTAGAAAATATTGGACAGTTAAAACTAGAAAACACCTAAGATTTTTGTCTCAGTTGGCAGAAACCTGATCTATAGAATACTGGAACCAGCAATGCTTCTTTTCTTGTGTCTCACTTGTAGAAATTAATGTACAAATACCTACCTTTTCCTTCTAAATAACTCCTTCCTTAACATTCTTGTGTATTGAGATATAGCATAAGAGAGCTGGAGTGAGTAGTAACGTGTGGCTGAGGCTTAAGGAAGCAATGAAATGTTGATCAGATGCTGCATTTCCTGTTTACTTAAGATATTAGTTTATTAGACCACTAATCAAAACCATATACTCTGTTAACAGATCAATTTTATCACCTGAGTGCTGGAGCAAGCACATACTGTTGTGCACATACTGACTAACTGGGATGTGATCCAATTCAATGAAGAAATCCTTGTTGGCATCCATAGGTGGTAGAAGATGTTATCTGAGAATGGTTGTCATTGTTATAATTTGTTTCTTCACATAGCTCAGCTAAAAATATTTACCCAGAAACGTGAAATCACTGTATCTTCACTGTGTCTTGTCAGTGGAATTTATGTTCCATAAACTATCACAGTTGTTACAGAGTAAAAAAAAACCTAACTTGGGCCCCACCAGGTTGATGTGCATAGGTGTCTGTGGTTTAGAAGCCCCATTGTTAGCCTTTATTTTCTAAAGAAAGAGATCAAGGTATTGAGCAGACATGGAGAATGATTCATCACTTTAGCCCCAGGTGAAGAGTTGAAACTACTTGAAATACTTGAAATACTGGGCAGTATTACCCCAATAGTGCTTATATTGCACCACTACCATGTGTATAGCAAAAATGTCCAACTTCAAAGCTTACAGCCAGGTTTGTTCTCCATGGCAGTAGAAACGTCCTAATAAAATCTCATAGTACTTTCTAAATAGCTGTAGCCCTAAAAGCATGAGTATAACATGAAACTAGAATTGTAATTGTGAAGTGTTTGTTTCTTCAGCCTAATGCAATCTTATCATTCTCCAAATATAATTTTGTAATTTTAGAAATAGTTATGATCATATCTTCCTTGCACATGACAAAAACAGCTGATGAGAAAAGACAGGGAAGTCTGATTACTTAGATTTCACCAAATGGGAAGATGGAGGTATGATCGTTTATCTCTTAGTAAAGCTATGAGATCAATATTTCAGAGTGGTGTACGAGAACAAAAAAAAGGAGGGTGACTCATGGAGTGGAAGGTGGAATAGCAGCATGTTGGTCAGAAAAGGACAAAAGAAATAGTGTGATTCCTCAGAAGCCAATGGAGGCAGACCTGCAAGCAAAGTACAAGGTGAGCAGTTTACAACAATAACAAGAAATACTGCAGGGTTAGAGGATCATGCAGAGATGGTTGCAGAAGAAAGCAGAAGCACTGCAGTGCTAAGAGAAAAGGTTTTCAGAAAGTCACAGATATCAGAAAGCATATGGAAGTCAATCACAAAGGTGAAGAAGATGAAGATCAAGGGCAGAGAAGAGGACTAATGAGCCTGGGAGACAGCACAAGCGAGAAGAAGCGCTGGTGCCTGCTAGCATGAGAGATGAAAGAAGAGAGATTAATAAATAGGAGAAGAGATTTCTTCAAGCAGGTGAAAAATATCACTGGATAGGAAGTGAAGAAATATGCTTTGATTGAGGCCAGAAAAATCTGGTGTGGCAAAATGGAAACAGAGAAAGAGGTGAGAGTTTTTCAAGAGCATTTACCTATGGTAAGGAGAAGGAGAAGGTAAAGAGAAGGAGTTCCTACTTTGTTATATTTGGAGGGAATGCTGGCATATGCTGTTCCTGGGTAAAATGGAGAATTATGGTTGGAGAGTTGGAGACGTATGGATGAAAATACGGAAGCATGAAGGAAGATGCACTCATGATGGAATTTTCTCATGGAGCATCATAATCAGAATTATACTATTCAGTTTGCCTATGTTCAGTTTTACACATGTGACTCTGGGAAACATCAATTTAGGGTAAAAAAGCCCAACCAACCAACCAAACCAACAAAAACTTTGCAAACTCAACAATAGTATCATTTTTTGAGAAAATTGTATTTGGGCAGGAAACATGCTCTGGGAGTGGCTGCAGTGCTTTCTTTGAGTTCAGTCTACCAGAGTGTCTTGGGCTTTTCTCAGGCGGTCCGCACGTTTTCTGCTGGAGCAGATGAGCTAGATCAAAGGTGTCATCAGCCACTCACCCTTCCCTAGTAGGCTTTGTCTTTCAGTAGTAATTTCTGATCTTTTTTCCCCTAGGGGTAGAACTTGCTGGCATATTAAGTGCAGTGAGTTCTAGACTTCCCAAAAAATATTTATTATGCTGTTTTGGCTGGGGTAATGTTTTTCAGTTGATCAAAGTATTTTTCTGCAGAAATCTCTTGTATGTTGACTGTACTTGTGCGAAATCAATCTTACTGGAGTAACTCCAAAGAAAATCAACTACCTATAGTTGATGCAATGTCAATCATAATTGTTACTTCAAATTTATCATCTCAAATAAAAAAACCATAGGAAAGAGTAGTCTGTGACAAAAAAAGTATTTATTTGGAGTCATGGGGGCTGACATATCTCAATAGCTTTTATCCTTTTTTGCTGTGTTTCTCAAGCTAATCAACCAGAAAAGTGAGAATCCATGTTCTATATATGTATGAGTGTTTAGAATTGTCTCTTTTCTCTTGATTTTATTTATTCAAAAAACATGAAGCCAATGACAGGAGTGTTCAGAAAACAGAATCGGTACCCTTTGATAGTGAAGTCATAAAATCAGACTGTAGTCTTGTTCAATAGTGCATTTTCCTGCATAAACTTGCCTTTTGAGATGAGTGTTATTCCACAGTCATGAGTTGTTCTCCACTTCCAAGTTACATTGTGCTCTAGAATTTTGTCAAAGTAAAAGTAAGATGACCGTAACAGTCAGATATTTTCTTTCTTCAAATGCATTCTTTTATGTAACAGACTCACCTCGAGTTTAGTAAGTCAGTTATAGGTTTTTTACCTTCTATAGTCAGTTGACTGGTCATGCAAACACTTGTGTATCTTGTTGAAGTCTATGGTCAGCAGGAAAGAAGAAAGAAAATCTTTGAGCAAAGTAACTCACAAGGGCTGGGCATTACCTAATGTTCCTTGACTTTTATAAATCAACTGCTGAAAGAAAAACTTTATTCTACAATAAGCAAGAATACTAAAGTACACTTGGTGCTGACTGGCCAGGTGAAATTAGCACCAAAAACAAAAGCAGATGAATAACAAATTGCTACTTAAAATGTGCACCCAGTTCATCTGAGGGGCAACATATGTCTGAGGTCACTATTACTATAATAATACAATAATATGTCTATAATATTACTATTACAAAATTTAGTCTTGGCTGTAACAGCAATGGTTCAACAGCCAGTCAAGGCTAGTAGAAGCAGAATGTTCCTGCTGATGATTCAAGTCCCTGTCTTTGCAAGCAGTCACATTACAATTAAGTTGGCAATAGACACGACTTGAGATCAAGGAAATTGCAAACATTGAGACTTAATGTAGATGGCTATGACCAGTTCTTCCATAATATTAGGAACATATTCCCTTTTGATGTAGTTGATTTGTTTTCAGTGATGATTTTGCCTTTTTCTTTTAAACTAGTGAATATAAATCACTTAGTTGAACTATTAAATGGACCTGCAATGCTCAGAACTCTCAAAAAAAGCAAGGCACCACCTCATGTCCAGCTGGGTTGTGACACAAGGATGGAGACACTACAACCTTTCTGACCATCGTCTTCTACTGTTTGACTTCTCTGAAAGTAAATAGGGGGGGCGGGGGTTATGTTTAAGTGAAATTTAAGAAGGATATTGAGTTGCTGGAATGTGTCCAGAGAAGGGCCACGAGGATGGTGAAGGGGCTGGAGCACAAGCCCTGTGAGGAACGGCTGAGGGAGCTGGGGTTGTTCAGCCTGGAGAAGAGGAGGCTCAGGGGTGACCTTAGTGCTGTCTATAACTACCTGAAAGGAGGTTGTAGTCAGGCGGGGGTCGGTCTCTTCTCTCAGGCTCCCAGTGACAGGACGAGAGGACACAGTCTTAGGCTGCGTCAGGGCAGGTTTAGGTTGGATATCAGGAGAAACTTTTTCACAGTGAGAGTGATCTCCCATTGGAATGGGCTTATCAGGGAGGTGGTGGAGTCACCGTCCCTGGATGTGTTTAAGGATAGGTTGGATGATGAACTTAGTGACATGATTTAGATGGTTTAGATGATGGATTGATTTTGGATATGTTGTTAAGTTAGATAAAAGTTGGACTTGATGATCTCTATAGTCTTTTCCAACCTTGTTAATTCTGTGTAATTCTGTGTGTAATTTCCTTTATTTCAATTTGTGCTCATTGCCTGTTAACTTGTCATTGGTTGCCACTGGGAAGAACCTGTTAGATTTCTCTTCTCAAGACTGAACAGTCATAGCTCTCTCATCCTCTGCTTGTATGTCAGGTGTTCCAACCCCTTAATCCTCCATATGGTCCCTCACTAGACTTGCTTCATCCAATAAGTCAATGGCTTTCTTGTACTGCAGAGCACAGAAGAAGAACATAATCCTACTGCCTTGATCTTGCTTCTTTTAGTATTATTATTTAGTATCTTATGCCTCTGTATGCTCCTAGTGCTATAAGCTTTACCATATAAATATTCACTCTTATTTCTATATCCAACTTCATATTCTCTGCTTAAATTAGCTTTGTGTTTTTATTTAATGGATGTGGGACTTCATATTTTACAACTCACAAGTTCATCAAGAAGGTTATTTAATTTTATTCAAGAATTTTTGAAATTGAAACAATTAGTAAAACGAGGTAAATCATCACTTATCAAAGCAGTTCTGTTGTTGTCATGATTTACAGCAAGCCTGGTAAAATAAGGAAATCAATGATTTCATTGTCTTAAATTCAGAAGTAATACAACTCCCTTCCTACAGTAATACAACATATATAATCTCATCAGCAACAGTGGATATAAAAATTAAGAGTGTACAATTAATCAGACTATTCCCAAGTTAATTATGTAAAGGAAAAGCTGTAGGCAAGGGCAGAATTGTATATAACACTACACTCCTCTTTTTGCTAATGATGCACTTTACGTAATTCAGTCTGATTTGAATTTTAAAACAAGGAAAGCAGTCTCTCTAGGGCAGGGTTAGTGATTAATTTTATCAGTATTTTTGGTATCTGAATTATTTCTGTTTATACAAAATACCACTCTTGTGCCCATAAGTTTCTCCTATTGTGTGCATCATGGTGCTCTCCTGTGATCAGTTCCATTTGTCTAGCATATTTCAATACGTTATATTTAATAGTCATTAAACATCTTTTCCAACCCAAATGCTTCTATGACTATGCTTGTGTGGATCTCTGGGGGTTAGCCTACTCATAGAGGCAATCTACCTTCAAATCTCTCTAAAATAGTGTGTTTCCAAAATAAATAAGTCCCTTAAATATGGCCCCATTTTGTCTTTTATAAGGTACACTGCTCATGTAACGCCTCACAGTGAATACGACCCTTTTGTCTGTCATCGATCAGAAAAGATGTGATGTGCCACTGGAGATTTTCTCCTGACAGGGTTATCCTTCTTACATATGTAGGAACAAAAATACCTATAGCACTTCCTGAAATCTTTGTGAAACAAATTAACTATGTTTAGATCACTCCACAGAAAAGTCTATCTTGATGTTCCGGGCCCTTATCACTGCAGCTATCCCTTTTTCTCTTACTGTTAGTTTTAAGTATCTGTAAAGCTTTATGCCAAACTGGAGGATAGGAATGCTTTTATGAGCTCAGTTGCATCTATTTAGGTTTGCTTTCTGTTGTGGTACTTTAAGACACTGCAGGATGGGGACTGGCCAAAGAATAAAGTTAAATTGGAAATGAAGTGATTTTTCAGGCTTACTTTTGTCTTATCTGATGGCACAGTAACCTTTTTCAGTTTGTTGTTTCAAGTGAGGCTACTGAATTGGAAATGACAGATTTTCATAGTTACAAATACAGGGGAAAAAAAAAAGAAGTATCCCGAAAAATATCAAAGCTATTTTTTGTGGCTATAAAAAAAAATAAATCTCTTCTTCCTCCCCTCCCCCCCCCTTTTTTTTTTCCTGGTTTATAGCACTAGTTTTTAAAGTAACTATCACTAATAAGAAATGAGCAAAGGCTAGAATTCAAGGTCAAGAAACTGGCATGACGACAGATTGGTAGAAAGATCTGAGACAATTAAACCTGTAAGATATAATGGAATATTCCATTGCAAAACAGATTAGAGAAGACTGAGGGAGCTAAGAGTCTTAAGAATTTGAGCTATATGATACTGTGTGGCACAAACAAAATTTTTCTTTAACTTAAAAATAATCAGGAAATTTTCTTCCCTCTTGAGTGTCTGAAATGTATAGGTAATAGACAGTATATGATAGTAAACATTACTGTTTTATTAGAGATTTTTTTCTGAGTATCCCAAGAGAGATTTACCACACATTTTCCTGTATATATGTGCTAAATTCAAGTTTTAATGCCTTTCTCATTTCATCAAATAACTATCTTAGAAAAGCACATAGGCCTCCTTTTTTGAAAATTGGCAGAATATAAAATCAGTCTTTTGTGCTTATCAATTCAAATTTCAAAACATTTATAGTCTTTTAATCTCAGACAAGACAATGTTTATTGATCTGTGAACTACTAATGGGTTTTTCTTAATCTTGTCTTGTTTGTTGCTAGTATTAAAATTTTGCACTTTTAAGTCTGAAAATGTCCAAGTTCAAAGATCATTATTAAACATCCCTGTTGCTCATAGATATTTATTAATTTGATGTCCTTAAGCCACTGATGCTTTTGACTGAACTATGGACTAGGTACAAATTCTCATCATCAGCAATATTGTGAGAGGATGATGGCAGTACAGCTCTGTCTCTCTCATACGTTTATGTTTTCTTTCCCCTCTGCAGAGCTTATACAATGTTGATTTCAGACATCTATGTGAAATAGTGTTGACACGAGAATAGCTGCAAATTCAAGGAGACTTATGAGAAACTTAATCTGTTTCTTCACATTGTATTGTATCTAAGTGGGTGCTGGAGGAAAAAATATTAATCTTTCTGGTAGTGCTTCTGCTAGGCAAGCATACTAAGAATTTGGGGGGCAGGGCAGTATCTATTAGAAATGGGCTATAGAGGATTCCCAGCATATTCAGTAGCAAGAATGTGAGAAATACTCTTGGCATTGTACTTGAATGCCAGCAGCAGTAAGAGAGAAAGCAGGCAAGTCATTAGTGTACACTCCTGTATAAGCTCAAGTCTTGATTATCTCTTTCCAGTACCTTCAGAGAGTAGAGGAAAGAAGGCTGCTAAAAGACCTGTCCTTTCTGAGAAAGCTGGGGTGCATAATTATATAGGTTTACCTGGCCTTTTCCAAAGGGACAAATGGCACCACTTCTCCAGTCCCTCTCCTTACTAGTCTTTCTGTTCTTCCCTTTTTCCTTAACTCTCAATTTTTCTAAGTGAAATGCTTTAAAAGTCCTTCCTGGCACAGAAAGTCAAGTATGTCTGCTAGTGTGAGGGGACTGGGTCCCCCTTGCTTCCTGACACTGATAATTTCCTGAAGTAGCAGCAGACAGTGAGAAGATTCTTCTCAGTTTCTTCCTTCTGCACAAAAATTCTCCTGGTCTCAGTGAAATGCAGTGTTCAATCCTACCAGGCTGTACTTGATTCAAGTTTGTGCCACATTCTTAATCTGAGTGTTCAGAGCCAAATTCAGCACAAATATATAATCATGTGCGTCTCCTTACTAAACAGACCTCTCTTGTTCTCTTTAAGTTAGATTTTAATATGAGGCCATTGGTCTTATGACTTCATGAGTGCGAGTTTCCTAAGCATGTGGCATTTCCTGATTCTCAGATGAGAACATCATGTCAGACATGTTTAATCATAACAGTATTTATTCCTTTTACTCGGAATGTACCCCCTTCATGACAAATGTATGTAAATGCTGAGATAAAAATAGCATTTGACAAGATAGTTGGGTATGTTTCATTTTATTAACACATTAGACAACTTATTTTGCTCAAAGTAATATGTGAATAGTAGAAATGTATAAGATTAGCATAATTTTTTCAGTCAACATTTGTTCTGTGAGGTTTTTGATTACATTATTTTAATTAAGCAATAAGTCATGACAAGCTTAGGATTTCATGGGGAGTATTGCTCTCCTAACCAGGTATTATAAAGCATGCAGGTGAAAGCTGAATGATTGTAACCATTCGAAATATGCATTAAAAATTCCTTGAGACTGACTAGAGTTCCCTTTGATTTCTTTCTGAAGTATATATTATTAAATAAGGGAAGCATTTACTGGTCACAGTCATCGGGGCCAAGTCTCTACTCTCAGACAGTAAGAGAGCTTCATTTGCATTCTAAAGTCTTTTGTTCTGTCTCAGGGATTAGTTTGCCCATGAAAGCACAGTGCAACTTTTAAATAGATTCAGGGCACTCCATAATTTCTGTGAAGGAAGCCAAATGTCCTCTCTGGAATCACATGATGCCTCAAGTCAGAAATAATGAAGATAAATGAGATTGTGGACCCAAAAATGTACATATTTTCTAAATTCTGCCTCCCAGTCAGAGATTGGAAAGTGAAAATGTTTCATTTCTTTGTACCTGTCCACTAAAAAAAGAAGCATCCCAAACCAGAAATGCTTTCTGTGTAACATACTTTGTACCTAGCTGTATCAGACTTGAGATATAAAGTAACAAAATGCTGAGGATAACAAATGTCTGTCTATTTCAAAGCCATTAAGTATTTCTTTTGCACTTTCACTTAAAGATGCAAAGTAACTTGGATTTCTATAACCAGAGTCTCAAAGTAATTAAATGTCTTTGTTGTGATTCTGTTCCTGAAATAAAAGGTCTGAAGTAAACCTGGACATTATAGAGCTGTATTGGATTTTGTTATTACTTTGTGGATGCATAGATAGGAAAGAGCAGATGATAATTTCTGGACCTATGAGTGTGTCAGTGTCATAGCTCTGCTAAATCTTCACAATTTCATAAAATATTTCACTTTTGTTGTTGTTCATTGTGTGGTTTACTAGTCCTACCTATTTTTAATAACCATTTAATGTTTTACTTCCTAAGTAGTTTATGGTTATTCAGCATTAAAATTGCAACAAATGGCCAAAATGCCACCTGTCATTAATCTGCTCTATCACCATTGTGGAAAGTCCCTTTGAGGTAAGTGAAAGGTGATGTCCTCTCCTCCCTCCAAAATCAGTCCCCTGGTAGGCATGGGATTCTGTAATAAAAGTTGGCTGTCTCTCCTCATTCTAGCAGGCTGGTCTGAATAACTAGATGAAAAAAATCCTGAGATAGTTCTGAGGTCTTTTCCCATATAACAACTCCCTTTTTTAAATGTGTATATGTTTATTAATTTAAATGTTTGTGTTTTTTAAAATCAGGTCTGTTCAGAGAACAAGGAAGGTGATGCATAATATTATTGTTATATTGCCCAATGGATTTGCTTATATTGGTTATAAACTGTTTTAGGAGAATCTCCTAGATGTTCTAGAATAAAAGATTGGACACCAGAACTTGGTATGAGGAAGGACCAAACATTGATTTGAAATTCCTTACAGAGTCTACATAGGAATAAAATATTAGAGTTGATTTGGTTTGGGTTTGGGGGATGTTTTGTTTTGTTTCATTTTTTGAGGTTGCAGCATCCCATATCTTTGAATGACATGGTATCACCAGATATTGCATGATATATATGACAAAAGAGGGGGCTGAACCAGAATCCCAATGCCAAGTCCTCTGAGAGATGAAATTTTCTGTCTGAATGTAGGTGTAATGGAAAGGAGAAAGTGGTTGTTCTCAGAATCCAAATGTGTGTGCTTCAAGTGATAAAAAACCCCCAGAATTACTGATTGAATCAGTCTTATGTCATTCATTGACATCAAAATCCTAAGACACCTGTTCGCAGAAAAATAGACTTCGAACCCAGTTTTTTTCTTGTATTAACCTTAGTAATGAGTGTGAAGGTGATTCACTGTTTCTACATACCTAAAGGTAATATGAATGTGATGAAATAGGGTTAAAAAGTGTCACGAGATTTGATAAGCATTCATGCATTTTATCTGACTTGGAGCATTGAATCCATGGAAACATTGGCTTTTAAACATCATTTTCTCATTCACAAAATTAAGTAATTACATCCTGAGAGAAATGCATTGGCATTGAATATACAGTATCCAGACTATGTCACTACAGGTAGCAGATTGAGTTTAACTAGCCATATGGATTGTAATTGTCTAAGTATGATTAATTCATAATGTTTGTTAATTTTATGCCTTATATTATGGTTTGTTACTATAATGTCAGTCTTTTCTCTCTTTTTTTTTTTCTTTCTTTTTAGTCTAGCTTTTGATGAGAGGCCTCGAGGGATTTTAATCTTATTATGATACTCACTAATGATGTCCTCATATTCCTGGGTGTCATCAATAGCTTGTTCCCCTCGCTGGAAGTTTCATGGAAAAGGGTTCTGAAGTTAGAACAGATGGTGCATCAGTCCATTGCAGAAGTCTGTTTTCAGACAGAGGAAAACTTTATATTGAAGGTGGAAATAATGGTTTTCTGCTTAGCTTATTGTAAATTCTAAATGGGGTGATTGAAGACTATAATGATCACTGTTGTTTGATGCCTATGAGTTTCAACATCTGGCTAATGCCTTTACTAGCTGTAACAGTCAGAAAAAGCACTGTAGCCTTTTCTACTTCTTTCTCTTAAATACACACACACATACACACACATATATATATTATATATATATACAAATGCTATAATCTGTTTGTATATACACACATGAATACATAAATTTGATGTATGCATATGAAAGTGTATATATATATACTATATATATGTAAATTACTGTCTGTATTACTATCTGATTTGCACAATACTGAAATATATAATATATAATATATAATAACACTGATGCAAACACTGGACTTTCTGTTTTGATTATCTGAATCTGATTTCTACGTTAACAATTGGAACTATTTGGAATCACCTCTTTATCTACACTTGCCTATGGATCCAAGCCACTAACCCAAAGTAAATTAGCAAATTGGCTTTGTTTCTCATGCAGGGTCCAAGAAAGAAAGCACTAGCGAGATTGACAAAGATGGCTGCTGTAAAGGAGGCTGAAGACCACCTTCTTCAAAGTGATGGACTTCATTGCACCAACTTTTGTTATACTTCACTTTTCACTTAAATCACCAAAGTCACTATTCTGTTCTGTCATTACACTATAATTGATTTGGTGGTACATTGTTAACAGGAATAGAAAAATGTTTTCACTGTTAAAAAGTGATTTCTCTACCTAAGTTTTTTCTTTCCTTGATTTTACTTCAGTCTAGGTATTGAGAACAGTTTAGGAATTTTCATTTTAGAAGTGTAGATGATATAGTCTTAACTTATTCAGCACCTTGGCCTAGTATTCTTGAAACAAATTGCCAAAATCTCTAACAGCATTGTACTTTTGTTACTTTGTTGGGGGCTTTTTTTAACAGTCTAGCTATATTCAAAAAAATCCATCGAAACATGTACTGAACTTCAGGCTCATGCTGAGAATGCTTTGATTTCTGTGGAATCTTAATCACAGGCTTAAAATGTTATGCTGGATTTGGACTGAAACACCTAACAAAACACTTAAACAAAACCCTGTGATCTGGTCACTACTTAACTTTGTCATAGGTTTTTTCCCCTGAAGAAGTGGGTTTTTTGGTAGGTTTATGCCACATTGGTCTAGACAATGAATTATTCAGGCCAGGCTTATAAAGTACCTGTTGATAAAAAGAGTGGTCAAAGCGTTAAGCTTCTGATTAAGGCTATCAGAATCTGACACGATTAATTATCCTTAGCATCTCTATCACATTTCCTGAAGAAAAGTTCATGAAACATGCTGCTTATAGTGGATTTGCATTTAGTTTTTAACTAATACCAAGTTTGAGTTCTATAGTTGCATGACATTAAAGCCTTCATTATTCTTATTCTTATTCTGTAGCTTTGTAATTTCAGAATTATCTCATAATAGGACAAATGCATACTTACACCGAGTTTTATTTGTAATACAAATCTGAAGAGAGTGGCTGTGACAGGTACAGAAAAAGACAGACAAACATAGAAAGTGTTTGAAATAACTGTGGGAAGTTAAATTTTGTTTCCGTATTTCTTTATTCTTTTCAAATTGGCAGTGTATTTATAGCTAATGCTGCCTAGTATCAGCCACAAGAGGGTATAAGGATATATGAAAGTGATTTATTTGTATGATGAGATGGAATAGAAGGGTGCTGACAATAGCTTGGTGATCAAAGGACAATGCTGCTGACAAAATAAAAAATCAGTGATCACAGACAGGATTGTGATTCTTATTAGCTGCCTTTTTTTGAATGTTGTAAGTTGCAAGACATTTTGCTGTACACATCAATTCGTGGGTTTAATTTCTGTATAATTAAGTTTTATACTGGACTGACCCTTTTCTTTCTCTTATTTTCCTCGCAGGTGTAATGAAATTCATAGCAACACCCACAAAGTAAGGTTTGACGCATTAATTTTCTGTACTATATTTTAAAATCATAGCGTTTTATTGAAATTGCAGTAGGGATGTCTGCCTTTACATCAGGAAGATATAAGCATTAGTGTACCTAAGTTCTGCCTTTCTCTGTGTTTAAAACACACCTAAATTCCCTTTTAGCTTATCTCTTGGATAAATCCCAAGTGATATTTATAAAAAGAGCACTGTTGCAAAGAGCAGGGTTGGGCAGTAGCTGCTTTCAGGGGACTGTGTACATGTAATGATAAGTTAGAAATATCTGAAAACGTTGTATCAATACTAGCCCAACCTTGTCTAGAAAAATAAAGCAAGTGTTTGAGAATTTCCACTTCTATATGTCAGCTCTTTCTGAAATAGCTAAGTTTAAATTTCGCAAGAAGACAATCCTTCTGTACATATTCCTTCTCCGTCCCTAAAATAAATATTCCAGAATAGTTATTGAGGGTGAGGAATTCCTAATACAAATCTGGGGCTTTTTTGCAGTTTTTAGTGCTATAGGGATGTTTGTAAAATATATCTATCTTTCTGTGTCAGTTCATCAGTTATCTTTGGTTTTAAAATCTTGTGACTCTTAGTTCTCACAACTAGAAGCACTGCTGACTGTGATACTGTCTTTGTGGTTGGAAATGCTGGAATGGGGAAAAGTCAGGTAAAATAAATTAGGTTTTCCAGTACCTAACTTTCCCTACTTTGCTTGCTTGGGCTTTTTAAGGGAAATGTTTTGGTCAAAAAATGTGTGTTGCAAGCTCAATACTTCAAAAGCATCAGCATAACCTCAGAGTAGAACAACAGATTTTATGAATCACAGAGTGAATTCTAGGTAACTTGAACAAAATTGGTGCATATGCAAATTCCTTTGTGTTTGTTTGATTTTGTTTTTCAGGGGCTTTGTTTGTTTGTTTTGGAGGGGTTGTTTTGGTTTTTTGGTTCTTTTGAGTGTTTTTTGGGGATTTTTGTAGATTAGGTAAGTAAGGTGCAGTGTTTACCTGTATTTTAATGTCTTATTTTATAATTTCTTTTTAGGGGAGTGATATATTCTCCTTCTTTTTGTCTATACGTTTTCTATGCAATTTATATAGGCACTAGTCCATGTTTTGTTTAATTTATTTTTCTCTTTATTAAGGCAAACCCTTTTAAACAAATACCAGCAACAAAGAAGTTCTGTTAGGACATATTTCGGGTATTGCAAGTTCAATGCTAACCTTCTAAATTTAATTTTTAATGCTTCTTTTTCTTCTTATATTTCCTGCACATGTAGTGACAATAAATCATGAATTCATTTCCAATTTATAGCCAGATAAAGGGAAAATGTTGCTATGCTGTGGCATTGTTCTTGTCATTAAGGACTGAAGCTGCAGCATAAAAGCTATACCAACTTGAAGTTAATGTCATTGTGAAGCAGTGTTAACCTTAAGACTGTGAAAACACGAACATTTGGGATTTCTTCATCCTTCAGTGGAGGAGTTGGAAGTTTCTAAGCTATCTTGAAGTAAAATAGGATAGACAAATGAATAGCACATTATATGGTTATGGCAAAAGAGAATCAACTTTTGAACTTCAGCTGACAGATCTGTTTTCAGCAAGTGTATAAGATTTAGAGTCCGTCACAGTCCATGATTGCCCAAAATAGATTGTCCTTGGTGGAGATATGGGCCATATTCAACTGTATCAGTGAACTGTCATGGGCAATAGTGAGGTCATTGAATTGTACTGTTAGTACTTCTGTGCAGTGCACACTTTACATCAGTGTTGTAGACACCTTTAATGATACTGGTGTAATCAAATCGCAATACCCAAATAACTATATACACAAAAATTATACATATCGTTCTATATAAGCAATTGTCCAATAAATAGAGCAGTCAAATTCATAGTTCAGAAACCTTCACTTGTATGGTGGATCTCAAAATGGGAATTCTTCTCTCTCTACATGTATGTTTGGTGTTTTCTGTGAGGTGCCTGTCATTTTAACAAAAGTGACATGCAGAGTAAAGTGGAAAGGTCCTGTTTCAACCTGTGAAGTGGGTGGGGCAGACAGATGAATTGTTCTGTATTTTCTATGAAATCTTAATTGATTAGACGATCACCTTTATTCACCATAGAAAGACTGTCTTTCTTTATGATGGATACAACAGCAGGAGAGCAAACTGTTGGAATTGATATACTTTGTTGCTTATCTGAAAGGAGATTTTTTGCCCTAATTTTGCACAATAGTAGAAACTTCCTTTAAATCCCATTTTCCTAACCAGCGCCTAGAATAGCTCTTGTTGTTAGATTCTAAGGACTCTATTGTGGCTTTTAAGCCAGAGCCCGCAGTAGGGGTTGTGGAGGGATGCACCGCCCCCAAGAAACTCCTAGAGGGTTTGTACTTGAGGACAAATCTGATGATAGAATTTAAAAATGGAACAGACCATTGTAGATCATCCAGTCTTCCTATATGCCAGCACAGGATTTTCCCTCCCAGATATTCTTAATGCATTGTTCAATGTAAAAGTCTCAACTCTGGGAGTTTCCAAAGCTTTGCTTGGAAAATTTTTGCCTCCTTTTTTCCCTCAGAAGTAGGAGGACACAGCAGCAGCCATGACCATGTCTTTTAATATATATCTGTGTGTACTTTGGCCTGGCTTCTGCCTGCTGGCTGGTTGTGAATAGGGGGCAGATGGATACGACATTTCCCTTTACAGTCTCCAGATGACTTAAACATACCACGTGATCCCTGTGCCCTAGGAGGAGATTTGGAACTGCCTTAAACCATCACCTGTCCTTTAATGAATATCTCAGCTTTTGTAAAGTGTGATCTAAAGTGTAATTGCTCAGTTCTGTAATGCAGCACAGCTAATTTGTGGTTCAATCAGAAAATTTTGTCCTAATTTTCTGGGTGTTGATTACTCTCCCAACCAGTGAAATTGGTTTGAATGTTCCAGTGCATTTTGTTTACTGTTTAAAAGCTGATAAAGCTCTGTTGTATTATTTCTTTTTTGGAGAATAATAATAGTGCATTCTTCAATCTTAGTAACTGTTGATATATCAGTCTTCCAGAAGTATTTTGAAATATTTCAATTATCAGATATTTCACAACAGTATTGTAAGTGCTGTTGGAAAGCAGACAATGGGTTTTCAGAAGTAATTCAAGTCTAGTGGAGATGAAACCCCAAACCTCGAGAAATTACCTTGTGTTTAAGACTGTTACACACAAACAATACTATCAGATTTATGACATCAACTCAGAGCTTGATGAATCTATGGGATAAACACCTTAACACTGGAGTATGTTGGCATTTGCATTTCAGGCAGTGGCTATGAAGTCTCCAGTCTCTTTGGATTAATGTTATGAGTATGTAAATGTAACTGTGTTCTTTAGGGAGAAGTGTGGGAACCCAGGGCTGTACAGAATCTACCAGTAGTGACTATAGTAGTTGTAGAAGAACCTGAAGATGTCATGAAGACTGAATTGCCATTAGTGAATTTGCCAGTGTTCTTTGAGAATCAGTATATGAATCGATATTAAATCTTCAACCCAAGCGATTGGAGGTTAATGTTGAACAAATACAATTTAAAGTCTTTCTTTTTCCAGTTTCAAAAGAATGGTTTTAAGTCCTGCTTCTCTGTGTGTTCTTAAGTGGGAAAAAAATTCCCTAGCATAGGGCTAGCAAAGAAAACTTCTAGAGGCAAAGAGAACTATATACATAGAAGGGGGAGAGGCAGTTGAAAATCTAGTTAAAATGGAAAGTGGTCCATTTCCTTCATCCCATGATATGCAGAAGACCTGAGAAATCATCAAGATGTTTTCATTTAACGGATATTTTGCAAGATTGGCAGAATGCAATTGTTCAGTTGATAAACCACTGTAGAATTTTGTAGGAAAAATGTTGGTTTTCCTTGGACACTCTATGGACCTCGTTCAAACAAGCATTGCAGCTACTTAAAAACATGCAGGTGGTCATGACAATGAGTTTTTGCTTCTTTTGGTGAAGTTGTCAGCACTAAGTAATGAAGGTTTCCAGGGAATTAAATTAGTCATTTTTGAGCAGCATCTTTAGCTACAGTATCCAGAGGTGAGACTGTCTAAGTGAATGCGCTTGATTCAGGCTGGAGCTCATAAATAAAATTTCCAGATTAATCAAAGCATCAGACTAGCTTGCTGCAAAAGAAATGTTTTGTTTTCAATGCAAAGGTATTTTGCATTTTAAAGCTATAGACAGACTTAAAGTAGGAAGGCCAGATCTCAGGATCTGAAGTTCTTTGTCAGTTTAATTAGGTATTATCTGGCTTTCTAATAGTTTCAGAATCTGATTTCACATATTCCATGGTGATTGCTCTGATGCCTAAGAAGAACCACAGAAGAGTACCTCTTCCAAAAGTCAGATGAATTTTAGACCTGTTCTCAATAAGCATTTTCTATCCACACCGTTGTCCTGCTTCATTTTGTGCTACTTTCATTTTCCAGGTAGAAAAAAATATATGGAGCATTACATAATTCCTGAGCACAACTTCTCTCCACAATGTCTTTTAGACTGTGTGCCTCTCCACTTCCTATTAAGTGGCAAAGGCTTAGTGGTTGTCATGGTCTGAGGGTAAAAATACAGATGCAAATCCATCTCTGTGAAATGGCAACACATCACAGGATGATTCTTTGCCTGTATATTCTGCAGTTTACTTATCATTTGTCTGCTCTTTGCAAAACATTTTGAAGATCGTATGCACCTACATTTCCCAGTAGTTCTTTCACTACATTCTGCACACTTCTACTCGCCCCTGCAGTGACCTCATGGTTTTTTTGCCATCTGTCATTGTTCCTTTATTCTAATGTATGGTGCAGTCTCATGTAATTTATGACTTTGCCTGATATTTATTAGATAGACAGGATTATTGCCCACAGATGGCTGTGGTTCACAGCCAGAGGCATCTTCACAGAACTAGTGGGAAGAGATTTATTCATGTTGCCATGTGATTTCTACTGTAAGCTAATTTTAGCTCCGGGTTTCTCTCGATAAGTTAAAATGAAACAAGAACTCTGGGTCAAATTTATTCTTGTATCAAGTGATGCAGTTCCATTGACTTCTGTTGAGTCATACCTGTATGTCAGATATGAAATTAGCCCTCCATTTTTTTTCATTGGGAAAATAATATATATGAGGATATTTTAACTACAATGCATGGTGCAGTTACAAATATTTCTGGTCTTGAAGCTACACCCTTGCAGCAGAAAAAACAGAAATGATTTATAAAGTCATACAGTTGTTGCCGGTAGATGACATTGTCTGCCAGCTTTCCGTTTTCTCTGCTTCTTTTTATGGGCCACTGGAGTCATATATTCTGTCGTTCACAGTGTGAGACTCAGAACATTTCTTTGGCAAAGTCAGGGAGACTGGCGTGTTGAAAGTGAGCCAACACAGTCAGGTGGTTTCATTTGTACTTGATTTTGAAACTAGTTCTTGCAGCAGATAGGACATGAAAAATGTGTTGCATCTTTTTGGAGTGTTTGTTTCACTGCTAGAGCACTAGTTGCTGCTGGGAAATTTAAGCAATCTCATTGATAATAAATACACCGAGCTGAATCAGTGGCTTTTGTAATATTTACAGATTCTGTTCAGTATAGTGCAGCCTTGAGTGGGTCCACATTATAACACTCCAACTACCAATACACAAATTAAAGTGCCTACAGATTTCCTTGCTGTACACTGAAGCAGAAATTCTCAGCCTCCAGATTGTAATCTATAGAGAGTTTATTAGGAATTGAGTTTGGGAGGAATGGCACTTGAAACAAAAACCATCTGGAACATGCAGTAGGAGATTCTGCTACAGGAGTGCTGGGAATGGCAGCAGGCATAGGAAAATGTTGCATTCTCACCCTGCAAAGTGCTAAGTGTCCTTCCCATTGCACTGGGGAGTCAGCGGGAATTAGGAGCATTCAGCACTTTCAGCTTTGTGCTGCCATATGTAGTTAAATATGTTAAACCGAAAGATAGAGTAAGTAAATATGCTAGGTGAAGTCCTGCCAGCAGAGTTATAGCATTGATATAAATTCCCACTGTTTGTCATTACTACTTTTGTTATGGTAGAGATGGTGTTGGTAGTATTTTTAATGTTTCGCTTTTCTGCATTGAAGAAAATATGGACTGACACTTGCGAAGAGCAAATCCAGTCCTACTTTCTGACATGTATGTTCCCTATATTTGATAGTGCAGCTTTAAAACCATTACTCCCATTCCTCAAAATGGCACAGTATGGGAACCAGTAAGACCAGAATTCCCATTCTGCTCCTTGCTATCCAACCTGGTTTTCACAGGTGCTTTTTATAGATAAAAGAACAGAAAGGTAAAGAAAGCATGCTTATATGTGCAGATTTGCAGTTGTTTGCTTCGCCGGTATGAACTCAACACCATTTTTTCCTATGGTCATTAAAATTGAACTGGCATAAAAAAGAATCCACTGCTGAAGGCTATAAATCCTGTGCAGATGGGTCAGTGCACCTAAGTACAGGTTCCCTGTTTCAGGTGCAATGCCTGCAGGATTTGACCCTACAGAAAAGCATCTCTTCACACTTTACTACAGACATTTCTAGAAGGCACAAGGTAATTTCAGATTTGACATGTCAAAGCACAGAGAAGAGTCATTGACATAGCAGGTGCACTTAAATATAAGTGTCTAATTATACAGCGATTCAAGTTTGCTCCCAAGAAACTAAATGTACAGTGCCATGGAAAATGTGGTATCTGCCTGTCATGCTGTTAAATAGAAGAGCAGTCTTCAGCAGTCAGGTACATTTCATGTATGAAATCATAAAAATCATGGTGTAGTAAACATCGGCATCATACCCATTTTTAATTGAGTATGTACACTTATTTCCCTTCTGAGGGCTTGGGGGATTACATGTATGCAGGTTGTTCCACAGAAACACAGCTTCTGAAACATGACTAAGTATGTTAAGGTCTCATTTCAAGCTTATTTATATAGTTTTGATTTGAAAGTTCTGCAACGGAATTCAGTTAAAAGTTGTCAGTAATAGTGAAGGATAACAACAATGTTCTGCAACTGCTGCTAGTCTAACTGTGGCACACAAGAAAGTTCAATGTTGGCTAAATCTAAGCAGAGCCTAGAGCCTGGTAGTGTGCAGGGGTTCTGAGACAAGTAGTTTACTATCATGGTTCTGGCTTGGGGATGTGTTTCAGTGACAGAAGTGATTTCTTTCCCTTTCTACATGCCCTATTGCAAAAACAGTTACTGCATCTGAAATAGATCCTGTTATTTATTAATTTACTTGCACAGTAAAGTACAGGCATTCACGACTCTGCCTTACATCCCAAATGCTACAAAGCAAGATTGCAGTAGGTATGTCCATTTTGTGCCACGTGTCCAGTTCAATCTTCCTCATATTTACCAATTTTTACTGTACATTCAGCCTTCTGGGGTTTTTGCACCTGCTTTTGCTACGCTTTCCCCTTTACACTGGCCAAGTCTATATTTAGCTAGTAGGGTTGACACTATAATGTTAACATGGTTCAGAATTACAATAATTGAACCCAATAATCAATAAATGTTTTGAAATAATACATACTGCCCAAACAGCAATTACTACATTTGCATAGCACTTTCTGAAATACCCCTGCTGAGACGTAAAATGTTCAGATAATGTACACATTCAGTCTAAGATTACCTAATTATTGACTCTAACTTTAAATGCAATCTTCTCTCAGCCATGATGGAGAAAAGCTGTTTGTTTTGAGCACAAAAGGAAACATTTACTGAACGACAAAATAGATACTCAAAGCAATCCAGAACAAAGACAGTGAACACTGTATAACAAAGAAGATGAAGGTTCATGAAGAATCGTTTTAATATCTGAGTTTGAGAACTATTTTCGGTGAGATACTTTGGTGTTATCATATCAATCAACCAGACAAATATTGCAAAATGGTGTGACTCATGTGCTCACTGGTATATTCAGCCAAAATTACAGAGCTGAGCAGATCCTATCGTTTCTTGCTTTCCAACACTGTCTCTGACTCCCAGCACCACTTCACCATCATCACCCTGCCAAGAATTGATACATTCAGTAGTCACAAAAATATCGTATATGCAGAAACCATTCATCAACCCCAAACCTATCTTATATAGGCTTTTTTTTTTAAGGTAAGTATTAATCCCATCTCATTTCTGTTGCCCATTTCCCTTTACTCACTCTCTAAGATTCTGTTGCCATCTGTAGCCAGTGCTTAAGCCACAAATTAATTTGACTCAAGATATTTTGGAGGAGAAAAAAAGGTTTTGTCTGGGTTTTTTTCATGTTAGTCATAATCTGAAAAGTCTGTACTGGAAAATCTACAGAGCTGTGAAAACGGACTCCTTTATGAGCAAGAAATACAACAGATGGTTATTATGTGACCTGGTATAAATTCTGGGATTTATATTTATGTCTTTATTCTCATGCATTTTTCTACTTTATATTCAGTGTTGTTTTCCCTCCATGAAATATTGCTATCTCTGCACTGACATCAGTTCTTAAAAAGTTATGTTTTAATTTGTCAGGATTTTATTGCAGATTGCAACAGATCCCCCTCAAATTTGACTAAAATATTGCTGTGCCTAGATTTTCAGATTCTTCAAAGAATCTTACTAATCAATTTGTTGCTTACCAAATGTTGACTTGCAGATCACATTAGAAACACCTTTTTTATGCATCTTGTAACTATTTTGAAAATAACTATATGCAAAAAAGTGTTTACTTTTGTTGCTTACTACTGTCTGGTGGGACTGTATATAGCCATAATGCAGACATCTTGCTGAGAACAGTTTTGTGCAAGGCTGAATCTTTCTGAAGACCAAGCAAAACTTTGGGGAATCCTATGTTTTCTGGAAAAGAGCAGTTTGCTGCTCTTCACAGACTACTGATTCTGGTCATAGCCATAGAAGGCCTAATCACAGCTTTTACTCCAAAGCCTGTAGTATCTTCTGCACCTGCTGCTGCTGCAAAGAGAGTACTTTTCTTGCTGCACAATGAATCTGTCCTTTTCATTGCTTGACAGTCCTCCTCCTCACACCTTCAAACAAATACCATTGTTTCCTAGAAAAGAACATTAAAAGGATGCTTTAGCATTCACCTTTCCAGATGACAGAGCTGTCTCTGTAGAGCTCTGTCATGCTAGAGGGTTCATTCTAGTGTACAAATATTTCCTCCTAACATAATCAGGAAAGGGCAGCTACACATAATTTCGTGTTTTAGGATGTCAGATGGTTCTTGACTCCTTAGAAGCTTGGTTCACTCCAAGGACAGAAGTGATTTGTTCCTGATGTTGAGCACTGCACCATTTTCCTCTACACTCCCCTCCTATTTTAAATGGGTGGGCAGAGGTGAATTCTCAAAGAGAATTACTGATTATTAAATTTTCATTAAAATAAAAAAAATTATCAATCCTTTTAAATCAACTTGCTGGCACTGTTCAAAAGTGGATACGGTTGCAGTTGATCAGATCCAACTTGACCAGAAAAGCTAATGGAAAATGGTCGGAATTGAAAGGTTCTGAAAAACATCAATAATTAGACCAAAACTGCCATCATTTTTAAATCAGAATTTTTTTGCAAAGTTGCTGGTATCATACTTCATAGTGAGTTTCAGAGCAACTCACTTTAGGTTTTTGAAAAATTTTTCATCAAATTGTTCAGCTGTGTAGAAAGAAAAGCAGAAGTAAAACCAAAACTTTGCGAACAGTGTACTAGACATGATCTTTAGCTGCAAATTCAGATCTAGGTGTAACTTTTGAATTCTTGAAAGTTGTGTTCTCTTGGAATCCAAGGTTTTAGTTTAGGTGCACAAAGCAGTTTTGGCAGTTTTTATGCATGCCTAATTAGGAGAATATTTTTTGTTTTATGAAAGAGGAATATGAAGATTTTTCTATTTATTTTATAAGGAAATCCTGTGTACTATGGGGCAAAGCAAATCTTGGACACTGTGTCTACACCAATGGACAAGTGTAGGCACCACTATTCACACATAAAGGCCACATCCCGATGAAGCACTTTTCATGGTACACAGGGGAAGAGCATGCACACAGCCATCATTCTGTTTTGGTGCCCAGACCTAGGAAGGGTGGATGTCTGCGGATCAGGGCTATGGATTTGCTCATGTAATTATTGAAAGGCAGTTGGTTTTTTAATATACAGAGAAGTAGCTTGTAGTCCCATTATGGAGAATGACTAATTCAAAGACTATGTCTCATAATCCTTGGGTGCACACATCCCAGCTATGAGTCTGAGAATATAACTTTTTTCCATTTATCACTCAGTAAAGTATCTTCCTTGGCCTCACATAGTGTTGTAAAATTTTTTGCTTGTGAAAGTTTAAAAACGGAATTACAGTTCTGAATATTTATTGTATTATTGTGAATAAAATGTTTGCGAGGTCTTCATTAGAAATTCTCTGTTATGGCTGTTTTCCTGTTCAAGGCTTCCTGTTAATTACAGGATTGCCTGCCAATGCCAGTCTGTGGCTGCACGGGTCCCCCCAGAAACACAACTACTCAGGTGTAGGGTCAAAGGAGAAATTTGTTTATTGTTTACAAGAATGCTCTTATATAGTCTACATATAGTTTATACTTTTCCTAACCACTATTGATAGCTAAGGCTTCTAGCTTAGGACAGTTTGAACAGTTCCAGTAACTATAGGGCTATTCCAAATGTCAGCTACCACTGAAGAGAAGTTTTTCTATCATCTTCTCTCCCATCCAGTCAGACGCTGCCGTGCTGTACAGTCTCCCACATACGGCACGGTCAGTCCCTTCACTTTCAGTTCAGCTCTGTCTTCTTTGGCTCCTCTGGGTCCTACATCCACCTGCCACACCTTCACAAACTGTTTATAAATCACAGACATTTCCCTACACCAGTCTTCTCAGTTCTGCGAAGTATATTTAATTTTCAAATGTGAATGTCTGGGTTTTAAACACAGGAAGCATATCATATAACAGGTATGGTATAAAGAAAAATTCCCCATTTGTGTTTTTACACAAGCAGAAAGAGTGTTGGTTATTTATGTTTAAGTTCAGCTGAGTTATCCATATAGTAAATTACACCCTATTAACTTATTTTAAATTCAGAACCTGGAAATGGTTAATGGTTTCTCATCTGCCATGCCTTCTCCTATTAGCAGAGTGTCCTAGGCCCTGCATTTTATTTTTCCTACAGGAACACCATCTTTGACAACAAATTTTGCATTGTATTTCCCCATATTTCACATGTATTATGGCCACCTCACAGTTCTCCTTTGTTAAAAGCTTTTGGTTTCCACAAGTCATACTATTTCCAGGACACTTGAGATTCCCGAGTTGAAGTTTTGATCAACAAACAAGAGGAAATTAAACTAAAGAATCTATGATCATGGTAATTTTTGCCAGCAGCAAAAACAGCGTGCCCAGGGACTTCAGACATGCACATCAAGAATTCTGAGGTAAGTCTGAAAATAGTGCTTAAACTTCTGGATATGAGTCTGAGCCAATAACCATTTCAGATTTGGTAATTTCTATTGCTATGTGCCAAAAATATTTCTTGAAAGTACCATATCTTTTGTTCCATTTTCTGGCTAATTGATTATCTCATGGAATTTAGTAACTGGTTGACCAAAAAAAAAAGTAAGAGCAATACAATTTCCTGTATGTTTATTTCCTTGACCTAATACAAGTTTACTCTTTGGTCTGAAAAAGTTCCGGATGTTAAAATGGAAGTGGATACTCCTTTCCAGTTATGAACTGGCTTGATATGGTATGGGGAGTGGCTGCATGTTTTGGACAGGTGCTGCATGATTCAGGGAGGTTTCCAGGTCCTCACATTGAAGTCCAAGTGATAGTAAGCAACAAAGCAGTAGGAATGCAAAGCCCATAGATGATACAAGCACAACACAGAATCCACAGAACAAACAGGGTGTTTCTTTGGCGCACCTGAGTTGTGAACCCAGTTGTAAATAATCTAAGTTGAATTTATAAAATAATTTGTATTTATATGTGACATTATGTGGAATGATTCTGTTGGGCATCAGCTCAGTCAGTAGTGAAATGGATTTCTCCTTTGGGCTAGAAAGCAATAGCTGTTCTGATGAAAAGCACTATGGGGATGTTTGCTGCTGGCACTGGGGAAATGGTGGCACAGCAAACAGTTAATTCATTTCTCGGTATGGGCCACATCAGTCCCAAGCAGTGAGTACTCATTTCCTTAGTGAAAAATGGCAGCCTGGAAACACAGTGCATTTAGCATATTTAGGATATAAGCAAAACATTGGCATCAACACAACTATCTGTACTTTGTCAGAATTTATGGCATATTTTTGTTATAAATTCAGGGCTTACACCTCTTTAGAAATGTGGTGCCAAATAACCTTTCTGTCTGAAATAGTATGATCTGTTATGGTATGATACTTTACTGAAAAAGTACTGTTACCAGTAAGCTGTGCAAGAAGTAATAGAGTTAAATTTTGAATTGAAGTTTTGCAAGTATTATATTTAATTTCCTTAAGGATTATGTTTTTCTTGAGTTGGTGGGCTGAAGTGAAAGCATAAAACCAGTTGCAAAATTTATATCTGACAAAATTTCTCTATATGGAAAAAAATGAGAGGTAACTGTACTCATGGACTGGAAAAGCTGATGGAAAAAAATGAAGGATACTGCTGAGTAGGTACATGCCGGTCTGATAAACATTATCTCACCCCTCAGTTCTAAAGCCTGCTCCTACAAACTCTTTAGACCATCCCTTTTACTTGATGTGATTTATATGATTAAATATAGCCAATATTGGGCTAGAAAGAGTACCTCTAGGCAACTTCTGAATATGTCAACAGAGCCTGGGCTAGGATCCCCAGTTTCCCCCTTCCCCTAAAAAGTTGAATATTTTGCCAGACTTGTCTCAGCTGCTGCACCCTTTTTTCCACCCCAGCCTCCTCCATACAGGTGTGTGAGGGAAGTAGGCAGCTGTTGCCAGGATCCCAAGGAGCTTGCTCCTGGCGGTGGTCCTAATGTGGAACTGCTCCTGGAGATGAAATTCTCCATATTCTGTGCCCTACACACCTGTAGAGGCCTTCCTGCCCTGCCAGCTCTTACTTTGGCTGTGTCCTCAGTTGTTCCCTTCATCTCCCAAACCCTTCTTTCTACAGTACAGCTACAGTGAGTGGCCATGGGCCCTGCCTCCTGCTGGCTTCCTGGAAGGGGAAAATTCCTTTGTTCCACTCTTGCCATATGGAAACCGAGGTACAGGGACTGCGGCTGGGCAGGGTAATGTGGGAAGCCTGGACAGAGACAAGTCACTGCCTCTCAGCTCTGTCTATTCTGCTTCTGTTCTTCCCAGTAGTAGCCTTTTCCTAAGGGCTTGGGATTTACATAAGGTATGTGGCAGAATGCTGATTTCAGCCTCTGAAGCCTATGAACTGTGTAACAGATGATGTCTCTCTGAGCTTTTTGGTGAGGTCAACTTTGTAGTCCATGCAGGAGGAAGCTGGAGGACACTGAGCAGGGCAAGGAGCTGTGCACACACATTCACTGTTACACAGGGGCTCCTTTGCTGGGGGTGGAAATGATGGAAGAGTGTTTTGCTATGGTGTCATAAGGCTCTCACTTTAAAAGCAGTGGGCCTGTAGAGGACCAACCTGATTTCCCTGGAGCAGTAGGGAGAAGTACCTCAGAGTCTGGGAGAGGACTGTGAGCTCTGTCCAGCCACTCAGAAAGCTGGGACACGTGGAGCATCAGCAGCCAGCACCTGGCATTTAGCCTTGGCCAGACAGTGCTTCCACAGGGGCAACCCACAACAGCATCATGAAACTCCTCCTTCTCTAGCAGTATAGTGAAGATCCAGGTCACACTCTGTATTTTTCTTCCAAGACATACTTTCCAGGTTTACCCTCTGGTTTCTTGGGAGCTTCCATTTCTGTGTGTACTTATTGTTCACACCATTCATAAAGACTTGCACTTTGGTGAATGCTCCTTTCCATTTCTGATGGATGCACAGTTCCCCGAAGAACCTGCCTGTGGTGTACAAGAGAGAATCTTGGAGGCATATTAGAGGATCTTTCTTTTCACTGGTGAAGTAAGGTAAAAATGTGGTATCCCTAGTATGCCAATTTTATTTGTATTATAGCAGCCTTATAGTTAGGTAATTGTGCTGAATTCAATGGAGTTATTTAAAGCTAAACATTTATTCAGTAGCTTTTTTTAACCACTTCATCATTTACTTGTTTGCAAGAATTATGTGTTCTGCATCCCACCTGGAGATTTATTTTATTGCACTTTGCGATCTAAAATTTGGCTAAAAGAAAAACCCTCAAGGTTGACAAGGACTGGGATTGACAGAACTATGGCTCTTTGAAATCCCTGTTGTCCATTTAAATTTTAATGTTTCTATCATTTGTTCCTCAGTGTAAATTAACGGCCATGGCACTGTGTTGGGTTTCTTTTCTGAAGTCAAGACTTTAAATTTAATTCAATAGCCTAGATTTACAGCTATTCTATATTTCACAAGGCAGAATCAATAATGTGACTGAAGTGAAGAAGATAAAAATTTATGGTATCTTGCAATTTAATGGTTGAAAAGATGCAATTGGAGAGATCATAAATTGTGAAGGAGTTTATGCTTCATTGCTCCTGATTCAGTGCTTGCTGTTAGAACTTGATTTGTGACTATTCACAAGGTGTGATTAATGGTGTGATCGATGCTTGCTTCAGTGCAGTAAAGCAGTTGTAATGCTCTTCATTAGAATAAATAAAATAAATTGACTGAAGCTTTATAAAAACTGTGTAACATTTAAAATCTAAAATGTCAATTTTTTTTTCCTGTTACAATTTAGGTTTCTTGAGGCAGTTTCCACCTACATCACATCACTCATTGTCATTCTTTTTGGATATTATAGAAATCCATGTGGGTTTGGGTTAGCTTTATGCAAAGCTCAGTGAAGGGGAAAAAAAAAAAGAGTTGAATAGGTCTGACTAGAGACTAAGATTTTCTGATGGCTGTGTTTTGCCATCCTGCAAAAGGACATGTATTCTCCTTTTCCACACGCAAGTTTAAAGGAATCAAGGCAGAAAATGACTCTTCCCTACACAACTCTACTAAAACCAATAAAAATTAATAATTTTCATTATTTTTAAATGGAGTGGATGTATGATCGACACCCTAGCAGAGACAATGAAGATAAAGGGGCCTTTTTGAATGGTGTTTTTTTGGTTTAAGGGTGTTCATTACATGATTCAGTGGTATCTCACAGTACGCTCTGAAACAGACAGGGGAATACGAGAAAACTGAAGCAGCCATGAAAGACAGTAGAATGTAATGATTTTGATGTTGTCATTTGAAGAATTTGGCTCCAGGAGATACAAAAAAGAAATAGGGAAGAGAATGCCCTCTAGGATGCCTTCTGCTTGCCATTTAAGTCCCCTGCAGTATATGGATCATTTTGAAGTTTTAAAAGTATAAACATGCTGTGTGTAAAACCTGGGGAGCGAAGAAATTGTACTGTAAAACTTAGGGAAGGAAAATTTTACTGTGGCTTGAATCTAGACCTCTTCTATTTGCTTTTGTTTCCCTTACTGAGAGATAAGCCTGTAACTAGCTGGGAAAGTTTATCAGATTGCCACTGTGCTCCCTTGCTCTGATTTTCTTTAGTGTCCTTTGTCCTGGTGAGTGTAGGGTTTGTTCGATTTTAAGAAGAACTATAAGGTAAATCTAAATCTACTAAGCAACAAAGCACCATTTTAACAACACCAATGAACTGTGTATTTCCTATAACTTTTGTATCTTAAAATATGCTGTAGCAGCCCCAGGTATCAATGATCATGCATTTGCTGATTGGAATTGCAAAGAGAATGAAAAATGTAAGGAATCTACAAACGTTTTTGAAACATATAGCTATGTCAAATTAATGTTTCTATTATTGCACACAGTATTTACAGACTAGCAGTTGTCACTTCACCAAAAAAATATAATTTTAATATCATATTATGTCTGTCAGCAGTCTGGCAGAGAGTCAGATATTAACTACAACATGTTCTGACAGTAAACACATAGTAAAATGTGTGAGACTATAATGTAAGTAGATAAGCTTTTCTTCTGTCGATGATTTTTTGCTCCCTCACTGTCAATAGAAAAGCCAGTAATTCACACACACATGTGAGTTTCTGTGAGTCATAAAGACTGGGTTTGGTAAGAACAGACAGAATGTAGCTGCAGCCACAGACCCCAGAGCATTGTAGCTAAAAGATCCCCAAAGCCACAATGCAGCAGTGGGCACGGAGGTGCAGTTATATGCGACAGTCATGGTTACTTGAGCAGCTGAATTTGCGTCTATCCAGCAACTGTCCAAAAATGTAGGACCATAAGGAGAAGTGAAGCTCTAGTTGTTCTTAATAAAATGGAGGGTTAACTCAACATAAACTCCACCAATTGTGTGGCAAGAATACCTGTGTCCCCCCTTATTTGGTCTGATTGTGGAGGGTTTTTTCCCCCTGAGAAACCAATTACCTCTCCTACCTATTATGTTAATTTGAGAAAGAGCAGGATCATGGAGCCCTTGTTTTACTTGTTCTTGTTTTACTTTATCATTACCAAAATGCAGCTTCAGTCTTGTTTTATAGAAGACTGAAGCATTGAACAATTTCTCCTAAATCATATGCTAAATTTGCTGCAGTGTCCTTTCCACCATCTCTTTACATTTGCACCATACTCATAGAATCATAGAATCTGCTGAGTTGGAAGTGACCTATAAAGATCATCGGGTCCAACTAATGGCCCTGCTTAGGACACCCCGAGAATCACACTAAGTGCCTGAGAGCACTTTTGTGTCCCTCTTGTCAGTGGAGAAAGCCATACCCATTTGTAAGGGGTGCCAGAAAGGATGCTATGATAGGATTTTGTTTGGGACTTTTTGCTTACTTTCAACTATTAAAAAATGTAATTTTTGTTGTGTGGCTATATTTTCAGTTATTTAGGGAGTTTGCAGGGATATTCGGCCAGAAACACATGAGCAGTATATAAACGGAATATTCCCTATTAGGATGATGAAACATCATTTCACTGTGAGTGTAGTTCCTTTTTCTTCACAAACATGACATGCGGTAAGGAAATGGATCAGACTAGGCCAGGTACTGAAAGCAGTAGGAGAATACTGAAGAAGCAAAATACTACCGTGTAAGGAGTTTGGCAGTACCTAATCTAACCTCTTCAGAAACAGCCAAACTCTACACTCTGCTGGCTCCACCAACACTGAGGGTTTCACCTGGCAGAAGAAGCTTTAGTGAAAGAAGAGAGGGTTTAAATTAAAATAGGTCTTCCACACTGCCTTTCTTTTGGAACTGGACCTTTCTTTTGTCTTTTTTTCTCCCCCTCCACCAGTGAATGCCTTTCTGCAGTCTAACTTAGTCCATTTCAAAATGGACTAAACAAAAAAATTACTTTTCAGGCAGAAAGAGATTGTTCACATAAGAAAACATTGCAGAATACCAGTTCCTGGCTTTTTCTGAATGAAAAGGAAAAAAAAAAAAAAGCCATTGCACCTTCAGAAAGTTGACTGCTTGGAATATGAAAAAGATGAGTTTACTAGTGCTGGCTCATCACCACACAAAGGTAGCTATGTAGCCCATTCTTTAGCTTTGCATGCTCATACTATACCATGTAAACATTTAGACAGTTTGTGCTTTCTATTCATTTTTCCTCCAGAGGGAAAGTTGTTGTTTCTTGTCCAAACAAATATATTTCCTCCTTTTTTGGGTATCATCTGCAAATGCTGGCTTCTCTCTTGCATCAAATATTCTCTTCTCTGTTTTCCCTTTCTTTGTAACAGTGTCAGTGGTGAAGATTTAACTGATTTAACAGATTCAACCATAAAATGCGGAGGGCTTTCAGTTGAGGCTCTTGACCAATTTCAAGTTACAGGCAGAAAGACTGTGAAGCATGGCACAATTGACCCAAAGCTATGCTCTTATTTCTTTAAGCTTAATCCTGCATTCTGTCAAGTGGACCATTCCAGTAATGGGGAAAATCATGCCTCTCTACCCCGTGGTATCTTCTTGATTTTTGAAGGAGATACTGGCTCTCCTTGTAGTAACCAGCAGATGCTGCTGCAGAGCATCAGTACTAAAGCTGCTCTCACTATTTTTACTGTCACTGTTAATGGAGAAAGGGATACCATTTATTTCTGTTTAGCCTGAGCAAACTTGAGGTAAGGTAGGCTGGCGGGGTCTATTTCTTTGTTTCATAGGAGAGAACACTCTGTCTTCCCATTGCTATTGCCATTTTTTTCTGGTTATGAGTGTCTGTGTCCAGTGTCTATCAGTTTCTTATAGATCCCTTGCAGTTCATTAGGGAGTTGCTCAATTTATTAGGAACCAATCATGCATTCATACCTTCTTCCATCTGAAGTGCACTTTTAAATGTTAGACTACACGCTAATAAGGTTGAACATAATAATGAGAGCACGTTCACATTGTTAAGGTAAATGACCCAATGCATTCATAGTGAAGACATATTTGAACCACAGTTTGTGCTTTTCATTGCAATATTGAACATTCTGCACAACTATGAATTGTGTTTTTTTGTGACAGCCTTGCAAATATGTGATTGTTACATTGCTGGAAGAATTCTGAACGTTTCAGCTTTGGGATAAATTTCTAAGTGCAATTAATGGGAGTGGATTTTATTATAAAAGGATTTTTATTATAAATTTCGTTATGTAAATTAGAATAATAATACATGAATGGAACATTCACCTGTGCACACACACATCTTTACACTTGCAGTAGTGAATGACATATGAGACTGAGCTGGATACTACCCATCTTTTCTCAGGGAAGGCAGTAGGTATTTGTTAGCAACTTCAGTGCTGTTAACACAGCATCTGAAGTTGGCAAGTGGTGCTAAAGAAAAAAGTCAGTGAATGTTTTAGGGATAAGAAGATGGGAGGTAGTAAATACACAAATACTCTCTTCTTCATGCTTAATGGGGCACATTTTTGGATTTAGACATTTTATTTTTTTTCCCATTCCTTAGAAGGGGAAAGGAATTGTTTGATGTACTTTTTAAAATTCCACAGGAGAACCTAAATGTTGTTTGTGTTGTGTGAAGAATTTAGTTCCAGGACTTCTGCGTGTTAAAAGGAAAAGATACTTTCATATGAGTCAATTGGTCTGATTATGTTCCTACAAAGCAAGGAGGATTAGGCTTTAGATTTGTAAAAGGATGCCCAGTCTCCTGGGGCTAAATGCACAGCTAAATGATGGTGGAACATGAGAAAAGTAATCTAATGAAGATGGGTAGCAATAGCAGTCAATGACTATTAGCAGATATCAGCGACCATAATATGTTCCCCAGGTCCCAGTGTTGTTTGGCTTCTGGACCCAGCATGCACAGGCTGCTCAGTGCAGGTGAAGCAGAGCTCAGTTTTTGCCATGCCTTCCTTCTGGAGAGCAGCAGAGTTCCCAAGGCAATGAAGTTCTTTGTCCTGTTGCTTTTTCATAACGTGAGTTGTGACTGAACATTTTCTCCTGAAGACATTTAAATTGGAGTTCATTGCCTAATGTCAATAGACTTACATATAACTCTTGGAAATTACATGCCAGGATGCAAGTGAGGAGATGCTTATTTGTCCTTCCTCTTAAGGAGGAATAGCAACTCCTTTTAAGTGGTGTGGGCCAGATTTTTCCATATTCTGAACTATACGTTTCCACAACAGTTACTTTAATGTACGTACCACTCCTGGAGATACATCTATACAGGAAATTTTTCATTGCTGTTATTATGATTTTCCATGCATCAGCTAAGTGTCTCAGCATGAGGCTCAGCTGTGCTTTTAAGTCATTGTTCCCATTTTCAAAGCTGTAGTTTCATTTCTGTAGAAAATTCTAGACTAATCGTATCTCCTCTAAAGTCACATGAGCAATTGCACATTAAAGGCAAAATTTGGCCTATACTTTGCCAGCTTTTTGCAGGCCAGGGAAGATGATGAAAGAAAAGGGCACAAATCGCGAAACAATCCAAGCCCCGTTCCCTAAGTCTCTAAGCCATATTTCTCAGGGCAAGAGTGTATTGTCCTGCTTTGGTCTTCACATCTCTCACCTCAGGTTGTCTGGAAAGCAGGACTCAACTATTTAGGACATTAGCGATATGATAAGAATGTTTTCACTCTAAATTTATGTTTAGATTTAAATACAGTTTAGAGTGCATTGGCCAAAATATTTACAATAGGTTTTTTGTCCCTTAACACTGTTTATTTTATTACAGTTTACTTTATAATTTTATTTCTCTTCATTTAAAAGAAAATATCATTGGTTTTCATTATTTTATCTGTACCACTCGTGTTCCTGAAATAAAGTAAGCAGTGAAAAATGGGCACTGTGCCCAAACTCTCAAAGTTATTTATGTCTCTAAAATCCAAACTTGAGGAGGCAAATGGAAGATTTGCATTTTTTGCAACTGAAACAAGCGTAGTATCTTGTTGAAAGTGTAAGAAAGCCAAGCACAAATTGTAGTTAGCAGAACAGGAGCGCATAGAAACTCAGATATGAATCCTGTACGTTAGTAAATATAATTTTGCTCAGATGAGATGAAACGACTTGTGCAGCAAAGGAAAATAATTTAATTTGTGATATTTTCCAAAAGAAAGGCAGAATGTATTGCTTGGCTGTACTTCATCTTCCTTTTACAGATAAGTCAATGTCATGCACTCCATGAGCCCCCTGCAGTGCTGTCAATAAGCCACATGTTCATGTGGTTTCTGTAGACCAACTGAGACTGATTGTGCTTTCAAATACCAGGCTGCACTGCTTTGGCTTAATGCATCTGATCTCTTTGGTCAGAGAAAATTCTAATTAGACAACAGCTATATTGTCATGGTAGGGTAGGTAAATTTTCCTGTACTTCTAGTTTTAAATAAGTGAACAGCAAGTTTCCCTGTTAAGATTATACTGAACAGTCTGATGCGTCTCTTTTCTCTGGTATTTTGTCTGTATTTTTCTTTCTAAAGTTCTGTTCAGTGCAGTTGTTTTCTCACAGCTAGCTAGTATTTTAGTAAAATTGTTGCTTTTAAAAAAACGAAAGCAGAGTGATCGATGAACCAGTACAATGAAAAAATTTCAACAAACATCTAAGTTTTAATCTAAAATTTCAAACATATGTTGAGATTCTCAGAGCCTTATTTAATTTAAATATGTCATCTGCTAAGGCCAAGATTTTCTAACATAGCTTTTGCTTACTGAAGAAACCATTTCAATGGTTCTGCAACAATTTCAAGTTTGTTTAATTAAAAAAAGCAAACAAACAAACAAAAAAAGAGGCAACACTACCCCAAATACTTTGGTAGAAAACTGGGATGTTTACACTTGAAATTATTACCAGAGCAGTTGTATCTGGAGTGCCTTTTTCTCTTTAGTGGTTGCTTGCTAATTTCTACCATGTGCTGTAAAGCCACGTTCACTCCAGTGTAAGATGAAATCCAAGCAGCGACTGTGGTTTGGGGAAAGAATTATAATGAGAAGAAGCTTTAGAGCAGTGATGTTCTGGCTTTAAAGCAACATTTCCAAAATCCAGTGTATGCTAAATTGTAACCTTGTATTTCTTGTCTCCATCGTGGGGCCTTTCTGTTGCAATTACTTTGCATGTTGCTCCTTCTCACTATATCTGCTTTTTCTTAGACTGTAGTGGCTTGAATTTTTCTAATTCATGTTTATTAATGGAAATTAATTTTATTTAGCATTTGAATTTCAGTTCATTTTTCCGTAACTTTGCCATCCTCTGATATCAGGAGGCTACCCAATGCAAATTAAGCTACCCTACCCTGACACTGCTGGAGAGTCTCTAAAGACTCCTACAAACTGCTAAGTGCAAGGGGATTTTTTGGCATGATGTGTTTTGACGAGTATTCTAGCAATCACAACACCCACAGCGGTCCCAGTGATGTTCTGTATTCTTGCTGGATATTGGCTGTCCTCAAGTCTGTGAGTTCAGGTTGGTACCAGTGAGAAAAATGCCAGTGGATCCCTCTGTAACATCACAAGGAGCCATTTAAGATTCAGGGATTGCAGGAGGAATAATGTTTACCGAATGACAGAGTGCCTTTAGTCATCCCAGCATTAATCTCTGCAATAGCTTCGGCACAGTTTGCATCTGCAAATGAGGGTCTGTTCACACACCAGGGAACTTAGTACATCTTAGGCACCCTATAACTTAGATTCATGTTTCTGGATTTCTCTTCACTTGACAAACCTTTCCTCTTAACCTCTTAACCTTTCCTCTTAACCCTAGTATCTGCCCTTGTTCCTAGTATCCCTTCTGCTGACTGGCCAAAACAGTGGTCTCTGTCTGCTCAGTCCTTTCCAGACTGAGCCCTTTCTAGACTGTGAGCAAAGTGTGCTTTTCTGTAAAAACTCTCTGCCTCCTGGGCACTGTAATAGTGAGCTACAACAAGGATCAGACTCAGTCAGCACTGGAAGATGACTGCTTCCTTTCTTTCTCTACCCCTGCAAGTCCAGGGATAAAATAAAGAGCAAACAGGAAACACCCATTCCTTGAAGGGATGCATATGAAAAGCAGAGGAGGGATGAGTGTGGGCAACCTGCCCACACATTCAGTATGTTTGTTCCCACATCCTGCTCACTCTGCTTTTCTTGACCAGTCTTATCCTTAGACATATACTGTACTTGCCAAACTTGGCATAGAGGTGAGCAGGAATCAACCAGCCAAATCAACTGCAAAGCAAACCCAAAGGCTGTCAGCAAGATCATGTCAAATGTGACCTGGTTAGTGCCTTTGCCATTGACGTGCCCCTCTTTAGCCGTTTCCAAAGCTGTCGTCTTTGTGCTGAGAGGCTGTAAGATTGCCGGAGAAAACTGAAATGAAGCACAACCCTGTATATGAAGTGAAGGACCAAATAATCTGGGTGACGTGTGTTACAGATGCCGGTGTGTGTGTGTGATGCAAACAGATGGTACCACTGGACATACACAAAGTGTTTTCCATAAAGTCTAATTCCTTTAAACGACCTGTAGGTACTAGAGGCCTTGCTGAGCAGGTGTGCTATGCTGCCAGGTTTATGCCTGTAATGGGAAAACTGCTGGTATAAACACCAGACAGAGAGGTCCCCACAATTTCCCCTTCACTTAGCCTCTTTCTTCTCTTGCAGTATGCATCCAGGCACTGCTGCACTCACTCATGCACATGTGATGGTGTTAGGCTGCAACTTAGACCCATGTCTTACAACCAACACTAGGTGATAAACTTAGTGCCTCTTAAGAGTGGTGTTGTACGCCATCTTTACAATCAAAGGGTTAACAGTAGAAGCAGACTAACTTGTAATGGCAAAAAGGATTAATTCCCATTGCATGTTTGGGGGTTTTAATTGAAATATTTGTCCATGACTGTATGTCTCCCCTTATCTATCTCTTCTCTCATTTTCATTTTACTCCAATTACTGTTTCCCTGGGATTTTTCTCTCTCTTGCTGTTTCTTTCATTCTTTCATTTTATTCTTTCCCAAGAAGTAATTTTCCCTGAACAAGCGGAGCTCAAAGACTTGTTTCTGAACAACTTTGCAGTTTACAGTCTAAGCCCATGTTTACCAATGCTGAACTTGGTAATGCCCTCCTCATAGGCCTCTCAACAGCACATTCTTAAGTTCTGCAGAGAAGGGAGAAAGTAAGAGTTCATTTACTTGCATTTTAAATGTAAAACTGACTTCTCCAGTTCTCTGCCTCCTTCTGTGCCTCTTCCCCTTCATTTGCACTTGAAGCAGCTTTCCTGCATGGTCTCGTTGCTGGGCCTGACAGCTCCATTGAAGGCGGGTGACAGTATTGCAGAGCATGATAAGTGTGAACATTTCCAACATGGAAAACCAGGCTGTAACATCATCTTTTCTTAATGAATATGATACACTTGTTGCTGGGTGCTTTGTTCTGAAAGATCCAGCTGGCTCCTGGACTGCATTTGTATCACACATGTGTTAAATAACTACACATTTTTAATGCTTAATAAAAATGTTTATTGTATGGGCTGTGTGAGATTGATGATACTCATACTTTTTCTGATGCTGCTGTTCTACTTCAGTTTTCACATAAGTTATTGTCATTTTTAGTACCTTTCACTTGCTTTTGTTTAATAATTGGGTAGTTTTAAGCATCTTTCAGATATTTCCTTTTTGATGATATCAAAGAATGATTTCCATATCATCTGAGAGGACAATTTTCCCTTCTAAGGTCTGCAATGAGATTACAGTAGAGGGCATCTGGCAAATTGTCTTTTTGTATTTCAGTGTTGTCTCATCTGGAAAGTGAGTGTCTATGTTTCGTAGCTTTTAGTAGTTAAAATTTTCAAAAATTTTCTTTCACTTTCAGAAGCAGACTGGGGATTTGAAGGTTTGCTTCTAGCATTGTCTAGACTAATTTGCACCAAGCAAGGCAATGCCATGATAAATAGCTCGATTCCTCAAGGTAGTACCATCTGAGTTGGTATGAAACAGTGAATCCTTAGAGTGCCCAGATCAACTCTCTGAAGGCTGGATAACTTGACAGCTTGGCTGGGTTGTCATAGTTCTGTAATTGGAATCCATGTTAATTCCATAGTCTCTGCATCCCACTCAATCACATATTATAAGGATACTCTCTAGCACCTTACTTTTATCCTCATTTTTCTTCCTTTTCATCTGTTTTTATCAATATAATTGACAATGTTGCATGCATTCAGGAAAAAAAAAAAAGAGAAAACCTAGCAATTTTTAAGCAAGGCCACTTACCAGCCCAGAATTATAAAGAGAAATAATTTGTAAGTGGAAGCTAGTTTCAGCCTAAGCTCAAAGGTGCTGCCATCTGTCAAAATGAAATAGTTGTGTTTATGTAGAACCCTACACCCAAAGACCTCAGTGTTAAGACTATTAGAGCACATAACATTCCAATGAGGGACCTAATAATAGCATATCTGTTATGCAGATGGAGGAGATAAAACTGAGTTAAATGACTTGCCCAAGAAATCACTGTTACTGGCAAGAACAAGTATTGAACTAATTGACCCCATCTTTCAGAGCCTGTTTTAACCCTGAGACAATTCTGCTTACTCATCCACAACTATTTCACCCACAGCTTATCTTAACATGTTTTATATAAACAGCAAGATAACTGTAATGTGTCTGAATTATGTAGAGTGTTTTCCAATAAAAAAGCACATCTGACACATCAAGCATATTCACTTTTCTGTCTGGCTCCCCCAGTTCATAGGTGTATCTCAATGATAAGGGATTATGAAGCCCTGTATTTTATTTTTCATTTGAAGGTTTATGGAGTGCAATTTTTTTCTTTCCCCACCACCTCAGCAGATTATAAATTTATCCACTACACAAGCTAACTTCATACCTCATTTCTGTCATTGATATGGCTATTTTCTACAACGTGAATGAAGTACCTGGTGTGATAAATATTGAAGTATATCTGCAGTTTCATTTTCACATACAATTGATACTTTTCAAAGAATAAAACCATTGCTGCAGTATTTACTAAGTGTCTTTATTTTAATTCTGATTTTCTTGAATAGTATTTCAATACAGTAAGCAATTCAATACCATTTCTCTTCATTTATGGCCATGCTATATTATTTCAACATAACCATGCAGTAGTAGAATGAGTTATGTTTATGACGTACCATTCATATTGGAAAATGAATATAGATGCCACAATAACACCAATGTTACATTTCACTACATTTTCAGTGACAGGAGAATGCAGTATTCTACTACACTGCATTACAAATGTTATACAACCTAATCCTGCTGAAATATCTGTTTGTATTTCAGTTTTTCAGTGTTAATAATCCTTCTGTATTACAAAAAAAATAAGATCAAGATCAAGTTTCTGTATACATAAGTGCTGTGTATGTCTACTTTTTTGTTTTGTCTATTAATTGACTTGTGATCACATTAACTTAGTATATGAAACACTTAAAAGTATGGCAATTTATATCAGCGTTTGAGAGCTCTCTGAAAAGTTTAACATAGTATTTCTTTTGCTATTAATACAGAGATAGTTCTAATCTTTGCAAATAGGTTTTCTTCATTCTTATTGCTGAGACAGTTTACTTGCAATATTTTGTAGATGTCTCTCTGAAGAAATGGAAAATTATTTTGTTGGTTATGAAGTCTGAAGTTGGGAAATACGATGGTCTGTCTGCCAAGGTTATCAAACTATCAGAAAACTATGCAATGATCCAAGTCCCTTGCAGTTACTACACAATGTCTCCTATGCCTCACTCTCCATAACTGTAACACACTGTAGGTTTTAATGGGCCTGCTTCTTTCGCAGAGCTTTTTTTTTTTTAGATCGGGGCACTACTTCGCCTGCAGTAGAATCAGTCTCTTTTGAGTAGTATTGGTAGAAAAAAAAAAGGATTAAAATCCTTACAACACACGCACAGTCACTGAGTAACTCAATTAGCTCAATCAATGATGAATGGTAACTTTTCAATAGAAATCCTGTCAATTCTGATAGAATTTTTGACATCCTTTATGCCTATTCTTGATCAAATCCAGACATGTTTTTTAGAAGAACAAATCATTTATTTAATGCCTTTTAACTATCACTCATTGTCATAAATGTGAAAAGTTAAATGACTATTTTTCTAGTATAAACTATTAGTTCTATAACCTACATTTCAAGAGGAAGGGAGAGATAATTGCAATTACAGAGATTTTAGCACACAGGTTAGTCAATTTTGAATTGTTGGACATGAACAGGAAATACTGTGATGTATAGGTTTAATTTTGCTGTCTTTATGTTAAAGACAACTTTTAAAATAATAGCTATTATTTCTGTAAATCCTGTAGTTCTGCAATGCCATGGTTGAGCCAGGTAAAATGAATTTCAGAGATTCCTGCACAGTATTTGCTGAAGCAAAAAATTAACCAAAAATAATTGGAAAAGTAGTGGGCAAGGAGGATAAGTGTCAATGGCAAAAAATATGTAACTCCCAGAATCTTGAAATTGTGGCTTGACATCCTTTCTGTAGCAAGTGAAAAATTAATTGAAGACCTCATTCATCTTTATGAGGCTTGGAGGACCTTCAGCATCTGCAGAGCAAACATGGCAGAAAAGGCAAAAGTTAAAGGATGTTTTCTTGTGGATGGAGTCAGACTTTCAACCACTCTGATCCCAACAGTGGTGAAACTTATTCTCCCACTTGCTATACTGCACAGTTCATCACTGTGAAAAACAGAAAAGATTTCCTTTCTCAACATTGTAGTCTGGCATCTCTTCTTCAAATGCACTTAAGAGCAAAGCAATAAAGGGAGGTTTTGACAAATACACACAGGGAATATTTGTTTTTTCCAAAGTTTGAAACAATGGAAACTATAAATGTGCTAAAAGCCGTAGAAATGTTTTAAGTTATGTTTGTGATTGCCTCTTCTGATTATTAATCATGAGATATTACAGATGAGTAACATCACATATGATCTCAAGTAATTGTATCTGACCATGTTAATCTTGGTCTGGAAGTGAAGAAGCAGTTACTTCAAATTAATACTCAAAAATTTAAGCTCTGAAGCAGTTGCTATTAGAGCAGTTTGGGTCAGGTAAATCCCACGGGCTGTATACTTAGAGGCCTGAGGCATGGCCTTAACATTTACTGTAACAGCATCTACTCTGTTGACAGGTGCTTTCAGAGACACTTGGAAGAGAAAACTGGGATAAATCCTTTGGGATGTTAAAGTTAATAATTTCATTATTGATCTTAATATTCCTGATACTAATACCTGTTCTTCCATTTAGCTTCATGCTCCATTCCAGCAGTATCTTGACTATAGCGATCAGTTCTAATAGTTCTCAACTGATGATACTTATTTTAGATGATCATATCACAGTGTTTGTCTCCACTTCTGTCATTTGCTTTGGATTTTTAATGCTGTAAGAAATCGACTTGAATCAGTCTGCAGCATTCATTGAAACACTGAATACCAGAGATTTCAGAGAATGAGACTCAGGGGATATGTGTCCTTGCCCTGGACTGCAGAGTGGGGAAGAAATAAAAAAAGACTCACCATAAAAGCCACCGAATCCTTGTAAATTGGAGGTAGACTGTGGGAGCTTTTTTAGCTTGTACACTGTCTCTGAGGCCTCTAGTTCCTCACTTGCTATCTTCCTGTGGAAATTTTTTTTCAAGGAAACTTCACTGGGAAATTTCAGCATAAAAGGAGCATGTAGGCAAACTAGTACAATCTTAGAGCCTAGTAGGGTTTCTGTGCGTTTCCTGTTGCTACCTGTGGAGATTCATGTTATGATCTTTCTTCAGAGCTCCCACCTGATATAGACGGAGTCACAAAGCTGTGTAAGCAATTGATCTTTGTCCTTTGAAAGAGGAAAACCTATGAGCAAAAGGAGAATCTCCACAAGGGTATAAGGGAGATGTTTCGATACTCACATAGTAAACAGGTGAAACCTTCTAGAGAAATGTTCTCTGGTCACTTACAAAGATGCTAATGCATTGTTGTATGTCTAAGTAGTGACCAGCATATTTGAGGAGAAAGATGCACAGACCTAGACATGTGGGCATAGCAGGAAGTCTAAGTTCCTAAGCATTCAAACTTATTTTGCAGTTTCACTTGACACTACAGAATAGACTTGTTGGAAACAAAAAAAACAAAGAATTCCTAAAGTAAATTTAACTTAGGTAGACACTGACACATTAAAAACACACAGAAAATTTGATTAATGTTGAATTCTTCCTGCAGTTTGGGCAAAATATTTTTTTAACATATAAATTCTACTTAAAGCTCTACTTTAAAAAGCCTCCCTGATGTGCTGAAAGGTTTGGAGATGTGCTAGGTAATACCTAATGCAGTCTAGACACAAATCACTTCAGGGTGAACAAAGGAAGCAAGCAATGGATGCAGAGCTTCAGGATGGGAAATGTATTTTCAGATGTTGTTCCTGATTGTCTATAACCTGCCTTTTGTCACATCAAGGGCAGTGTATTTCCAGTATCGTTTAGAGAAAATGTGTACTTTTGTTTGCTTAACTGCAATACAGCCTTTTGTTGTTATTGTTTCATTATAGTTTTGGTTATGCCAAATGTTTTGAGGTTGGCTGAATGAACAGGCAAAAAGATGCTGCCCTTTTGTTCCCCAAAAGCCCAATGTTCTGTCAAGGTGTGGGAGTTTCTGAACCTGTTACATTTTTACTTGAAAGACTTTGAAGGACAATACGTCCAGGAACTCCAAATCACAATTGTGTACCCTGTTAATGTTTCCAAAAGGGTGGGGGAGATAGGAGATGGATCAAGGAAGATGTATGTATCTGAAGGAAAAGTGGCTAAGACTATCTAGTAGTGCAGAGTAAATACTTTAGGATGCTTGGATCCAAATGTTAGTCTTCCTTTTACAGCTTTCTAATAAATCTAGACAAAGAGAGATTATAATACAATGGCTTACTTCAAATATACGCATTGAAATTAATCCCTTTTGTATTTCTAGTGGATTGTTAAGTGAGAAGATAACCATTCCAACTCTATGACTTTACATTCTCCCTTTTTTTTTAAATTTAATTAAATAGCTAAGAGATTTAGAAATTTTTCTGTCCTAAAATTATTCTTTTTCTATTGTCAAGAACAGCCCAACAGCCAGACTTGCTATTGCAGTTCAAATTTTAATATCTCGATGCAATTTTTTACAAATACATACATTTATTCCCAGAATCCTAGCAAAAGCCAACAGGCATTATTTAATTATATCTTTATTCAATATCTATCTTTTTTTTTATTTTTTTTTAATGAGTTTTAGCTTCTACAGATTCAGGATTCCTTTGAACAAAGTGAACCACCAGGCTTTCTCACAGATTTGGAAAGTTTTATTGACCTAATTTGCAGGCTAGAAAACAATGATTCAAGAAGTTAAACTAGCTGTCATTGTTAATCCCATGCAACATGATGTATGACAGAAGAGAAGCCAGAAGGACAACTGTGTAAGTTTTAAGTTAAGCTCTGGTAGAGAACTCTTGTGGTTGTGGTATCTTGCAGTGGAAAGCTGGAGGCGACAAGCTGAACTAAATAACCATGTATCTCATAGGTAAATGAGTAAGCAGAGTGATTTTTCAGCCCAGTACCAATTTAATATGTAGGCCAAAAGAGGAGGGATAGTGTAGAACATAAAGCTGCATTTGGTGGGACAAAAAGGCAGAATGTTGCTCTTACTGGCTAACTTGCAGCTACACAAAAAGTTAGCCCTTGTCTTGGAGGTGACTGCTGGAATTTTTTCCTACATGGAAGATATTCTAAATCTACAAATATAATTTGGTGAGACGAGGCCAAATTTGGACCTGTCAACTTTGACACATCCCTTAAAAGATTCCAAATGATAGCAATGGAGTGTAAGAGAGTTGTAACAAAGGAGAGATTTTCAGTTCTTTTAACAGAGAGCTACATAATCACACTTTCTTGTAGAAGCATTCAGTGCGAAGATCTGTCAATAGAAATCTCAAACTGTGAATATACAATTGAGCTTTATTATCTCTTTGTTATTTTGTAACTACATAGGTATGACAGACAGAAACTGATGTTAAAAGAAATCCACAATTGTCAGTGTGTCACATGCATGAATCCCACCGCTGGAAGTTTTTCAGTAAATCGGCATCTTTGGGTGGGTGCGCCAAATGCCATATTTTAACAAAATGTTTTTGCTCACAGTAACACTCAAGCTCTTAATTTAAAGAGAATGAATATCCTAACATTTTTTTACAGCAGCGCACAGCAGACAGAGAGTGCTCTGTCTCGCACAGAGCAAGCAAGGAACTACACAGTTAGAAGTACCAGATAAAAGGTGCTGAAGAGACAGGGCACCCAGGGAAACCTTCAGTTAGACTCATTGCCAAGGCATCCCTGGGAGTCTAAATAAGCAAATAAGTGCAGCACTGTATTGTAAAACAATAATGGCGTGGAAGAACCCCAGGTTTCCTCAAAAGCCTTTTGACTGTCTAAGGAGTACAGTGAAAGAGCATGCAGAAGTCTCCAAACCTTCACACCACAGCAGAATTTTTCATTTACCTTTGTGTCTTAAGGATTTATGGTGCTACTGTTCGTAGGGCCTGGAAACCTGTGCAGAGAGATATGGAATCTTATGGTGAATTTCAGAGCTCTGTCTTTCATGAAAGATGAAGAGAAGGGAGCAAAACTCTGCCTGAGGAGGCCTTTTTTTAAGAAATAACTTCATTGTGTATTAAAATTGATATGTGATAAATTTGTTTCAGCCTTGAGGAGGGTGTGTTGGCAGTGCTATTCATGGCAGTTGCGTAGCATATTTTTTCTGCCTTGTACCAAATCTTGGTTGCCACTGTTTGTACCTGTGCTCAAGCTCGGAGGTTTCCAGTTTTAAGGCGCTTAGGGTTTGAATTCCAAAGACAGGCAGAATGTGTCTGTTAAGATACCTGTGTAACAAACATTTACCTCAACAAGCACTACACTTTCCTGCAACCCTGTTTCTCTCTATATTCATTAAATGCATAGACTCCTGATGGAAACAATTCAGTTCCCTTAATCCATTTCTGACAGACCCACGTGCAAATCCTCCAACAGAGCCCTGCACCTGTGATTGAGCTGACTGAGCAGCAAAGCAGAGAGAGAGCCTGAGATCAGCTCTCTAAACAACTAGACTGCGCTGAGTGACAGCTTGTTTGTGTTCTGAGTGATGTGCAGGATCTGGTTCAGAATCTCACAATGGAATCGCCGCTCTGTGACAGTGACCGTAATGTACTTCAATTTAGTCCCCTCACAGGAGCAACAAAGACTAAAAGATCCACCACAAGTGTGCTTAACTTCAAAAAGAACAACTCTGGAAACAGGGAAGCCCACTAAAAAAGAAGCTAAAATGAGCCACTAAAAGAATTAAATTCTTCCAGGGTGTATGAAGGTCACTGAGCTAAGACCACTGAGCTAAGGGCACAGCAGCAGAGCATGCCCCATCCTTAGGGAAAGACTTCAGAAAGGGTGAAAGGAGACTGGTATGGCTAATCAGCAATGGATAATTAGCTATTAGAAATGAGAAGGATCATTCAGAAAACTGAACCTGCATCTGAACTAAGTAAGAAAGACTGTAAACTAAAGACTAAATAGAAAACTGTAATCAAAATAGTCAAAAGAGTTTCAGGGCTAACTAATTTCAAGGATCAGATTTTCCCCTAAACCTTATTTGATCAGTTCAGCAGAAAAAGAAGATGGCAGCATACAAAAATGTCAAAATGGCTACTCATTTTTTGTACTGATGTTTGCTGTGAGGAAAACTGGGGCTATTCTTACATAGAAAGAGTTTTTTGGTTTTTTTTAAGAAGAGAGTGTGAATGTCAACAAAGGTCTACTTAAAAGTAAAGAAACTGAGGAAGAATTGACACTACCAAAAGGGGGATCCATACGGTTTAAAAATACACCAAAGATATCTGGAAATTTGTTGATGATGTGAAGTTCTCCCAGAAAGTAATGATGATGACCAGTTGTAAAGAATTGCTGAAGCAATTGGGTAGTAAAATTACCCAGATGAAATTCAGTGTGGATAAATATCAAGTACATGCCCATTGGTGAAACAAGCCTATCTCATACAGAAGACGATGGGATCTGAATAGACTATTACCACTGAAGAATGAGATGTGAGGGTTATGTTAAATAGTTCCCTGAAAAGATCTGCTCAGTGCTTGGCAGTAGTAAAATAAAAATAAAAAATAAATTAAAAGAAAAAGCAAATCAGCTTTTAGGAGTTACTAGAGAAGAAACGGAGATCAATCAGCAAAAATAATTATTTCACTAAATAAAGCTGTGATTCACCACTACATTGAAAATTATGTGCAGTTCTAGACATGTCATTGCAAAAAAGATGTTCTAGAACTTAAAAGGGTGCAGAGAAAGGCAACAACCAACAGCTTTTGTACAGAGGTTGGGATTTGATAGCCTGGAAAGGATGCAACTTGAGCAGTTGTACTAGAGGTTTACAAAATCACACCTTCTAGCAAGAAGGTGGATGTGGACTGACAATTTGCTGTCTCTTACAATGTGAGAAAATGTGAAGGGAATGGGAGAGAGTGGTTTAAAATAAAAAGAGAGAGTCTGTGCAGCGGGTAAGGGCCACAATCAAAGGAAGATCAGTGGTTACATTTGGAAGGGTGTTAATGTAAGGGTATAGATAAAGTATAACCCTCTCAGAAAATCTCCTAAGCTGAAAATATTCAGAGACTATGAGAGTACTAGAGGGGAAATGTCATCTGTACTTGTGTTGGTTTTATTCTCCTCAGGTGGATGCTGCTGATCACATCTTAGTTTGGATGAATCCTTTCTCTGGCCCAGTATGGCTGATCGCATGTGTGTGATCACAAGGTAATTACACATGCAAATTTCTTTCGTCTAGACAGTCGTAAAACATCTTGCTTTCAAATTAAATCATGTTTTTTGGAAAAGATCAAGTATCAAAAATAAGATTATAGTTTTAATATTACAGTAGCATCATGATACTTTTTAATTATTTTCCTAGCTGGCTTCTAATCACGAGATTCAGTGTTGGTTGTGAGAGTTGGGACATAGTGGTATTCTGACTGTGGGGACAGTGCTTTAAGTGGGCAGGTTCAGTTGATGTTCCAACCACCCATTCATCTCCTTGCACAAGAAGTTGAGGTTCACTTCTTTTCGCCTTTTAACAATAGCTGAAATTAAGGGAGCTGATTAACCTAAGAGGGGAAGAGTCCTTTTTTCTTCAATAGCAGACCTTGTGCCTGGCTACCATTTTGCACTGTTGGCTCCTTTTATGTTTGTATTTTATATATTTATATCTGGTCACTCAGAAATATGTTTAGCATGGGATTTTTTGCCTTACACTGAGTTGTTTCCTAAGCAGTGACCTTTATCTGTGTAGTTTTAGTAGCTTTTCATACTTAGAAATATATAGATTATAAAAAAAGGTGTTTGTGCATTTATTGAAACCATCTTTTCAGCTTCTAAGGTGTTGTCTGTACTGTATTTGATCTTGTCAACTTTTTTTTTTTTTATTATAGATACTATTGAGAAACATATCTCAAATAGCTTCTTATACTGCTTGGTTTCAGTGTAAAGAATCAGAATTCTGACATTACATACATTAGTATATTTTATAATTAGGTTAATTAGGAATGTTCTGTGATGTGATTTCCTTTGAAAATGCTAACTGATAAGAAGTGCAACTTCTCTGAAAGTGTATGAGTTTTAGAAAGTTCTGTTTATCTAGGTTTTTTGAAACTTTCTGATTTACAATTGTGGTTTTCTTTCTTTCATACAGAAATGTTCTGCAGATGAGGAGTTCTGTGATTTGAATTCTCAGTCCTATCTGAGCCACACCAGGGGGAAAAAACTATCCTCAAGTAATTTTTTTCAAGTTCTCTATTTTATAGGTGACTGTTAAAAATACCATAAAGATGTTAATAATGGAATTATAGTTGGATTGATCCAAGATAAAGGATCAATATACTACACTTCATAAGAAATTTAACAACTTGATTACAGTTCTTTTTGGCCTGATACTCCACTAAGGTGCTATCTGCCTTATTTTTTTAAAAAATTACAGTATTCAGACTCTGAACTATCCCAATCTGATTAAACATACAGAGATTATTAGCCATTCTGGAAAGAAAACATCTACAAAGGAGCACACTGCCCTGAAGTTAGGCACATTTGGCAGGTTTCATACTAACTTGATTGTCATTATGATCTCTATCGAGTGACACAGGGATTGAATAAAATATTTAACACGTATGCTTTGGCTGTGAAAACCTTTTGAACTTGGGCCTTCAGTTTCTGGATTTCAGTGTTATTAAAGTATTTATGTGGCTATACTTTAAAAGAAATAATTATCCTACTATTACACTATTTTTTTAATCTCAGGGAATTTTCTCTCTGTTTATTGTTTGCTTTCCAGAGATGGATGCTCTAACCACCACAGAGAGAGCAGAACCATAAATAGCCTTTTCCAGCACAGGAGCTGCAATTACAGTATAGTGAAATTTATCTCACTTACATAAGATGCCCTCTTTCTGCATCAGAAAATGACCCAGAACTTTCTAACTATAGTGACTAGATTCAATTATGGTTTTAAGAGGTTTGATGCATATATTCCAGGTAGTACAGGTCTTCCTACATTGTTCTTGTATGTATAAAATGCACTTTCTCTTTACTAAATACTACAGATTCTTTATGATTTATCAAACACTCGGTTTTTTAACATCTCTAGTCTAACTCCATGGAGAGTTCCCCAAATACAATTGCATAGGCTGTGTCAATACTCAAGTAACTACTATGTCTGAGCATCTTCTAGATTCTGTAATACCATTTTCTCATGATAGTCTACTGGATGATCTTAGCCATAAGATATCTAGAATAGATATCAGGATAGAAGTGGTTATAAAATCTCAAGGTTCAACTCCTACAAGCATGAAAGTTACCTTACAAACTCTGAAGGGTAAAGGTACCAAGAAAATAAACTTGACCATGTTTCATATACAATTGCACTGGAATCAGTCAGGTGTGAAACACCTGGAAAAGTTGTTGTTACTTGCAATTATTATTTTAAAATTTATAATGCCTTACATGACAGTCACGATCTTATTCCTAGGTTTCTGTTGTATGAAGCTTATAGCTAGAAGTTTAGTATTTAGTAGATTCATTTGCTAGATCTATTAGTCGATCTCATGTGTCTTGTTCCTTGTGCCTCTCCAAGGCGCTTGTTCCTTGGGAGAAGAGTAGTAGGGATGAGAGGTAAGACCAAATTTTTAGAATGTTCGAGTAATGCCTCTAATCCAGTCAAGAGTATGAATGTGATCGATGACTTTGCAGTGATGTGGAGGGCAAAATATCGACATGCTATGATAAGAATTTTTTGACAGCTCAAAATTTTGGCACCTATGACAAGCTGCCACATCATTAAAAAATTAGGTTTGTCTTCCAGACTGCTCTGAAGTGGAATGTGATCAGTTCCTGCAAATAGTAGCTCTCCCAAATGTGTTTATTGTGAGCCTGTCTACACAGCAGACTATTGTGCCATGTGGTGTGAACCTTGAAGAACATGACTCAAGTATCAGAAACAACCTAAATGTGGCAGATCCATGGCCCTTGTATGCTTGAAAAAGCCAGGTAAATATGTCTGCAGAGATCGGGTTCCCACATAGCTAGGTTGTATTCCTGCTGAAAGCAGATAACATATAGAGTTTACATGGTATGTCTCCGCTCTCCTACAGTCTATGAAGGAGAAATGTAGTACATGGAGTCTGACATAACAAAGGACAAAATTCAGGCTCTGGATTAAAGATGACAGGTGCTTCTTTTGTTTCTTTTTATTTTTTTCTTCTTTATGTGGTTTTGGGTTGCATGTGTTGGTTTAGCACTACACTCTACAGCCCTTGAGATGTTCTGTCCTCTCAGTCTTGTAATTGCCACAGGCTTATTTGCAAAGCAGACTGCATGCAGTGTGCTGAGGAGTCCAAGTGACACCCCTTGAAGACAATGGCCCTATGCTTCCTTCCTCACCCTTTTCAAGTCGACATTCAACTGTTACCATGACAGTTGTCTTTTCAAATATGAATAGTTCTCCCATTTCCTTCTGCTGCCTCATGCCCACAAAGTTTGGCAGGATCTTTCTCAAAAAAGCAATCTCATCACAATTCCTGTAAAGCCAGTTGTGTGCTGCAAGCAGAGAGCAAGAATAAATAAATAAGGGGAAGCAAAACACATCTAACAATTCTGATCATATTTTTCTCAAAAAAAATTATTGTAAAAATACTGCAAAATTTAGCAACTCAATGAACCTAGCATAAATTTCCTATCTGGATTAGCTTTTAACAAATTCAGCTGTCATTTTCTATATGAGTGAGAACATTTTTAGTACTGTGGATTAAGCTGGCAACAAGTGAACAGTAGTGTGAGACCATCAGCAGGTGCGTGGGAGACAGCAGCAATTTAGAAACCAAAAAGAGTGCTTGTGAGGTTGGCAAAGGGAAATCAGAGTTATAAAAACCATAGTAAAAATCTTTCTGGTTGTAAGAGGTATTGTCAGAACAACTGTGCTGCTGAGAGCATAATTTGTTTTTCTATTCTTCAACAGTTTCTGATCTTTGTATGTTATCTTATTTAAAGAAAATTTCCTTTTTTCAATGCATTTGGAAATATTTATCTTTGGATTGAGGTAGAAATTTTACTCATAGTTCCAGAGGGCCACATATTTAACATCTCTTTAGAAACAAGGAGGAGAGCAGGATGCTATTTTTTGAAATCTCATAATGCATCTGGATAAAAAGGTCACTGCAAAAAGGACCAATCATGGAAAATTTCCCAATAAATTTTCCAATCATTTTATGTGCTAGACATAAAAATAGATTAATGGTATTTAATCAACTTGTACATAAATATGAAGATATTAGGGAAAGTATGGTCACATGAGCCACACCAAATAATTATTAATATGCTTGCTGAATTATTCTTAAGTGCCAGGGTTTAATACCTTACTGGTGATCTGGATGAGGGGATTGAGTACACCATTAGCAAATTTACAGGTGACATCAAACTGAGGGCGAGGGTCGACCTGCTGGAGAGTAGGAGGGCTCTGCAGCGGGACCTGGACATGCTGCATAGATGGGTTGAATCCAACAACATGAATTTCAACAAGACCAAGTGCCAGGTCCTGCGCTTTGGCCACAACAGCCCCCTGCCGTGCTGCAGGCTGGGGACAGAGTGGCTGGGCTGGGAAGAGTATGGCTGGACAGTGGCCAGGCAGAAAGAGACCTGGGGGTTCTCATTTACAGCGGGATGCACATGAGCCAGCAGCGTGCCCAGGTGGCCAAGAAGGCCGATGGCACCCTGGTGTGTATCAGGAACAGTGTGGCCAGCAGGAGCAGGGCAGTGACTCTTCCCCTGTGCGTGGCACTGTTTAGGCCATACTTTGAGTACTGTGTCCAGTTCTGGAACCTTCAGGTACTGGAGCATGTCCAGAGAAGGGCAATAAGGACTATGAAGAGGCTGGAGCACTAGTCCTATGAGGAGAGGCTGAGGCAGCTGCAGTCGTTTAGCCTGGAGGAGGCTCAGGAGTGACCTTATCACTCTCTACAACTACCTGAAAGGAGTGGTAGCCATGTGGGTGGCAGTTTCTTCTCCAAGGCAATCAGCAGTAGGACAAGAGGGCAGAGTCTTAAACTGCACCGGGGGTTGGTTAGGTTAGGCATCAGGAACAAGTTCTTTACAGAGAGAGTAACTGGGCATTGGAATGGTCTGCCCAGGGTCCTAGAGGAGTCACTGTCTCTGGAGATGTCTAAGAAGAGACTGGATGTGGCACTGAGTGCCATGGTTTAATTAACAAGGTGGTGTTAGGTCACAGGTTCGACTTGATGATCTCAGAGGTCTTTTCCAACTTAGTTGATTCCGTGGTTCTGTGAGGGTCGCTCCGTGCTGTAAAAGCCCCAGTGAACGCATTTGTATTTAGTACTTTGTGTCGGAGAGACTTTAATCTCACAATTCTTAAAAAGGAATGCAACATTCTTGAGGAAACCATGCTGGAACTGGAACTCTGGGTGAAATCCAGAACATTTTCACTGCCTTTAGTAAGGCTAAAATTTGTTGACTGATAACGACCAGTGACAGGATGGAGAGCTGGAGAATCAAAGTGATAGTTAATGGAGGGTACCCGAGAGGGTTGAGATGAACGACACAACAGAAATAAGGGAAATGTCTTAGTCTCAAGTCTGATGTGCTGTTCATAATGCTGTTGTAGCCCTTTGGTATTCAGTGTGTCAGGATAATCTATGCTGGGAGTGAAGTTAGGAAGAATGCAGAACAAAAAAGTCAATCTAGAAAAAAGAGGTTTTAAACAGAAGCTAGGACTCCAGGAGGATACAGTCAGGCTTTCATGAAGAGAGAGAAGTGTGGCAGAGATAAATAAAATGGGATTATAACAAAGATGAAAGTCACAGAAAGAAGAGGAAGGGGGAAGGGTTCACTGTTTCCAGGACAAACAATCTCATTATATAACTACTTTTACAATAGGACATTAATTGCCCATTAAACATATGTACTGTGGAAAGTAAATACTCATCTTTTGGTGACCCAAGAATGCATATCCCTGACTGAAACATTTTAGTTTCTAATGAGGGATTGACAGAATCATGTATAAGGAAAAAGTATTTGAAGTAAAATGTTTTTGCAGGGAAAACTTTCATCACCCCAGTGATATTTATAGTTTTCTATTTCCTTTATCCTTTTATGGTTCCATGAAATCATCCTGTATTTCCTCAGTTAAATGTATGGAGGAAAAAGATACTGAACATTTTAACAAAATTTTCATCCATGCTACAGAATCTGCTTGGAGGTGTGATTCTTAACATGAGGTAAAACAGATCTGTATTTGCCCTGTTTCATGCCATATTATACTAGTACTAGGAAGATGAAAAGGATGTTACTATACTGCAACTATATACTTTACAAATTGTTTATTATAGGGTTTTTTTGGTTCTGTTCCTAGTCTTAATGAACATAATTTCAATATAATAGAAAGGATGATAAAAACAAAATCACTGCAGTCATAAGAAGTATTCTGGCCTCTGTTTTACTAATTGAAGTTACTTCTTTGTAATGAGATTGTTTACCTTTTTTCTGTTCAGATGCTACCACCTTATGGTTATATGGCATGGTAAAGACTAGGAGAATATTCAGTGCAGAATACACAGAAATCATGTGTACTCCAAGGAAAGCAGAGTAAAACTACATGAAATGTATTATATATAAATAGCATAAAGCAGCTGGGAAAATTTGTCCTGTAATTATTTTATGAACTTGATTTTCTCCAGAAAAGGAGCTGAAATGAAAAGCTATCACCAAAATCTGCATTACGTTTGATACCCTTTTCACCTGTCTATAGGGAGAAGACACAATCCAGATCTTGAAGCCAGACTTCTAGAAATGGCATGCTGTCAGAGTCTGTCAGAAAAAAATTAAAATACTATCTATTGGTCCTATGACTAGCAGGAACATTCCTAGAAAATTGTGATAAAGGGTTAATATGCTGGGTGAATGCTTGTTTATATCTCTATATTGTTATCACCAGGGTGTTGATGAGCACATATTTAACCGTAAGCCACTAATTTACTGCCACTTTGCCCATGATGTTGGAGAACCTCGTTGCTTTCCTCGTTACATATCTGACTGGGAGAAGCTGACCAGAATTTTAACAGAATCATTGAGCATTACAATGAGCTCCATGCTGCAATGAGCCATGTTCTGTCTGAGGATGCCATACGACACATGTAAGTTTCCTTACTTTCAATACGCATTATATGTGCTCTGGCAAAGTTAATCACTGATGTGCAAATTCATTTAAAGATGACCTGCAAGAGGATTAAAAATAACCTCCTAGCTTCAGGGATACATGCTGAATGCCCCAAATGACCAGACTAAGCCAGGCATTTAGCATAGTTTTAATATGTAGCCATTTTTAATTCTAATGCTTCCAAGAAGTCTCCACTCACTGTGAATCACTGGATTCTTCTCAGTGTGACCTGCTGAGAAGGCCATGAGGCCTGTTAATGGTTATGTCAAATCCACTGTAGGTGGACTGTGGTTTGACCCAACAAGATGTTTTAAAGCTCCTTATTACATTGTTACAGTGATTTCAAATGTTAAATATTTTATAGGAATAGGAAACTGAGGATACCAAAACCCCTCATATTAGAAGCCTGTATAGAGCTTTAGGAAAGAGATTTATTTAATGCTATTAACCTAGCCTCATGTTTTGTAAAGGGATCATGTGATGGATCAGATATCATCTGCTTAATATATACCAACAGGTCGCCTCATACAGGAACGGTTACTACTGTTCAGTTAGAATTCAGAGTTTTGAAAAGAAAATTAAAGAGGAAGATGGGAGAGATGAGATTGTCCTGTAAATTTACTAAAACTTATTTTGGAAGAGTTTTGCAGCATACCTTCTATGTTTCTAAATCTGACAAGTGCCTGTTAAAGTGGTTTGACTTCCTGCTTTTACAGACTACTTTTGTGTTGAGGCGCCAACTTCAGCACCAGTTCAGTTCCAACTATTTTAATTATTTGTTAAACGATTTTTTCCACAAATTATTTTTCCACAAAATTTGTAAGACAGTCACTATGTCATTTCATTAAGGATTGGTCATACAAACAAGTATTTCCATGTTCATTTTTCAGAACAAAATACTCATTGCTTTTGCTGAGTGTTCACTTACTGCATTCCACATAGATTGAACAGTAAGATGGCCTTGGCCAGATTCGTTTTGCGTGTGTTGCTTCAGCCTCTGTTTCTCATACAAATTTAGATTAGTATCAGCTTTGAATTGCTGACAAGTGTTAAAATCTGCACCACTCCCATTTCACAGGAAGGCAACATAAGAAAATATTTCTGTTCATATTGGCTCCTTCCTTTCATCTTCTTAAGCCTAAACTGACTTTAGTATAAATTTAAATAATGTGTTTTATTACAAAAACCTTGCTGCATCCAGAAGTGACCTGTTTGTAGCATTCTAACAAAAGTCATTCCATTTATCTCAGTACCAAATGATGAAGAACCCCCAAGAAATATATACAGGCTTCATCCACTGCAACCCAAAGCAAAAAGCAAATTAGCTTTTTATCTTGTTTGGATTTTTGTTAATCAAGAAAAATGCACTTAATTACTGTGACAGGAAGCACTGCATGTAGAAACTGCACTGAGCTGAGGGCCAGATGTCATGCAGACCGAGATAGGTAAAGTTTGTTTTGCTGCTTCTCTGTCAGTAGAAGAGGACCTCTTCAATCGCTGCTAGAACTTGTTATTTTTTTCAAGTAGGAATTTCAGTAAATCACATAGGAAAAACATAACTTTTCTTGGCTATAAATGTTTATTTGTATTAGCAACCTATCACAATTTTTTTTCTTCTCAAAAACTACAGGAGCAGATAATTAAGGCAGCAGAATCATACCTGTTGATGAGATTCAGCCAACCCTGCTGCTAGCCAGAAACTGCCATCGTTCTCTAACTGTACTAGAAAGTAGTCTTAGGTATGTTTATTGGAGATAAAAGCAGAATAGCCCTATTGCTTATCAACAGAGAAAGCCAGAAGCTAAGTGGGCTAGCCTAGAGGCAGAATGCGTCTAACAAGTATCTTTACTTTTTTAAGGTAGGAAGTGGACCTTTGTGATGTTGCTTACAGTTTCAGAGTTCTGGTATTTCCTGTATTCTCTGTGGACAAATTACAAGAGTAATTCTTCTTTCACAGCATTTTGACAGGGATTGCAATTGAAGGAAGAAACCCAAAAATTAGATCTATGAGCAAGAAAACGAAGTCAGGTTTCCTATCAGTTTATGTCCCAAGGCTGTACTCCCATCTGGGTTCCAGGGTCATTGTCATCATCATCATCACCATCATGGCTAGGCTTCATGAACGAAGATATGGGAAGGGCTCTACCCACACTTGCTGCAAGCGTGCTGGTGGCTGAAAAGGCCGATGCGGGACAGGCAAGTCCGGTTACAAAAAGCACAGTGGAAAGTCTCCTTAGGTGGCAGTGATGAGACGAGGCTCTTTCTGCACTGTCTTTTCTCCTCAAGACTGATTCTACGTGCATTCTCAAAGGAGGCAGCAGCATTATGGATGGCGTGTCTCCATGTGTCTCGATTGGAGGCCACGTCTCCAGGGTTCCAGGGTACATAAGTGGTAATTTCACACTGTAGCCTTTCCTGTATCTGGACATTATCTTCTTTTTTTATTTTATTTTTTTTTTTTTTAATACGGCCATATGAGATCTGTTCTGAAACCTGGAAGAGCTAGGATCTCTGTGACTTTTCAACCTCTCAATTTTTGTTGCAACTGGTTAGTGAAAATTGCCAACTTTGAATCAACAGTCAAGCATGAATTATGACTGAATGAGAATGGAAATAAACCAAATTAGTTTCCCTATAGAAACTACATTTAGAAAAGTTGAATTAAAAATGTAGAGCAGGACTCAGTCAAAACTTCCATGTAATTCCCTCTGGCTGCTATTGAAAATCAGAAATTCAGATCAGTAATTTGCAGCTTGGATCAGTCTATGAAGATTTTATTACTGTTTTCTAGCCCATCACTTTTAATAGTTGAAATATCTTAAGAATGCCTGCTGTCAAGCAAAAATAAATACTCTTAGCGCTATTTTTATCTAATTAGCTGAATTCTTGAGACTTCTCATAGCAATGCTTTCTCAATTGGAGTTAGAAGTAGTATCAAGCAAAGTCTATACTGTTTAGCAATATTTCACAGCTCAGTGGAAGCCCATCAACCCTCCAGACTTAAGGAGATGGTCAGAGTGTGGATTTTGTCCTTTTGTTGCAACAGTTCATATAGCACTGCTGACTCCCAAATGCCATTAAGGGGAGAGTGTTTGCTTTTCACAAGAAATGACCCCAGTCTGGTCATGTGTTAGCAGAGCAATCAAAGTTCAACAGCAGATTGTAGAGTTTCTGTGTTAATTGTTGGACTTAATGGTCTTGGAGCTTTTTTCCAATCTTAGTGATTCTACGATTCTTCTCCCTGTCATTGCAAGTTGCAAGTTTTGACCCTGGAATACTGCTCTGTGAATTGTCTGGTTTGATATGTAGGCTGTTCTGGTGAGTGCATTCCATTGACAAGCAATGTCAGTAAATGAAGAAGGCTTGCCACTACATGTTTTTCGCCTGCTGTTTTCTTTTTTGTTTTTCTCAGTCTTCATAAGGAATGCTAATTTAACTTCCACGTTTTTGTTGTTTGGGCACCTATCTCAAATTCAGACCAGCATTATTAACCTATTACAGGGATCCATTACAAATGATGTGCAGCCCAGGCAGGAGGTGAAGGCTGTGGTGTTGAGAGAAGCAGATTCCAGTTCTTGGCTCTATAATACTCAGTGCAAGCTGGGAAGCCTTCACTTCGCATTCAGGTGATATGGTATCAGGCAACTGACTAGGTGAAACCTAAATGCCTGTCTCCTGGCTCCTACTGAGCTCCTACTAGCACAGTTTATCTGTAATTTAGGAAGGAAACATATAATCTTAACAATTGCCCTGTAAAAGTTGTCAGCTCCTTTTTTATATAATTTCATGAAATAGATAATATTTCAAGGTTACTTGTGACTAGCTTTTGTTGTGGGGTGACAGGGAATGTTGCTTCTAATTAACTCATCATATTCATCAAAATAAAATCCTTCAGGTCCATGGGACCTCCATTACAGAGAAATTCAAGTCATAAGGGAAGCTAACATTATTTAATCTGTTGGAAATTCATTGACAGTAATGTGAAATTTAATCCATTTTGACTGACAAAGTAAAAATACTACAACTTCTCAAAATATATGGTCAGTAAAACTATAGTGGTGTTAATTTCAAAATTATTATTTTTACACTGACAAAAGGGTTTCAAAGATAGATTTTACTAGGAATATGCCTAGAATTGTAGAAAGTAAAATAAGCTTTTTATATCCACAGTGCACAATAAAATGTAGTCAATGATGAAGGAATACTACATAATGGAGTCCAGAATATCAGAAAGAAAAGCTCCAGAGAAAAGACGTTCTACTATTCTCATCAGCGAAATTCTATAATCAGGAAGTTTACTCCTGTATGTCTGATGGGTGACAGCCTCTTTCACAGCACCATTCTGAAGGCAATGTTGATTGAAGACTGATTCTCTCATCCTCTTGGTATATTTATCTATTTTTTACTTTCATAGAAACAGGTACATTTATGATGTCTCTATTGAATCTCTTACAGCTGCTTCGATATGTAGCAATAAAGCAAATTTTTGATCAAACACCCAGACTAACGGCAACCAAAATATCTTGTGTTGGTTTTGAAGATTTTCTAAAAGATGTAAGGATTCTGGGTTCTTTGCTCTGAAGCTGGTAAACATTCAACACCTTGGCACGATATTATTTTGAAGTTTTCAATACTTTTTTATTATCTCAAAATTTCTCTGCCCGTTCTTTGGAAAAGTTTGAAAATGTGCAACTTTTGCTAGTAAGCAAAATTTTTGTTTTCAAAGGATAGAATCACTTACAAAATTGCAACCCTGGTTTTTCCTTCCTGCTTTAAACCTGCTCTAAATATAAGATCATGCCCTTGTGATAGAGGTCAGATCTATAAGTTCTCAGACAGTCTGAACATATTGTCAGACTTTCCTCTGTATAATTTTAAGCCTTGGATTTGTACTTTGATCACAGAAAACTAAAAAAAGTGAAAATCTCAAAGCATAAATTAAAAAATTTGAAGTAGCCTTGCTACCTTTAAGGATGCCAGACACCATATCCTTCCAAAGGACTGTAAGATTCTCATATTCAACCACAATGGGCCAGAAGACTTGAGCTGAGGAGGCTGGATTTTCTGTGCGTTGTAATCAAAACATGCTCCCTCCTTTCTTGGTTTATGTGAAGTTTCCAGAAATGGCTTTAATATAGCAACCTTCATGGCAGGATAGCAATTGGTGTGGAACCTCATGATTAGAGGACAGAAATGGAAGATTGTGGCTGAAACTATTAGAGAAAGTCATGAGTCCTTGATGACAAAAAACAAACAGCAGAGGAAAGTTAAAGTCTTGTCCAGCAGCAGTGATTTCCTTATTTGCTGTCTGCTTCCAAAATAGGGGTTTAGTATATAAAACCTGCTATTTATCAGTTCTAACTTGGGATCAGGAAGATGAACTGCAAATTAATATGAAAGGTCCATATTTGTGCCTTTCCTGTGTATACTGCTATTTGATATAGATTGACAGAATTCCTATGATATCTACATCCTCCCTTGCAGATATACACACAATATAGAGGCACCCATTAAAATTGCTCACTGTCAAGGTGGCCATATGCTGGCACATACCTTATTCAAAATGTGAAATCACAGCTTCACGGACTAGCAGTTCTGTATAGCGCAAGTACTCTCCCAGTATTCTTTGAGCCTGCTCTGATCACTAGCTCTGAGTTTAGAATTGAGGAATAAAGGCAATTCTTTATTTGATAGTTTCAGCGGGCAGACACTGTAAATATTGCTTTATTTTCATCTAGAAACAAAAATACAAATTTGACTTTTTTACACTATCGTTTGAAAAATCATTCAATCCTGAAGCTGAATCAGAAAAGTCTTATTGCATTAAGGATTTAATTTGTTTTATATACTCAATAGTACCTCTCTCTTTTTTTAAATTATATACAAATAATTACATGTAATACATTTATGAACTTGAGTTTTAGTTTATAATCAAGACGATTTAAACACTTATTTTCTTTCCTTCTGTCCCCTTCCCCAAACAGGAGTATTTTACTGCTTTTCTTCTGTCTGATTGTTGTACATACATTCTGCAATTCCTCCGTTTTACTAGAATATTTAATGATCCGAGAGGAAAATATTTGTGATAGAAAGTAGTTCATTATTCTATAAGGGCAAACACTATGAGTTTATAATGTAATCAGCTGCTCTGAAAATATAATGCTTGCTCACGTTTTTTGGGTAGCAGTCCCCGTCTTTGTGGCGACGGCGGCATCTCCCAATTGCTAATTACGCAGTGCCCCCTAGGGACTCCTGCCGCGCCGGGGCCACCTGCGGGCAGCGCCTGCGCCTCCGGGATGGCACCGGCTGCGTTTCGCGCAGGCAACTTTTACTTCTCTCCTCTTTGCCTTTTTTTGACCTTGATAATACCTTTGAATTTCATCCTATTCCAGATATAATGATACGACTTGCTTTTCAACTCCTTGCAACTTGGGGTGTGTGTGTGTGTGTGTGTGTGTGTGTGTGTGTGTGTGTTCTTGTGTTTGGGGTGTTTTTTTTTTGTTTTTTGCTTGTTTGTTTTTTTGGTTGGTTGCTTTGGTTTGGGTTTTTTAAAAAATTACTATTAATATCCGTGGTTTACAACATTCTGTGTGTTTTCAGTGCACACGTATTTGGTTTTACATATAAAGTTTTCTCTATATAATTTAAATGAGATGGTAACATTTTTAAACATTCTTTTTTCTTCTAGTATTTCTAGAAGACGGATTTTCTTTTTCATTGTTTGTTAAAAAAGATCTGTGTGAATTTCCTTCTCAGAGCCACAATTTGCTTCAGTGCTGAAAGACCGAAGCTGGAAACTGCAGTACTTTGTACAGATGTCAGATATATCTTGAATGATTTCTCAAACTTATTGATGATGTGATGGCTTCAGGCAAATAATAATGAGAACAGTGATAAGGATATGTTTCCTTTTACAACACTTACATAGGTGAGATGATATGTTCACAGAAAATTTTTTCAGAAAAAAAGAAGAATTTTACCAAAAGTATTTATGTTCAAAACAGTTCAGAAAGAAAATATGGTAAAAGGAGCAAAGGGCAGTAGGTTTTGAATAGGCTTCATCAGCAGAGGGGAGAGGTCATCTGGGAAGATTAGTTATAGGATCTATTAAATCACCCCCGTGACACTGTTAAAAGAAGCTGCTTAACATAATCATGTGCAATCAGTAAAAATGCTGTTTATTACAGAGCAGTTTTGATTTTCATATTTGGTATTATTATGTAAGATGGTGTAATGTAAGGCCATACACATTTCCCCAGTACAAATCATCAGCATTAATGATTTATGGTGTTCTTCTGACAACTTTCAAAGTAAAGAATTACTGGGAAATACTTCTCCAGACCTATTTTCACTAATATATGTAAAGATTTGCATAGAAAGTTTTCTTTATACTGTAGTTTTAGGCACTTGTAACTGATACAGAGTTTATGTATCAACTAGTCTTGCATCCTATACCTCTGAGTTTGATTATCCTTCTTAATGGCACAGTACCAAGGATCTCTTTGAAGTGCTCATCATTCAATGATAAGAATGTACAAAAGAGGTTAGTCTGCTAATGTGGTCTCTCCAGTTTGGAATTAGACATTTCTATGCACATTTTCTTATATGTAAAGTGGAGAATTGTATCGTCACTTCTGTTTTTCATATGTTTAAGCCTATGGATTATCCCGGGATGGACATGTCACATCAGACTTTTGGATTTGGACACATCTCAGTTGCAAGATGGGTTAGAAGTTGACTGTTGTGTTTCATGAGGACTAGTTTGGAAATTTGGGGGTGATGTAATCGTTGCCAGGGTGTATGAATGGTGTTTTTTAGTTATTATTATATTTTTATAGGTTTTTGGCACAAATTAGTATCTTGCAAGGTACTAAGTTATAATTTGCCCTGACTTCCACTTCATTCTAGGTCATAATCGTGTGAGGACGTAGCACAAAGTACAATAAATTTCCAGATAAACCAAGTCAACAAGGGGATGGCAAAGTACTTTAAAACCAGTAAACTTAACTCAGTCTTAACAGTTGTAGTGCTGCTTCCATAGTGATACACAGTTGTGGGACCGAACATCTACTAGCAAGCTATCAAATTGCAACAGATTATAGATAAAGATCACCTATTTTGTTATTTTCTTTAAGTCTACCTTGTCCATACCAAGTAATATTTTGTCAAGAATACAGAGCTGTATATTTTAAGTTTTGCTTCCTTATTGTGTCTTACTTTGGTTTAATTCAGTATATTCCCTGCATACTCTTTTATCTCCTTTTTGGTGATTTATTAGATGGCACTAGCATGTGTTGGCTCTTGCTTTCATTTTCCCTGCTTATCTGGCAGCCAGAAAGAGCTAGAATGAGGTACATGTGCAAGAACATAGTTTTGGAAATCATTCTGAAGCATAATATATTGAAATGTTTTATAATGAATCCTTGTTTGCCAGAAAAATATTCAACCATGCCAGAAAATTATCTGTGAGGAATAAGCACTTTTCTACTCCCTTCTTTCTCCCCCTACCCCCCCCCCCCCCCCCCCNGTGTTGCTTGGAAAAGGAGAAGAAAAATGGCACAGATGCATGCAGTATTGCACAAAGAGTATATATGGACATTTCAGTCACTGATATTTCCCCATTTTCTGATGCTAATGTAAGATATGTTGGTTTTGCATTTGTAATTAAGATGAACAGATGGTGAAGACTTAGTTTAAAGTAATACTGTACATCCATTAAAATAATCTCTGCTGACAGTGATTCTTTACTACAGCAAGACTTAATTGCATATATAGCATGTGTACATCAGAAAGAACTCGGTCTTTAGCCATTTGCTCCATTAGGACAATAGTAAGACAGACGTCACCAAAACAGAATTTGTCCTGGAGACTCCTAAGAGTAACAGATGCATCTCTGCTGACAATATTGGATTGCTTTAATTAATGAACACTTTATGAATAAAAGAAAACATCATTTCAGAAAATACTCAGGATTTCTTTTGAAAAAAGGCACCCATATTTTGCAGGAGGAACATTCAGGAACATGACAGAAGTAAATTTTTAACAGATAAATTTGATGTTGCTTACACTATTTCTCTCATGGAGTAGTACACATAAGTTGTGGTGTTCTTTGGCAAGCTTTTAAATGTGTCTTTTTGAACCACATTTGTTTTAAATTAGTTATATTCTAAAAGGTCTGACTGAAGCAAGTCCTTAAGCTGTTGTGAAGCAGAATCAGATCTTTTCATGTTTTTATTTTTCCATCAAAATTTTACAAAATGTTATTTTGCAAATTGTTTATGTATATGTCATAAAAAAAGTCATTATATGTTTTCACTTTAAGATCTATACAGGAAATGGAACTTCAGGTTGTATTTTCAAAGTGGGTGTCTATTTTTCACCTGTTGTACAGAACAGTAACAAAGTTGTTGAGCAATAATATTTATTTTTTATTGAAGAGATCTTTTATAGAAGTGATTATTTGTTTATAACTCAACCTCTTGTCTGTTCACTTCTTTTCCTATCAACCATCCCCACATTGGTAACTATTTTCTATGATAAAGAAATTTACTGAATTCTAACCTCTGAGGATAAAGTTTGGCAGAAATATCTTCCCCCGAGCTTCTTTTTTCAACCCATAACAACAGCATATATTTTACTATTGTTGTGATTGCCAAAAATTAAGTGTAATTAGGATTTGATTATCATTTTCACAAGGTTTTTTAAACTGAAATACATCTTCTCTAATGCCAGAATTATCAGCAAATTTGCTATACACTGGCTGAACCGAGAGAAACATTTGTCCACACTAGTTTCGCAAAACCAGTGAATCCCCATTCCTTCTTGTGCTTTATCTGTTGAAGTCCTGGGCTGCATACTCTCTCCTCCTCAGCAGTTGAGAATGCCTTGGACACTATATTATGTCATGCTTTTAAATTCCTTCATTTGTTCCTGTTAAAGTTCTGTTTTGTTTAAAAATATTTGTATTTATTGAAGCAAAAACTTGGATGCTGAGGCCCCATTTTACACATGAGTACTGCAAACCTCAGGTTATTGAGTCATCTTCACCATATCTCAGAATATTTGAGTGTATTAAACCAAGTGGAATAGCACTAGCAAGAGAGATTGAGAGAGTCTTTATCCCAAACATTGTTCTGGGAGGTAGAGTTCAAAATCCGTCGGGCAAAAGGAGCTTGAACCATATTCAAGATGACTGAAGGATGAAGAAGGAGACAGATGCTGCTAAGAAAGAGGAGGAGAGAGACAGGCTGGGAGTCAGGGACCAAAAAAAGCTGCGAGTTTTTTAAAAAAGTCATTTGTTTAATTTGCTTAACATAATAAAGAATGGGTTTATTTGAGGGGTTAGCAGAAATGATTGATTAGAGTATTATATTTGCTGGATATGGGATGAAAATGTCTGTGAATGGATATAGAAAATATCTCTCCAAAACCAGAATGTTCCATAAGTCATAGGATGCAGAGTACAAAACCAACACACTAATATACATGGAAAGGCTTTAAACAATAACAGAGTAAATCTTGGAAGAGCTCCAAAGAAACAGGGAACAGAAAAGGAACTACATGCAGAATAATGGGGTTTAGACAATAGAGATAGTGCAGCAGACATTAGTGAATGGAGTATAAGCTCTTTAATTATAATAATTACCTAAGTTTAAGGTCAAGGCTCCTGTGCATTGCTGTCTGCAAGAAACTGATTAAAAAATTAGAAGTAGCATTTAATCTCTGTGATACTATTTCCAAAAATTCTCTTAAAAATTTGGATATTGCCAAGATCATTACTTATTATTTGTCCTGTACCTAGAGATGCTAAGTGAGATGGGTCCCATGTTGCTACTCTGGGATCATTGACATCAAGAGTGACTCTCTTACCACTTAAAAAGAAATTCAAAATGAAAATTCTCCACAGGGAGGAAAACTATGAAAAAAATAAAGACTATCACATTTTATTCTGCTTTCTCCTTCATATTGAACATGGAAATGAAAGCCTTCGTATTGTTTCCTTTAGCAATTCAGACAAGTTTATTCCTTGTCTTGAAAATTAACTTTTTCTCTAGTTGAGTGGTATGACCTCAGATTTGCTGCAAGGGAACCCTGGCTGAAAAGCAGTGAAGGTGAGTCTTGTCACCTGGACGTGGATGAAGCACTAAGTGCTGTAAAGTATCTCTAGCTGGAAACCCTACTCACATCATTCCAGTTATATCCTTGGCTGTTGGAGGCTCTGCCCTGATTTCTGAGCAGGAGAGTGCCACTGTCTGAGTAGCTCATGCTTCAGCATTACCACATCCAGCCAGTACATCACATGAGTGTCTGCCAGCAGGGTTTGGTGCCACACACTTCAGTGTTCTGCTTGCCGTCTGCCACATTAGATAGGCTCGAATTTGAAACAGACCAGGCAGAGATCAGTAAGTTGCACACACACACAGAAAATATTTCTTTTCCCTTTTCCTCTTCCCCTAAGGTATAAGTATTTGGAGTTGGATTGCAGGTGGCAAAGGAAAGGCAGTCTTAACAGGAACAGATATCAGCATTTTCTACTGAGAACATAGTTAGAGGAGATTGGAGTGAAGAACGGCTGTTGAGTTGAGGGAATTAGTGAATAAACAAAACAGGAAGGAAGAAGGAATAAAAGAGAAGGAGGAAATATTAGAAGTGATGGAGCTAAGGTATGGAGATTTGTTGTATAGAAAGACATACAGGTTATTTCCCACTAAAATTTTGAAATCAGGGCTGTTTTCTACAGATTAAGCGTATCCTAGAATTTCCATATGCATTTTATTAGAAATCACTCATTTTAAAAATCCTGTAAAAATTTCAGATTTTTATTAGGATGGAAAAACTCTTCTGCCAAGCATGACATTGCAGATCAATAATTATAACAAGTGTATGGGAATTCACTTCCAAATTGTCGCCTTCTCTTTTTCAGTCTTTATTACCAGGTTTCCTCTTGTCCTCTCCTATGACTGCCTTTTGCTACTTCCTCCCTTTTTCTTTTCCCTCATTCTAACAACTGTAATCCGCACCATCTTCAAAAAGAATTATGTACTACAAGTAACAACTGAAACTTAATTTTGACAATCTAAAACATTTCAAAAGTGAAGAAAAACATCTCAAAAGTGCACTTCACAATAAGGAAGGAACTGTTTTTTTCGAAAAGTCACAAAAAATAATAAAAAGTATAGATTAAAATAAACATTTTCTGATGAAAAAATATAAGCAGCATGTCCAGAAAAGCTTCACTGGGGAAAGAAAGACATTTTCTAGTTTGTATTTCTCATATTTCTGAACTAAAAAGAAAATGCTGAAAGAACATGTTAAAACAAAAGCAATCTTTGGGTCCTTTTCTGACCCTTAAGCAAGTGTCAGTCATGGCTGTCAGTGCAGAGGAAGATGTTTCCTTTCCAGCTGAGGCTCATGGCTGATAACCAGACCTTTATATTTCAATGTACATGTTAGAGATAAAAATGTCTCATGAAAGACACAGACCTAATGTTTTTTCACCATTGTATGTGCTCACCCTCTCTTGTGCTTTCACTAGTTCGGGGGTCATTGTTTACGTTCACATTTGAGGTAAAATGTGCTAGTGGTGATCACTGGAGAAAGAAATTCACAGAGGATGAATTGAGAAAATGAGGTGCCTGTGGTGAAATTCTGGATAAAAGCACAAAATTAACTGTCATCCAAGCCAAAAAAAGATGAGTAACTCCAAGTCAGTACTACGATCACTCTGATTGAAGTAGTGAAAGAACATCAAAAGAGCCTGTTCTAGGTGAGAGCAAGCCTGAAGATGAGGAAAATGATTAGAAGACGAGAGGATGGAAAGCTTTTAGTGAATCAAAAGCATCTATTAACACTAAAAAAAATAAAATAAAAGTGAAGAAGAAGAACCCTTCTTCATTTTCTTGAATGTTTTGGTCAGATAAAAGAAAGTCTTGCAGTTTTGTTTGACAGTATTTTGTGAGAGGCATGACAATTATGTGAAAACATGGCAGGAAATGCCTAATATTTCACAGTTAGAATATTGTTACTATGAAAACTAGGGCCAATATGATTAAAAACTGAAAGTTTGACTAGAGCAGAAAACCAAAAATTAAGATCATTAAGACTATTTGCTTTATAATGCAGTCTATAAACTTCAAGAGGGAACGTTCTGTGAATTTATATGCATATTTAAAAGGAGATGCTACTTTTAAAAACTTGCAATAGAAACACAAAGAAGTAAAAGGATGGGAAGGAGAACAGAAGTTAGTATACTTTACAGCAAAAGTTTATCCTGGGAATTATTAAAAAAAAAAATTACTATAAAAGCAACTTCAACAAAATCCCAGGCTATCTAGGGACATTGGGAAAACATTACTGGAAAATAATTAATGTGTCTTGCAGAATATCTGTTTTGATAAACTGCCTGGACTACATTATCTTTTTAGGTTCCTTCTAGCAGAACATTTTTAACAGGAATAAAAAAGAGTGTTGGTCTTCTGATTCCAGGCTAGCCAATATCTTTCTCACTACACCACAGCGACTTTTTAATGTGTAATGTTGGCTGTCATTGCAGTTGCACTGTGAGCTGCTTATCCTCTTCTGGTATGCAGCTATTTGCTGAAATAGTCCAATTAATTTAAATATGTCTAATGATGCAAATAGTTTCTACCAGAAGCAAGAACAAATTCATAATATGGCCCTTAGTTTTGGGGCTGGGGGAGAGGGGTGGGGCTTCTGCCCTAGATGTTTTCTCTTTCACCTAAGAATATAATCTGGAAAGATCTTATGAGGCAGAATTTACTTGTATTCATAGAGTGCTCTGACATTGCAAAGTTAGAAGTGCTAAAAACTTTGGAAGGTCTTGTTACTCTTCCCTGCTAATTAACATCACCGTGATGGGGGTGGGAATTCAAAGAGTAGGCTGACGGTTCTATGTAATGATCTTATATTGTAGACGAGAATACTTGCACTTTCTGGTGATATTTGCATTGTTTAGCCAAGGCAAAGTAAAGAGCATCATTTTTTCTACTAGCATGGAATTACAAGGGTTTGGCAAGGCAGGTTCAAAAGAGAATGGCTGGCAATTTTTTTATTGACGGAATTTGTCAACAGTTAAAGGTAAGAAAGGACAATAAATGTGAATGATGAGAGCCTTTTTTTTTTTTTTTCATTTTAAAATTGACAAATTACTTCTCCAGGCAGAAACAAAGCAGAATGAATTGTAATAAACACAGTGTTTTGGTAAATTATCTATGTTACTAAGGAAAAATCAATGTATTGATGTATTCTTTTTGTGTGCAGAATCCAGTTATAGGATAAAAAAGGTTAGGGAAACTCTACTTCATATCAGAGTGTTTAATTCTCTTATTGCTTCTGGAGATTAAGTTTGAATGACAGAAATGGCAAAATCATGTTCTTATTGATTTTGAAGGTACTTAAGAGTAGCTTCCTCAGTTGCAAGTTGGGGTAAAAAGAAAAGGTATGTGTTTGTGTCATTGAATTTAGCCACTAACCTTCTGCTATAGCTTACCTGAGTAGGCAAGCAAATGGCAAAAAGATCTGTAGACCTGAGCAAGGCATCATTCTGCAGGGCAAGGAAAGAGGTTAGGTGTTTTTGGAAGCTTCAATTAAAATTTGTGTCAGTCAAGCCCCAGAAGGCTGCATGAGTTGAGTGCTGTTCTCTCTCTTTTTTATCAAGCTTCCCAAAGACACTGGAAAAATATTCTAATGATCTTCTTTTTAATCTCCAAGTTCCAACGTAAGTCCAAAGTTGTTTCCAAAGTAACATGTCAAGGCACACTCCCTAGCATACTTCTGGAAGTTGTAAAAGATAATTTGCCAAACTTGTGTATGACAAATTTGATATTTGAGATGAAGTAGAGAGTTGAACACGACCACCTCTGACTTTGTATTGTAGGCAGTAATAAAAATATACTTTTATGGTAGAAGTGGGCAGATACTTGGGACTAGTTCTACCTTGCTAGTGAATTAGAGTGAGTTATACAAGTGTAAAGGCAACATAAAGGAGAAAAATCAATCTAGAGTATATTGAAAGCACATACAATCTCATGTTTTTTATGGTACTGTGCTGCTGAAAGTAATTCAAACACTTCTGGCATAGTCTGTGTACCCTTTCCCAGGCTTTTGGTATGGAGCAAACATGCACAGGTTAGGGTTTCTTCCTGGTGTGGAGACTCAAACCAAGGAAAAGAAGTGTTAGCTTGGTTTGAGGTGGATCTGTTTCCACGAACCAGATTTAGTTTGCCAATTGGAATCATGGTGAGAGTCACTATGGGATGATGCTGAAGAGAGTGTTCAGTGGAAAAAGCTTCACATATTTGTTGCAATTCTCCCAGCAGGTGTTTCGTTGTAAAACAGTAATATAACATATAGAGTAACCTAAAATCTCTGCCAGATGCTTATTCACCTATGCCGTTGGCTTAAGTGCAAATACAGATGACTGGACCAAACCTGATGTTTGTAGTGTCATTAGTCATGGGAATAAATGGGATCCTTCATGGTTCACTTTCCTTTAAAGATAGGAGGAAATAAAATTCAAATGAGTTAATGTTGCAGGCATAGAATTTCCTGTATTTTTCTAGAAACAATTTCATATAAAATTTCTCAGGCTTTTGAGTAACATGTGGTCTTTAAAATCTTGTCTAATTAAAAAAGAACATAGGCATAGCCTGTTTAATGTGGTTTTAATCATAGCCCCATGCTGTATAATTTTTCTAAAATACTTCCTCAAGTTTTGCAGCCTGCTTTAAGCCATTTTTCAGGCACTTGTTTGATTATCTCAGCCCTGCAGTTGGACTTTTTCTTTCAAATTAATTCCTTGATTTGTGAGATGTCATAGTGTTAGGTTCCCACTTGAACCAGACAATGCAGCATTTATGGCAGTAGGACTCATGGTAGAGCACCCTTGCTTAACAGCCTCTGTCTGATATACTTCTCTAAATTGTGCTGGGCTGAATAGACATGGCTAGAACCAAAAGTTCAACAGCTTTATCTCAGGTATCAAGGAGAAGGTACTTGGCAACAGTTCGCAGATGGGAGAAAAGGTTTTGCAACTTAAAATGAAAAGCATGTGTGCCTTAAGGATTATGTTTCTGTCTTTCAGCAATTCTTTCTACAGTTCTCATATGCTTTAGATACATTTTGTATATTCAGGTTTTCTTCTTTTACAAATTCTGTTGAATAACTGGTAGAAATTACAGATCTGCGACAAACAGATCCCAGATACCACTGACTTTTACACTAATGGCTGTGTAAGATTTTCCCTATTTTCCCTCTCCCTTGTCCTACTTCATATTTTGGCATTGTATGCCTCATCTTTTGGATATATAATATATTTCCATGGTGCATTTGTATGTTTATGCACGTATGAAATTTCATTTCAGCTCTACTACAATATACATGCTGTGTATATTGTACATTGAGATCCTACTGTCCTTTCTTTGTCTTTTGATCTTGATTTCATTCCTTTCCAAGATAGTATAACCTCCATGTTTTGACCTTCCCACCCCCTTTCAAGATTTCTCCAGAGAACTGATCAATACCTGCTGCTTTCCCTTCATTCAGATGATGGATAGTTTTGGATAACTCTGAAATCTTTGCTGTCTGGTTCACCATCAAATTCTCCAAGCACTGACCTTCATACAGGAATTCTTCAGATGGCCTCCAGAAGCCATGCATGTTTCCAAATACTAAAGAAAGCCCAGGTAGGTTCTCATGTTATTTATTTAAATTTCCTGAAATAGAGAAAGCAAAACATAATAAAGGTGAAACATTTTGATTTCTGACCACTCACACGGTTCCATATAGCTTCACCAGCTGAGTGTCATTTGATCCCCTTCTATGTTTCTGTAATCTGTACTTGACCTAGTTTTAAATGTGATCCAGCACTTTCTGACAAGTTAGTTTCACGTGACTAAGTATTTAAGTGTTTACAGGAGATGCCTAAGTGAGAAAATAAGACATTTGCTGCCTGAAGAATGTTAGTCTGCTGTGGAAGCTGCTTTCTGGAGCTCTGAAGTGACTCACACAGAGATGAGAAAAATCTTTCATCATGCTGCAGAAAGCCTCCCCCTTTTACTCTGAAGAAGCAAGAAAAATAAAAGCAGGTTTCTTCTTGCCACATAGTTAGCCAGAGTCATGACATTGATACTAAAATTGAAGGTAGAATTCACCTACTTGTGCTTAAAGTTAGGACCAACATAGCACTATTTTGAACTAAAGGAAGGAGAAGTAATGAGCAATTCTTATTTTGTGAAGGAGTGGGCACTGACCAGATAATGCTAAAACTGAATGCAACACCATCCAGCTTCCAGCAGAGAGGCTGCTGGAATTGCCTAGGCATAGGTTGGTAACCAGGAGGAACTGATGAACCTGGAAAAAAATATGAATGGTTTTAATTGAACACCTCCACAACACCTCTCAAATTATTCTCTAAAAGATCATTTTGAATCGCCTTTTAAAATATCTTGTGGGTTCGTTTTGGTTTTTTTTTGTTGTTGTTCTTTCAGATCTATGTAACATTCATTCATTTTTAGAGTGGTCCTTTTCTACTGTTTCTCCATACTGTGTGCATTATGTATATTTGTATCCAGCTGTGTACATGCTTGGGTGCATCATGGATTGATCTGTATAGTACAGTCATGAAGTATTTATGACTAGATCTTAGTCTCAGATGGATAAAATTGCACCAATATCTCATGATGAACACAAAACAGACTGACAGCATGTCATAAATATGACTGAATTTTGACTTAAAATAATTGAACTGACAATACACAATAGTACCAGACTTGGTAAGACCTGCTGAAATGATCTTGATTTTAAAGGACCTTGTCAGCATTACTTCTTAATATTCATATTAGAAAACAGCAAATAAAAACAAAAAGCAAGTTGCTGGTGGAACATGTGTGCTAATTTCTAGTGCATTGCCCCATCACACTTTTCCTTCAATTCTTGTATTTTAAAAGTACGGGTTCCTCTGTTCCCTGGCAGCATTTAGAAGGGAGTCACTTTAAAGGACTTTTTGACTAGGCAGTAACTGATTTTATATAAAGACACATAAGTAGTTACACACACACACATACTTCTTACACATACAATTTCCCATTTTAGTAAATTTTCAGGCTGAAGGAAATGTTTTGCTGAGGAAAATCCCATATTGATATTTCAGCTTTTTAAGCTATTGAATCTAATTTAGTTGATTTGATTTTTGTTTTACATTCAAACACAATTCAAAATTGTGTTGACCAAGAAAATGTGCTTTCCCTTCAGATAAAATTATGTGAAATCAGTGCAATCTTCTGAAATGTCTATTTGATATTGGTGGGGAAGAAACACACAACAGAGCTAAAAGAATCTCCTGATTATCTGAGTTTTAAAGTAAAAATAAATTTCCAGTCCTGGTGAAATGCACAACCATCGACTGGCGCATGTGGTGTCTGGGAGTGTTGGATACTGTTGAGAAAGTAGACTTATGTGATTAAGCTTATATTACTTATTTTGCATGCTAATATGATTTTCCCCATCGTCCAATATTGTTTGGAACAACAATAATATTTTGTGTTATTTCAGACTATGTCTTAATAGGAACTTCAACCAGCAGCTGCATAGTTTGGATGCTACATGTCATGCAGATCAGCAATGCAAAACAATTTGTGACATGTATTCCCAGGTTAAGTGGATCTCTCTTAGATTTGTTCAGTTTTATTTTTGCTTAGTCCTTCTGAAAAGTGCCAATCTAAGAGAAGAAAGGCAAAAATTACACATTATGCAGAGCGTGGGAACAAAGTGATCTACATGCTGTCCTTCGAACACACACAGATGCACCCGGATTATCAATTCTTACACCTTTATTGGATTTTGTGATACTGGGATTTGTGATAGTTGTCATCTAGATTCTTCTTAAAGCCTTAATTTTTAAAAGTTAGAAATTGCTTGGAAATTTGGCTGTTTCACATTCTCTTTTCTTGCTTTTCCTTTTCCTTCTTTTATTTTCTTTCTTCCTTCCTTCTTTTTTCTAGCTCTCTCTTTTTCTGTCTAAAAATTTTATTGCTTCCATGGCTAAAGAAAAGCTTGAAAACATATTCTGAATAAGTAAAAAAAATAGAAAAAAAGGTATATCTTACATATCTTACTTCATTACTTTGAGACAGGACGAGAGGACACAGGCTGCATCAGGGGAGGTTTAGGTTGGATATCAGGAGGAACTTTTTCACAGCGAGAGTGATCCCCCACTGGAATGGGCTTCCCAGGGAGGTGGTGGAGTCACCGTCCCTGGATGTGTTTAAGGATAGGTTAGATGATGAACTTAGTGGTATGGTTTAAATGATTTAGATGGTTTAGATGGTATAGATGTTAGACTGACGTTGGGTAGGTTGTTAACCTAGGTAAAGGTTGGACTTGATGATCTCCACGGTCTTTTCCAACCTTATTAACTCTGTGTGTAATTCTGTGTGTAAAGCTAAATCAGTGGAACACAGAATGAATAAAAATATTAGCAGAATTCTCTGCTTTTTCATCTCTAAGACCTAAGCTGTCTCTCAATACCATTAAAAGCCACTCACCTCAGATGGCACTGAGTCCTCATGAACTCAGGGAGAAGCAGAGAAAGGAATATTCTGGAAAGCATCACACAACAAGGGGGAAAGATATTTTGAGGCTCTGCTGCTGCTGCTTCAGAATGTTCTTCTGCCTGATCTCATTAGATTTTTGCCCTCTGCACCAAAATGGTACCATATTTAACTGATCTGGAAAGGATAATTTGCTGAGGTGTCATGAAAGCCAATTCTTGCTTCCAGGCCATCAGGAATGATTGTTTTAATTCAGAGGTTCACTGTCTGTATTGCCAGTTTGAAGACTGACTAAATTTGCAGTTCTACATTTCAGGCAGACATGAAAGAATTTCACCATGGAAGAGAGGATGTAAACTCTGGAGCATTTATCACGTTTTATATCTGTTTAAAAATAAAGGTACCATTGTCTTTACCTGTGCGTGTATGTGATTACTTTCAAGATGGGAAATCGACATTTCCACACAGCTTGAAAGCTGTGATCCTTGAAAACTCATCTTTATTCTCTGTCAAGGATGACTGGAGTATTAAAAATACTAGACCACAAAAACCTTAAGCCATTAGCACAATTAAGCCACCATAATAGTAAACTTTTTAAAAAATCTAGAATGTGCAGTAAGTGTCAGGTTTCTTTTTTAAATAAACTATCACTTTATTATTATGACAGAATTTGCTTTTTCCTTGAAATCTGCACTTATTAATAACACTAATGTAAATGTAGGACAATTATTTTTAAATGACAGAGCTAAATATTGTGTCAGTGGTATGAAGCAAATGACATTGTTGCTCATTTCTTGAAGAATAACATACTTCATGAAAGCTACTTTTCCAGGTTGTGAAACCCAGCAGGGCCTTTTTGACAAGCTACAACTTTCAAGTAAATTACATAATGCAATACATAGAGTTTCTGTATTTTGCATAGTTATGTACACATTTTGTGTGATTTTTTCCCTGCTCGGAAAAGTTCTCTGAGTTAGATCCCACTCCTCTGCATACTAATGTAAATTGTAAAAAAAAACCCCAAGGAAATTAACAGTTAAGCCATTCACCTACACTCCACTCACTTAGCTACCTCCATTCTGCTACTTCCCACACACACATCTCCATCCTCCACCTGAACAACCCACAATTATCTTCATAATAAACCACTGTGTTTATAATAATGGAGCTGGGAGCATCATCTATCAGTTTAAGGCAAACTTACCTTTGTATGGCCATGGTTTCAGTTATTCATATGAATGAAGTTCAGATACCTAATAGAATTTCAGTTACTTGCAACCTTTATAGGAACGAATTTTTACTGGATGCATACCTCAGTCTAAAATTTTGGGAAAATTGCAGCCAAAGCAGTGCAGCTGTTTGCAACAGAAGTGGTGAGGTGAGGTGGGTGAATTTGTTCAAGAAAAAGCAACACTAGTGTCTTTTTTTGAGCATGTAAAAATTTATAATAGATTTACTAGGTTTTTTCAGCCTTGGTCTGAACTGATCAAAAAGCAAACTTTTTACCAAATCAGTGGAATTCTACCAAATTTTATCTAGGTTAGAACCACATAAGCTGTGTATAGCTTTGGCATACTTCGCAGTTCTGTTTGAAATGAGAAAGGTTCACCCAGGACTTTTCATTCAATAACCACTTTCAGCTGAAGTGAGCTTTGCAGTGTCTGTGTCTGGGTCCTAGAAACAAATAATCTGTGCTTTCCCTATTATGCTTTCTCTTATTTGTTATTTTTTGCATCTTCGCAGGACCTACAAAGTTCAGGTTATCAGCCACAACTCTTCCAGCAAGTTGCAAAACAGGGCTCACAAAACCTGCATTTCCCTGTAGAGCACTGACTCCAGTGGGGAAGCCTCCCGTCGTGTTGCTCAGCATTACCCTGATATATGAACAGCCAGGCTCTTACTGTGGTTTCTGAAGGCAAAGTGAAGATCTGAGGGGGGATTTAAAAAGGCAGAACGTGAAGGCTTTGCAGATACTGATAGAAAATTCCTTCCCCAAGTCTGAGGGGCAACAGAGGAAAGAGCATGACTGGGCTTGTTTTGAAAGCATTGCAGTCTGAGGAAAGTACCTTGGCTCATAGACTAATTGGAAGCAAGCACTGACCTTTGATATTGAACATGAGAGGGTCAGTGGTGAGCAGATAGGCCACAAAGGGCTTTGGAAGTCAAGACAAGTCATTTGTGTCTAATTCGACTGAGAAGGCTACAGAGAGCCAGATCTAGGGAGTGGCAAGGGAAGGAGATTTGTGTCGAGCTTGAGAGAGAAAGGGCTGAGGCTGGAGGCGGGAGAGGGAGTTGGGAGAGCAGGGGAAGTGACTGGACAATCTGAGATGAGCAACAGCAATGAAAGGGGGAGGGAGGATGGGACATTTGAAGCAACCTTCGTATGAATGAAAGCTTGACAGAAATCGCAGCAGTTTCTGAATTATTATAATATATTCCAAAGACATGCCAATTCAGGAGTTCACAATGCAGCTGTTGTTTCTGAGGGAATGAGAAATTATTTTACCAATTTATGCAAAGGACTATTAAAAAGGTGGCAGACGAAGAAAAAAATATCTGCATAAAAAGGAAAGTTAATTGCTCCATAAAATGACTCACTGAGTGGTTAAAAAATCTTCTCATGCATAAATAGCAAAGTTTTACTGTTTGGGTTTTGTTGTTTGCTTCCTTCATATACTGAGAGAGTAATTTTCACAGGCCAGTATCTCTAGAAATAGTGGTAGTTGCATAATTGGATATTATGAAACATAGCTGCTATCTCTTAGTTTTAGTTTTCTGGAATGGGAAAGTTATAGGAACTGAAAAAGGATTTTCTATCTGCTGAATTTACTTATGGACATTTGTTCAAAGTACCCATTATGGGCCTAACCTTCTAACTTTACTTCTGGGACTATCAGGGACATAACTTCAGCTAAGCATGGATCTCTTGTCACTAAAAAAATTTTTTTCCAAGTTATTGCCCTTGTAAATTACAAAACTAAAGTAATAACTGTAATGGATGCTGGACTTCTGCTGAGCTTAAATGTTGTCTTAATAAATGGCCACTATAGTGGCCACTGAAAGATCTCCATGAAATTTTCTGTCAGTTTATTCTATTTCTTATATGACTACATAAAAAGACCACTCTGAAAATGGTTGTTGCTGCCTCCAAATCATGGCTGTGACTGGTAGTGTTCTCTACAATCATGTGTATTTTATGATCCCACATCTTCCATTCTGTTCCACAACCCATCTGTTTAGATGATGTCCTAAAGTCCAGTGAAACATGGACTCTCTTCTGATGGATGATATGCAGATGTAGAACCAAAATGATGCCGGTTTTATGGAAGTTGTCTAATTGTTCATTTTAGCATGGAGGCCAATTTCAAACCAAATCTGCAAAGAACACATCGCCGGCAGAAATTGCGGGGGTGTCTTTTATGCATGTAGGTGGCTTGTAACAAATCACAGACATGTTCTTTTATTTCAGAAGCAGCAGCTGGATGTTGTAGTTAGGTAGGTGTCTATAAATCCCAGCTTATCTGCTCCAAAGAGAAGAGCAGTTTTTTTGAAGGGGTGTATGACCTAGCTTCCAGACTTGAGAGAAAACAGAGTGGGAACTTGGGTAACCTTAATCTTTAACATGCATCTTACATACATATAAGAATTTTTGCTTTCAACCTCTGGCTTGGAATTTGGATGGGGATGTTCCTCTAGACAGATGGGAGGCAAAAAAGAATTACAAATGGCATGAAGACTCCTATATCTATATTTGTATCTACTTCCATTTTTATTGCTTATGGCAGAGTGTGTTTGGGTGAGATGTGCTTCATGTGGAGGTTTGCTTCTGGGCTGGTACTAGAAACAACAGTTTTATTTTGATGGCTTATTTATATGCCTTGTGTTATAGCACCTCATATTCGCAGGGAAATTTGTTCCAACTAAGTTTAAGACAAGATGTAGACTGTGTCATAATACAGGAGTCATTACCCTTATGATAATACAGGTCAACATTGCCTTCAAGGTATTGCCCACAAATGAGGGCAGGTAAATTCCCTTCTTAAATGACATGGTTTTATGTGCCACAGGCTTAATGACACTGTTAAAAATCAAAATAAAAATAATGTTTTTCAGTTGTCAGAAGTGCTCTGTCCAGTGCAGCTTCCCTTGTTCCCTCCAGTGATCCTCCTTTACTCCCCTGTAGCAAATCAGGATGAGTGGCTATTCAACCTAGTTGATTTTTTTCGTGTTTTCTTGTCCCTCGCTGTCGCTCACATATGAATTCTCAGGCCCCCAGCTATTTTTCTCTTGCTCTCTTTGCCTCTCAGGATAATCTATCTGTCTGGTTTTCCTTTAATTCTCTACATCCTACAGTTTTTCACTCAGTCCCATGTGATACACTGTGACTACCTCATCCCTCTACAAAAACTTATCTTTGTGCTTCCTTGACTCTTCAGTGATGAGGATTTCAAAAAAAAAACCAAAAATTAAAAAAGTCTGTGCAAGATTCTCAATTTCTGCCTACTGTGCTTAGTTTCAGAAACTGGAGCAACTATTACCTTTTTCAACTTTGCTCAAGACCAATTTTAATTAAATAGATTTTCTATAGTAGCAAAAAACAAATTTTTTCTGATCAACCCTCTCATTGTTCCATAAGGAATCCTGAATGTTTATCCTGCCTTAAATTGTGTACCTGAACACAGCGAAACCCTTTGTTTTAAAAGCATTGTCCTTGATGGCCTCACTTATTATTCTGCTTTTTCTTGGCCATTCACACCAAGTCTTAGTGCCCCTTTTGTACCTAAAAATATATCTAGTGTCTTTTCATGTAATTTTTCTTCTATCAATTTGTCAAACAAGCAGAAACTTCTACAAGTAACTACAAAGAACTGACCTTTATAGAGGATGTGAGTGACATTGATAAGCCCAGCTGAGGAACAGCTTGAGTAACGCTGCACACACTTGTAACGTTAATTGTTAAATCAAACAAATTGTAGTTATCAGTCTATCCAGACTCTTTGACATGCATTTTGTAAGGGCTATCTGTCCACTCCTCTTATTTTGTGATTTTAGCTGTTTTTCATGATGTTGAAAGATATATTTCTGGTCATACCTTAACTTTTTACAACAAAATACACTTTCCACGTCACATTTTAAAAAAAGCTCCCCCTCAAGAATTCCCCTTCTTTAAAAAGTCTTGTAAATAATTAAAAGGTGAGTTAGCTGGGTCTAATTTATGATGGTGGAGCAATTTAGTACAAAATGTCCTTCTTCTCAGTAACTTATGGATTGAAATTTTGGAATAAAATGTCCTCAAAGGCATCTATATACCAGTTGCAAGAACATACTCTGCTATATAAAAAGAAGAGATCTCTTATTAAAGGACTAATGCTTGGAATAACTGAGTGCTCTTTAATGGTATTTACTCACTGTTGGCTTGAAGCCAGTGACAGAAACTCTTTAAATAAAACAGTGAAGTATTGGGCCCTAAGAGATGTTGTAATAACAAATTACCTCTCTCTTTCCTCCTCAGTTATCTCTGTCTGTGAAATGGGAATAGCCTGTTTGTCAGAACACACTTGTGAGATGTAATTCATTAATGTCTGTGAAATGGTTTGAGATCATCAAATGGAAGTCTCTTTTCAAGTGTCAGGTATTATTAGCTCTGAAATCAAAGCTTTTTTATATGGCTGCATCAGAAGCTACTTGGAGACTCTTGTTCCATATAAATAACAAGTGGTACATGAGTGGCATTTTGTTTGGCTTAATAGGATAGTCTGTCCACAGTGCTGAAGGAATGGTTTGTGCTGGCGCAATGACATTAAGGAGAGCTGATAATACACTGAGTAAAGTCACCCATTCCAGAAATATTTTGATTTGGGGATCCAGATTACTAGTAAAGAACAAAGAAAATGAGAAAAACAAGAAAGACAAGAAGAGGTTGGGTGAGGCATGAGGTTAGAGAATGGAGTGAGAGGAAAGGAAAATAGTAGGTGCAGCAGGACATATAACATGAGCAAAAAAAAAAATGAGGAGGAAAACCAGAAAGAAATATAAAAACTGACTTTTCAATTAAAATAAAAAGGCAGTTGGATGTGTTTATTGCAAAAAACCCACAACTTACAAAAACAAGGCTGTAATGCCATCTTGGGGTTTCTGGTGACATCTCAATCCAGCAGAGCTCTGCTCATTTGGTTTGTGAATGTCAACAGAAACCCCTTGATGCTATTGAGGTTCACAGTTGCCTCTCATTGATTCTGTATTATTTCAACAGTGGAAAAATAACACCTTTATTTTCACAGCCAAAGTATCTCACACTGTGATAGAAATGTACATGAGCTTATTGAATCTCGTCTCTGTTCATTTCTATCTAGCTTCTAACACCTACGCAGAGTTATCACTATGGGCTAGAAAGATAGGTGCACTTTTATGGCTATCATCTAAAGACCACTTATCAATATAGCATAGTCTTAATCTGTATTAGGCTAAGGGATATAAGCTGTCCAGCTGTCTTCTGCTGCTTATTATTTTAAACTTACCTTGTCCTTACAAGTATCGCCCCAAACAAGCCTTTTATTGATTCTTCTGATGCGTAGTATACATTTTTCTCGTTTTTCACAGACAAAAAATTAAAAATAAAACCTATTTTGTGAAATGAGGAGGCATATGCACCATTTAGTAATGAGTATTTATAAAATGTATTGGAGCTTCAAGCCCAACTCTGCAACATGTGTAAAGTCTTTCGATTTTGCTGAAAGAGAAGCAGTTCAAAGGTGACACCCGTGAGCAAGTAGTGTGTTGTCTCTTTATCTCCAAAGAGTTCAGGTAAATAGAATCTGGCTGGGATGGAGTTAATTTTCCTCAGAGTGCTGTGTTTTGCTTTGCATTGGTGGCTGAAAACGTGTGGATAACACACCAGTGTTTTGGGTACTACTGAGCAGTGCTCACACAGCACCAAGGCTGTCTTTTCAATGTTTTCCCCCCACCCAGGAGGATGGGGGTGGGCAAGGTCCTGGGAGGGGCCTCAGCCTGGACAGCTGACCCAAACTGTCCAAAGGCATGTTCTGTGTGATGTCTGCTTAGATACAAAAGCTAAGGAGGGTTTCAGGGTGGCAGTGAGGTGAGCATTTGTGTTATTATGAGGTTTGTCTTGAGAAGCAATTGCTATACATACTGGAGCCCTGCTTTCTGGAAAATGGCTGGACATGGCCTGCTGATAGGAAGTAGAGAATAAAACTTTTGTTTTCATTTGTTTTCCCGTGTGCTTTGCTTTTGCTTTACTAAAATGCCTTCATCTTGACCCATGAGTTCTTTTTCATTTTATGTTCTCTGTCCCTGTCATGCTGAGGGGGGAAGTGATAGAGCAGCGTGATGGGTACCTGGCATCCAGCCAGGGTCAACCCACTATCATAGGAAGCAAATGCACTGTAAAATGTACAGCCTGAACTATGCTATCCTGTGCATGAGTCACAAAAAATTCTTTAATTAATTGGAATTGAATAAATTTAATTTCTGTGTTGGCAGTGAAAAAGACCAACAGTTAAATTATAGAAAATTGAAAATTATTGTGTGTAGAATGCTCCTAAAATAGACATTCTTATCAGTGAAAAATACTCAAATAAACACAAATATTAAGTAGAAGTATTTTCATTAGAAATGGCAAAATTCTGAAGAGTTTTATAAGGTAAATTTGTGTTATAGTAACTAAACTGACAATTCTTTTTGGCTTAGAAAGTGATTTTGTGACTGAGTTCACCTAACCCATCCCTAACAATGATCTGCCTATCTAGTATAGGTCAAAATCCCTTTACTGATGAGAATTCTACAGCCATATTATTTAAGTTGGACTTGTGCTTCTCTGTCCCTACAGCTAGGAAACATTTTCCCAATTTATCTTCATGGATTCAGAATGAAAGGGTTCTTTCTTGTCCTGCTTGTTGTAGATATGGAGGAAACAGATCACCACTAACCACAACATCCTTCTGCATAGGGGAAGGTGTCACCATAATCTTTTCTAGACATTAGTAACAATCCTCCTCCATTTTTAATGTTTTCTAAATTGCTCTCATTTATTTTTTTATGGATTTTGTCTCAGTGGTCAGTGTAACTTTTGAACAGCGATACCAAAAACCAGACACCATTTCTCTTGTTGAGACCTTGTACATATTGCACAGACAACCACTGTTTCCCTACTTGGAACCTGCTGCTAAGACATCACATAATGATGTTTTATGTTTTTCCCTGTTACATCTCACTGATGATCCCCACTCTGCCTTTGGCCTTCTCCACTCTACAGTACCAGGCTATAGTGCTGCTGTCTGCCAGGTATTCTTTGTTTTGTGTTTATATATTTGATACCTGCTACCTAAGTACAGAACTTATTTTTGATTCTAAACCCAAAAAACTTGTTTAACTGAGAGGCAGTACATGTTCTGGCTAAGGGTATGCATTCAATTCTGTGAATTGCTTTGAAGCCCTCTTAGTGAAGCCCTCTTAGAGGACAATTATTATCAATCTTAAAAATGTATATATTACCTCACATCTGGGGAAAAAAACCCAAACAACTTAATTTCAGAATTTTAAAATTATTCTTGATTTTATTTTTTCTTAGCAATAAGCACTTTATTCTGACTGCCTTTAATTATCAAAACTTTACTGAAAACATCAAAAGTTATGTGACAAGATACACTTGACCTGGAGTGAAGTATCAGGAGTTTTTAAACATTTAACTTATAGTGTATATTAGTATGAAACTAAGTTGAGCAGAACCCATTAATGTCACAGTGGTCGGTTACCAATGGAAATAAATAATTCATGATGAAGGGAATTAGTCTAATTAGCAGGCAGTTTGAGTCCTTTGATAAAACCCAGCTCTAATTCCGTGAAGGGCAGGAAGTGCTGTCATCAGTCAGCCCTGAAAAGATTAGCATCTATTATGAATGAGGTTAGACACCCTAGTGAAGTCATGTGTGTCCTGGAGACAAACTTAATATGTTCCAGAATGGGACACAGTTTGTCTCACCAACACATCATGATTCCTACTGGGCTATTGTATGTAATAACAAGCAAAGATCAGTGCTCCTTCCTATCATTCTCCCCCTGTCCATCATTCTGACAACTGTGCAAATACATTTTCCATGCAAAGCAGGGAATGTGCCCTGAATACTTGTAAAATTGCATGAGATGTCAAAGGAAATGCATTACCTTTTCTCAGCAACCTAAAACCAAACAAACCAAAACACCAGTGCAGAAAGAGGGTCTGAAAACACATCTGGTAAATATATGGGTTGTAGAGGGAGGTGTATCAGTTTAGAAGCACATTGATTCTATTTGAAAACATTATTGCCATCTGTCATAAGATGTGTCAATAAAGCTGCAGACATACCTATGCATGATAGACAGGCTTTAGAATTTACTGGTGATGCTATAAGGTTATAGTACTGGATGGACATATAGAAATATCCTGAAAAATTGCCTCAAATTCTGGAAGTATGTCCTTAAAAAAAGAAGCTTCTTTGTGTTATGTATTTTCATTTAGAAATGATAGCTGCATCATTTGAGGAGACTAGCAGTGAGCTGTGCAAGCTTCATGGTTTTGTACTACATGCTGACGCAACATCAGCTGTGTTTCCATTTTTGCTTATGAGCCTTTTGAAATTATATGTTTCCGTTTTGCAATTTGATGCAATAATGAAGAAACTCTACATTTGTACGTTATTGTATTGCCTGTTTTTATTGTAGGAAATTAATTGCTCCTTTTATTTATGTTATTAAGGGGGGAGAGAAAACAATTTTGCAGTATTTTATCATTTGCTGTAATAATTATCCTACTAGTAATACAAGGGGAGACTTGGAGTATGTTATGTTCAAATATCTGAACGGCACTTAATATGTTGACACTCGTGGCTGGGGAATGTTGGTCTTCATGTTATATTGAAAAAGGTAACAATAAGTTATTAATAGTACCCCGACAAGTTTAAAATGATTGCTAATATAGAAATGAAGAGGAAAAGAATAAGTGCAGTCAACACAAGGAATTATTTTCATAGAAGCTCCAATTGACAACGAAGCACGGATACTGCAGATAGTGCCAGAATCAAGTGCTACACTAACTTCAAGTAGATTTCTAGGTGAGAGTAAAAAAATAGGGATCTTCTCTGGAGGGTTTATTGCACTGGTTTCCTTCAACAAGGAAGATACACAACGTACTCAACATACACTTGTTAATTTTTATCTTGAATTCAGTGGCTACTAACTCAGGAAAAAATTCAGTTGTAGGAGCATTTTTAGGTTTTGATTCTTTGATATCTATGTGCCTCTTAAAAATTACCTGCAGTATGGGTGTGCCTTGGGCTGTTGAAAAGGTTCATTCAGTTGAAATGGATTTACTTATACATATGTGTGAACAGGAGCATACAATAAGCACTATTTTTATCCCTGTGTTGGTGGGGTCATGGTATTTTGAAGCAGAAAGGTTTATGTTCTAGAAAACTTGCAGTATTAGGTGTCAGGGTGTCAGTTTATGCAAGTAACCACATGTATCCTGAAAGTCACATAAGATAATTGGAATAAATAGGAAAAAGACTGTCACAAAAAAAAATTTATTTTGCCAAATCTCTTGAGGTCCTTAACTAGGCAGCTAGCTTTGGCTTTTCTCGCAATATACAGGAACATTTTGTATAATTCACAGGTATATGTTAAGGCCTCCATGGAGTTCACAGACTAGCAGGTACTTATTTTCAGGTTAAAAATACTCCCAAGTGTAAACATAAGAGTTTATCCAAACATCTTTTTTTTCCCATCAATCCAAATAAACACCTCTTCCAGGTCATACTTTGGTAGTATCCATCAGAAAGAGAAGTGGAGCAATGAATTCCTTCTTACAAAAGCTCTCCTGTCCTTTTGTGTCTTGTCTAAGCGAGGCTGAAGTGACCCAACATACATACTTTGTCTTTCTTGTCTGTGAAGTGTGATATACTTTTCAGCAGCTGGGTTTTTTCACATATTATTCCCTTCAGAATTTGTAGGGTGAAGCACAAAGACTAGGTGAGGGTTAATGACCAAAAGCATCCAGCTTTGCTCTGCAGCAATGTGTGAGGTTTCCACCAGGCAGTGTGTGTCCTGATGTCACTGGGCCCACGTCGTAGCATTGCAGAACGGTCTGGGTTGGAAGGACATTTAAAGGTCATCTAGACCAACTTCCCTGCAACGAACAGGGACATCTTCAACTAGATCAGGTCAACATGCACAAGTCTGGCCCTTTCAGTCAATAAATCACAAGTAGTTACACAGGTTAGCTGTGTTCCTGCTGAAGAAAGATACATACTGCAAGAGCAACCATAGGATAAGTTCTTAATCTGCCGAGTTTCTTTGAAAGGTGTGTTTAAACAGACCCTTATTCTCCTTTTCTCATTATTCTGCTTTTAGTACTAGGAAGGTGACCCTGGAAAATGGCTGATCACACAGCATTTCTGACTTTGACAATGTACTTAACTTGCTACATTCCTGTGACAATATCCATGTTCTTATCTACTGGAACAGATGGAGTCACGGTGTCCGTAAGGAGAACTGGGGAGGTCACAGTAGTTCCCGCATCATGGGACAAAGAGGGCACACTCCTCAGGCTACACACCCTCATGGTGCTGCTTTTTCATGTTGTACTGAAAAGGTGAATTCTACAGGACTTCAATATTTTAAAAGCCAGAAAGCTGGTGAAAGAAGATCCTTTCACTGCGACACTCTTTGTCTCGGCAGCTGTCTCACTTGTCCCCTCATCAAGACATCCTTATCAACCATTAATCAATTCCTCTCCTTTCTGCTATTTTGTAGCTGGTGTTTACATGTGTCATCCAGTGTCTCTATTGTCCTTAATCCTCACTCACACCCTCTTGCAATACCAATAATTCAAGATATTGCAGCAAAGGACACATCGCCCACATTCACACCTAAATCTATAATGTGCTGAATCATTTTCAAGGCTTACAAAAGTGGGTGTAACAGCCCTATGTATGCTCATTAACTACTCATCACACTTCTGATCTGTTTCTGCTGCATGTTTTATTCAGAGACTCTTGTCATGTGTATCAATACGAACCATCTCTTTTGTAAATAAAGGACTGTTTAGATCCTCTTGTAAACAATACCAAAGGCCTAAAATTGTTCTGATTAAGGCAACATATGGGTGAAGTGCTCATTCTTAGATATGCCCGTGATTCACGATGCTTAAAATATACTACACTATCTAAAAGAACTGCTGCCCATTGTCCCCATCTCAGATCGGATGATATTCTCAATTACCTGCTAAAAATCATTAGATACTTTCTGCTTCTACTGAACAGAAACATGTAGCAGACATGCTACATGTATGTCCCTCTACAATTACAATTACAATTACAATTCTGGGGAGTTTTCTCCTAGTAATGTAAATTCAGGTGCTACAACTCCCACTCAAAAGAGGTTTTTCTACAACTAAACGGTTGTTGTAGGCCTTTTCCATCTGAAATATTCTACTCCAGAGCTAGGAAGAATAGCGGCGGGGGAAAAAGACACAGATTGAAGTACTATCATATTATGCACTGGTTTTAGTATGTTTATCTCCATCAAACCAGTCAAAGTTTACTTTGAGATAGAGAAACTGGATAGAAAGGGATTTAAGTAAGCTTACAGGAATTTTTATCAGGAAAATATTCAATTCTAAGGGCATTACATTTTGAAGGTAACAGACCTTCTCTGAGCAGTGTACTGTAACTTCTGCTCCATAATTAAAACAGAACCCCTCTACTGGTCAAGTTCACTCAGCTTTGCCTTTCTTTGAGTAATACACCTTCAGACCAGTGTCTTGTTTTGATGTATTACAATGATAGACTGAAGAGTTCATGTAATTCATCATCAGAGTCAGCAGTTGCTGGACGCTAAGGATTGAGAGACAGAGCCAGCTGTTTTTCTGATGTATCCTGGTAATGCATCACCAGATGATGGAAACTGATAATGTATTACTTCAAAATGACACCACCCAGAAAAGGAAGAATTCAGAGGTTCAGATTCCTTATAATGAGACACACAAAGTATGAAACAGAGTTGCAAAGTCCCAGGATAAGATGTTGATAATAAATCAGCTTTCTATAATATTGCATTAGCTATGTGGCTACACAGGTACCCAGGCACTTTTGCATGTAATCTGATTTCCAGTGCTTCTCTGTGATGCTGCTTTTGTGTAGACCAAAAACAGTTCTACCTTTACTCCTCTTATAGCTAAACGGTTCACAATGCAAGCAACCCAGAGCAGGAAATAGGGCAGAGTTACATTGTCTCGACAATTTAAAAGATTTGGGCTTCCTTTACAGGTTGGGCTACTGTCGGAGCCACTAGGATGCCACTCTTTGAGTGAACTGAGACCATCCATGGCAATGGCACAAATGGGAATGGTCCCTTTGCTGTTTGATGGGAATATTGCATCCCAACAGGACAGAACGGGCTGGCCCAGAGTACTGCAATTGTGACTGACTTTTCCTGGAGGTAGACCAAAGGCAAAGAAGGCTTTTTTGACCATCACTTCACTCATCACTTTGCTCATCTTTCCCCTGCCAAATACACAGAGTCAGGCCAAAAAGTAACCAATTTGTAATTATTGACATCAATTAAAAAGAAAATTATTGGAACTGGTACAAATTCTGAACACATGCCAGCAATATTTTATCTCCTTGATGAAGCAGATTGTGTATGTATAAAAGTAGTTCCTAAGAATTTACTTCTAGTCCAGGGACAACCATCAGAAAACGGAAAAACTGGAAAATTATCTTATAAAATAATGAGCTGTATCTCTACCAGTAGCTCTTTCAAACACTTATTGTTTGTCAAACAGTACTGTTTATAATTTTATATGTGTAAACATCATTATATTTTTGGCAAGTCCTCGAAGATAGATAGGTCCTGCCCTCAAACTTTACTCTTTATTTATGGAAGGTTTTGCACTGCAAATGAAGGCTAAGTATATTTTACTATTTTACTTTACAGTAAGTATACTTTTCTGTCTGTAGTCAGATAAATCATAGTACTAGAAGACATTAAATATGGTCTTGTGGCTTGTGATTCTGAGTCAAAAATATTCCAGTTTCATATATACAAAGGTTGATGTGAGTATAAATCTGCTAGCTCAGATTTAATCAGAATTTTTTCAAGAGGAGTCTTGCCTGGCACACTTCATAGTGGATTGGGTAGAGCTTGTGTTCTCTTATCTGATCCATTACCAGTACTGTCATTTTCTCTCTTCATCTTTGGTACTTCGAGGAGGTGGGTGTTTTCAACCCCTGCCTGCCATTAATCTCAAAGCCAATGCTTAGCACTTTGCAAGGACAAGTGCTCTAGAATCACATCTGTAATTTAATTCCTGCAGTTGATTATGGCTACAAAATTCCAAGTCAGTCTCAGTAACCTACTGCATATTTCTTGATTCTAAAAAAAAGAGACACTGATGTTGGGTAGGTTGTTAACCTAGGTAAAGGTTGGACTTGATGATCTCCATGGTCTCTTCCAACCTTATTAATTCTGTGTGTAATTCTGTGTGTAATGTTCTGTGCTTGCACCTTCTCAGGATTACATACGTGGTTGGCCGTCAAACTTGAAGCATCACAGAAACATTTTGCTCAGTCTTAACTGCTCACTTTTTGAGTTTTTTTATATTTAAAGTATTTTTTCTTTCCTTTAAATATTCTGGCTAACATGTATATGGGGAAAAAATTCACCCATCAGGAATTATGTTTAGAAGGAACTGGTGGAGAGTGTCAGATATCTGTTCCCTCTGTGACACCATTCTTTCACAGTTAAGTAATGATTATTAATATCTCCTTGAATGAGACTTCACGGAAATTGTAGTTCTGAACATGCAGTCATTTATGACGTAACAAGTGTTGTCCTGAGCCAGCAGTCACCTGGCGCTCAGTCGTTTCTGTAAAATACACCTCATCTGCTACTATGACACACAGAGATGGCACTTTCTCTTTTAATTTTTGGAACACAACAAGCATCTCACCTTCACTCTTTATGTGGAAAACTTGCAAAACTTATTTTTAGCTCTCCTCATACATTTGGACATTATGACATATTTCTAATCCAAATAATTGTTTAAGGTTATTACAATTATAATTATTGCAGTGATAATAACACATTATTTCAGCTGACAATACATTAGTTCCATAGGGAGATAAACTGCAAGGCAAATGGATTTATCTTGATAACAAAATGGATTACCATTAACTATGTAATTTTTCCATCCGTGCACAAACAAATGTCTCAATGAGTTCATTGTCTTTTGACTGACTGCTGGTAAGAGCTTTTTTTACATATATGTAACAGGACTGGATCCTGAATTAGTACAGTATTGCTATTGCTATTCTGTATTATCTAGCCCCAAAAGCCTATACCTTTACTTAGCACTTTAGATATAGGACTTCTGGCCTTGAAAATGCCTCCTAAAAATTATAAAATGCAAAACAAATAAGGGATAAAAACCTGTGAATCTATTAGGAATGTACATAGATTCATAAATGAGAACAGCAAATGTTAACCTAACTACTGTTTCTTGTAGGCAACATGGGAGAGATGGCTCTACCTCCATGATCTTCCACCATTAAACCAGAGCTTTTGCTCTACTGGTGAACATAAGTTTCAGCTTCTTATTATGATTTTGGACTGCAGCAAGTAATATGTTTTATCCCTGCTTTTCATTCTCGATTGGAAAAGTATTTAAAGTCATTTGATCAAGAGAATAATTTTCACAGTGATTGTATTTCTGTAGGAAGGCAAACACACAGAACTGTATTGTTCAAAATCTTCAGCCCAAGTGTCTTTAAAGAGCTTTTGGTCAGAACCTGAGCCACCACTTAACGCTTATTTACCAAAACTATTACATCCCAAAGCAGTTAAAAATCCCTAAGTTTTGTTTAGTTCATCTGGTTCACTCCTCTCCTATATGTTTATCTCTGTGTTGTTGTTATCTGGCTTTCTGCATTTCTCTTTACAGCACACTTTTTTTAAAAAAAACAAACAAAAAAAAATTAATGCAGGTCCAGTACATTAGAAAATTCTTTGGAAATTTTGATAATTGTCATGGACATTTATTTGCTGAAAAATACATTTAACACCATAAGACTGATATTAATATGCAAATCAGTGGACTATAAAATTCATTTTCATGCCTCCAGGGCAGTATTTTTATAAATACAGAAACATAATCATGCATTCTCCAGAGAGCTAAAAATAATTATACAAATTTACAACAAAGCCGAAGGCAGTGTCTCCTTTTAACTGTCTGATTTTAATATCATTTAAATCTTGTTAAAACTTAATTACTAATTCTCTTCTGTAATTTAGGTGGAAGAGCTGAGGTCTAAACTTGCTGTTTGAGAGAGAGAACTTCATCAGAGAAACAAAGACATGAAGGCATGGACTGACAAAACAGGACAGTGCACAGAAAAGCTTGGTAAAGGAAAAGTCATTACAGATGAAAATAGAGAACAGAAGGTACATATACCTACTAATACTTTCACGGTTTAACTTAGGTTCGCAACTAAGTACCATGCAGCTGCTTGCTCATCCTCTCCCCATCATGGACCCAGAAAAAAAGGTAAAACCTGTGGGTTGAAATAAGAATAGTTTAATAGTTTAAATACAGTAAAGTATAATAATAATAGTAGGAAAAAGGGAGAGAGAAATAAAACACAAGAAACACAAGCAATGCCCTTGCAGCACTTGCTCACCCCTTGCTGATCGACACCCAGCAGTGATTGGCACCTCATATCCAACTTTCCTCCATTTATGTACTGTCCATGATATTCTATAGTACAGAATATCCCTTCAACCAGTTCAAGTCACCTTTCCTGGCTATGCTCCCTCAGCTTCTTGTGCAGCTCTTCGGTGGTGGAGCACGAGACAACAAAAAGTCCTTAGCTTAGAGTAAACATCAGTGTGTTATCAACGTGATCCTTATAGTAAGTCCAAAATACAGTGCTGTAACAGCTGTAGGAAGAAAATTAATTCTATCCCAGCCAAAACCAGGACAAATATCCAAGTTCCAATTGGAACTGAGCTGATATCCTGTATGATGATCACATAAATACATCAGAATATATATAAACCTAAATATAATATTTATATCTACATATACATACTTAGGTATATGTGGTGATTTCTTCATTAATACTGGTATACCTCAAGCTGTATCCACCTTTGAGGGGAGTTGCAGGAGCAGTGCTTTCATTCTGGATTTTTCTCCAGCTGTTCTCTGGGAGACGATGTCTGCTCAGGTGTAAGAGTGAGTGACTCTAAGTTCAAGGCTGGCCTGGCCAAAGAATTCAGGTGATGCATGAAGCAGGTACATTTTATCAGAAATTTCAACTCTATGAATACCTGTGGATCCATGTTTATTTTTTAAGGCATTTCCAAGCAAGATAAACTGCTCTCTTCCTCCCTGACTTATAGAAAAGAGCATAACAGCAACTCTACCACTGTATCAGAGGTATGAGGTCAGGGAGAGAGTCTCAGCTTTATACCTCAAATAAAGCATCTGGTAGGCATTTTAAAGTAATATTCTGACAAAGACTGTTTCTTTGGACTGATTTACAGAAGTTTCTGTACTTGCAATGTCTTCTCTCTTTACATTAAAGGTAAAGTGGAGAGTAAAGCATACGGCTTCTCTGCACGGTGCTACTGCATTCCCTGCTCCCTTTTCCCCAGTTTCACCTGTGCAGTCAAGAAAGATGAGGAATATAGAAAACAGGGGATCTTGATTTCCTCCATCAGCAATACACATCCCATGGACATGGAGACTGCTGTCTCAGGTCTCTTCTTCATGTCATATTTGCCAGCTAGTGTTTAATAACAAGTGTCACAGTCTGCTCCTCTGCTTTAAACTGGAACACATTTCTGTTAGCCCTCACATCCAACTGAGAGCAGCTTTGTATTGATTTAATTCACCCTTTTTAGCATGACCATACTCACAATGAGGGATGTGCATCCAAACTTCTATCTATTGTACAATTTACGCTGGGCAGAAATTCAAATGATTTGGCACAGCATCTGGTTGGGAATCAATTCCCATTGGCTCATTCTGTCCAGTGCATGCCTTCCTTTTGATTGAAATGCCAGGCATTTGTTAGCAATATTGATACTTGTGACAGTCATCCTCATACCACTTCTCTGTCCTTTTGTGTTGTGCATTTGAGTGTTAATAGAAATAAGAGATGCAAAATATTAGATGAGGCAGTACATTACAGATTTCATATACTGGCCTTATTGCATTAACAAATAATTTGTTCATTTACAAATAAACAAATTCATTCTATTTGCTTAGTATGCCTCAATTTTTTCTAGAATGATAATGCTTAAATTTTAATATGTTGAAATTATGGATTTTTTTAACTGCATGGACTACTCACAAATCCTGTAGCTTTCATATAGAAAAGGCATCCCTTCAGAGCTAGAAGTAAGTCTCTTTAATTTTTAAAACCTTGAAATTAAAATCCAATCTTAAGTAGACTGTCATCTGCACCTGTAAGTGAATTTGAAGTTGAGAAGTTTCCTGAGCTGGACTAGGTTGTAAATACGTTGGTTTCATTGACTATAAATACATTTGCTTCTAACAATTGTTTGCCATGCAGCACAACCACAGCAGATGTGAAAATGGAGATGTGATATTTTCCAGGTTATTTCTAGTCAGGCAAGATTTAGGAAACGGCAGAGTCTGAAAATGACCTTGCTAAAGCTGACCCTGCTCTTAATGCAGAAAATGCTGCCTTAAATATTTTAGATACAATAATGTGTCTGTTTATTGATCTGTGGTAGAATGATCAGAATTTTTTCCCCCAGTTCGAAGTTATGGATCTGCACTTCTTACAACTGAGCTTCATAATCTTGTCAGCTTTGAGGTAAACCTGATGGAGTTGGGAACTTTCCTGAACCTACTCAAGATACAACCAATGTAATGTAGCACTGCAGAGCCTTGTGTCTCCAGGGGAAAAGGTCACAGAATCACAGAATCACAGAGTATGTGGTGTAGGAAGGAACCCATAAGGATCATCAAGTCCAATCTCAAGTGGCTGAGGGTATCATCCAAATGCTTCTTGAACTTTGTCTTGGTGCTGTGACCACTTCCCTGGAGAGCCAGCACCCAACTATCCTCTGGTTGAAGAACCTTTTTCTAATATCCAACCTAAACCTCTACTGACACAACTTCAGGCCATTCTCTCAGGTCTTGTCACTGGTCTCCACAGAGAAGAGATCAGTGTCTGTCCCCCTCTTCCCCTCATGAGAGGCTGGAAAACTGCAAAGATATACCTGGAAAAGGTAATTGGGAAAGTGTTGTGAGCACATTTAAGAAATGTAATTTATTTGAACAGTCCAACTAAATGAGGTGTTATTGCTAGGCATAGGTTTTAAAGTGATATTTCAAGAAAATATCAAAGATCACAGAAATAGCAGGAGCTTGTCAAATCCAAAAAATGTTCCCAAGTTAATTGCAAGCACCTTTACCATCATATTTCTGCAAAATGTGACATATTTAAATATTGCCAAAGAATACACTTCTTAAATGTCAGTATGGTTTTAGGACGCATAAAGGCTCCAAGATGCATATCGAAAACCCCAGAATCCTTAGATAGGTGCCACAGAAAATCTGTCTCCAAAGAAGCTTCAGAAATTTCAGTCTAATGTGTACTATTAATGTGATGCTGTGACAGCTCTTGAGAGAGCTGTCATTATCAGGCTTGTTTGGACTGGACTCTACCAGACAACCATAGGCTGAAAGCTCAGTGTTCAGTCTTGCTGGCTCTAATGTGCCTTAAGTAGTCAGTCATAACAGGAGTCAGCACCTACCCAACAGTGTACCCTATTCTTGTCATGCCTTGGAGGCCTGCAATTCCCAAATATCGCCCATATGTGAAAAGGGAAAAAAAAGCTTCTGTTTGAGTTGTTTGAGGCTTAGAAGAAATACTAACCTCTATCATTTGTCTGAGCAGCTGGTGACAGCAGAGCTGAAATGCCAAAGAGGTAGGCAGTGGGAGGTTTACAGCATGTCCATTTACATTGCCTCATCTCCTTTGTGCTGAATTCCTCTGTAGCACATCCTGTCCATTTGTCACCACGAAATAAGATATAGTGACCAAGAGAAAGTTGCTTCGAGTGAAGGATTAATTTCATACCATGTAAGAAAGATGGCTATTGATACTGCATAAGGGAACACTTATCATGCTGATGAATTTTGTGTGCCTGATAGCGCCCAAAGATTCAGTTTCAACGTTGCATCTTTTGCAGCTTTTGCAAGTTCTGAGGCTCAGTTAAGCACCAGCACAGTTTAAAGTTAAAGCTTTGCTTTGTAAGATGGCATGGGTAGATTGAATCCTACCTACTAGTACAAGGTTCTAATCCTCAACAATTTAATAGCTCTGATGAGGTGCATAATAGAGTGTAAGATTCCAAGGCCTTTCAGTTGATATTATATTATATTATATTATATTATATTATATTATATTATATTATATTATATTATATTATATTATTAATTGTATTATGTTTGTTTTGTTATGTTATATTGTATTAATATCTGCTATCTGTGGAGAGAAAAAAATAATTATTCATTAATGCTAAATGGACCTTCAACATACAGATACCAAATAGATACAGATACTAGAAAATAAAAAATTTACTTTGTGCCCCAAATCCCTGAAAGGGAACCTGCAAACATTTTCAGAAGCTTCCATGGGAGGTAAAATATTGTGGATTTCTTTTCTAGTTGCCGGGAGCAGTGTAAGTGCACAAGTCCTGGCAATGGGTTAGGCTGAGAACAAGATTAGGTGATGCACTGGAGGCCTTCAGGTGGGTGAACAGTTACTGTGAGTGGGTTGTGACAGTTCCCAGCAGCAATACTGCAAGCATAATATAGCAGACTTAGAGTGTCAAGGCTGTGTTCCAGCCTCCACTCTCTGCTCGTTTCTCCAGTTCTGCACTGCATAGCCCATGTTATCTAAAGTCAAATGGCTGAAAGTATAAACAAAAAATAGTTCAATAGTTTCACAATCAGGAAAAAGACACACTTCACACATATTAGACTGCAAAATTCTATTCTGATTTAGGAACTAAACATAGCAGAGTTTAATTTGGTGGTGATGTAAAGGACAGAGTAGATGTGAGTAAACGTGGTAGACGGCTCTGAGATGAAGAAGATATGGATATATACTTTACAGATTTTTCTGTACCCCATGGGGCAATGGAAAATCAAAGGCTTATGATATTAGTTAGACCTTACTGCTTTAAAATTGTTAGACACAGGTGTGGGGAAACATATATTTAGGTTTCAACATGTCCAGATGTCACTAGCTATATCTTTGAGACTATAATTCCAGTCTTCAAATAAAAGGAGTGATTGGAAAATTGTTGATGGCCATATAGATTAAAAACATGCCAAAATTAAAAAGTAAAATAATGGACAGTCATAGCTGATCATAAAACTGCTGGATGCCTCAAAGGAATATGGGTTTTTCAGCTGTCCTCCAATGTATTTTAAGGCAGTGTCAGAGCAGGGCTGCACACATATCTTTCTGCAGAAAGCCCATGGCAGAATTCAAAGCAAGTCTGGAGACCCTGTGTGTAAAGATCATATCTTGACTACTGTACAGCTGGAGTTTTAGTTTATCCCAAGTTATTGCTCATTAATACTTTTGTATTCAGTTCTATACCAGGGATTATTCATGCCACTACTTGGAAGACTCAGTTTGATGTATTGATCAATGATGAAAATAGGACAAACCAAGTTGTTGTTTAAAATTAAGTTAATGATTGACCCGCTGGAGTCAAAACTGCATTCAGATTAAACATCGAGAAGTTATGTTTCTGCAAAGTAATGAATGAAAAATATTTGGTTACTTTGGTTTCTTACTGATAATTTCAAAAACACAACACTCCCTGGTGAATAACAGAAATAAATTACTGCAAGTTTCAAGTGGAGTTATGCTAGTATATCAGTCATTAGTCCAATTAAATAATGTTTGTCTCTGGAGATGAATTGTTTCACACATCCTGGAACGACTAGACTATTTAAAGCAGTGATTGCAAAACACATTATTAAGATATAAAATATTTGCTTAGTTTACACATAAAATGAAAATTTTTAATCTGTTGAGGCTGTTGTTAGCAAATTGGTAGATTACCCAGAAGACTTGTTGAGATCAGAGAACAAGCCCGCTTAAAAGGTCGTGCTTAACACTAAAGATTCTCAGAACTGTGGGCTTAAAAAAACCCAATGTCTATTCATTTGAAAATAGCAATAAGAGCCATGGGAAAATAATATCCTAGAGTTAGTCTGAACATACAGATGTCAGTGGTAGTTGCTTGTGCAAAATAAAGGCCAGAACTGAGTGATACATGCTGTATATTGACAGTCCTGCTGGAGTAAAATTGCAATATTCTCCCAGGTTGTTCTTTAGAATTTGTAGCTAATTTTTCCTTTGCAACAAAAATTAAAAATAATTAAATAAGTGAAGTATATTTTGCTTTCTTTATGTACGAAGTCACTTATTTAATATTCTCTACATTAACAAAATTTTTAAGGTTTGCTAGTCAAGCCCCAGGACACTGGTTATGTAAGGGAGATAGGGAAAAAGAGTGGAAGACAATTTATTCATGTAGAAAGAACTGTACTTTCAGGTAACAATAAGCTTCAATAAAGAGAAGGTTTGGAAAGAACAGATTTAGTATCAGAAGAAACATCCAAACTAATAATCAAAATATATATGAAAACCAGTTTTGAACAATTTTTTATCATTGCTGGTACTGACTCTCAACTTCTCAGGCTGGTATTTTTGTGGAACATACTGAAATTTCCAAACCCTTCAAATTGTATTACCTGATTAGTAAATCTGCACATATTGTTTCTTTTTTTTTTCTTTTGTTAGATGGATTTCTGCAAAACCACATTTTGATAAGGAATACATTTCTGCAGTTATTGTTAAAACTGTAAAAGATTATCTCCATGATTCAGAGTTCATCTCAAAATTTGTGCAAGAAAATTTTAGCTGCTGCTGCATGCAGTGCTTGAGTTGTTAACATCATTAGAGTCCAGGAGGTAAGAGTTAAACTGGTGTAGATTTCTTCAGCTCAAAATTTTAAAATTTTGTTTCTTTCAGCTCTTCTTTTGCTACTACAAAGAGCTCGCTTCATACTTATAGCTATTAAAAAATTCTAGAGAAAAAATATTATGAACGTCATAAATTATTTTTGTTCTGTGAGAATGGATTGTATATTATGGTCATGCTTCATTTGGAGGCTTCTGACCTTCCAAAAAATAGCTGAGCAGGAGTCTCTGCACAAAGGCCCAAAAGATCTGAATTTAATCCTGGTTCTCTCACTCATCTGCAGGGTGACCTTGGGCAATCTCTGCCATTTTCCTTCTTCCTAAAATGAAAATAATACTACTTACTAGCTTTGCAAAACACTTTTAGAGCAAAGCATATGAATCAATAACATCTTCTCCTTAAGTATATGAAATAGCAGAGGAAAGACTTCCCACTTGCATCAGCATGCTTTTAGCATTTAGAACTGTGAAATTATAAAGATTATTGCATGGAAGGGAGAAGCTCAGAAGTGTTCCCCTAATCAGTAAGTTGCCAGCTTGAATGCAAAGGAAAACAAGGTAATATACTATTTAGTGTAACAAAGAATAAAATATATGCTTTCAAAGTACGGCAGCTACCAGGGCAGTCATACTGTATTACCTTGCTGGGTTGCTTGCTGGTGTGGCAGTAGAGTAGTGTAAAACATACAAACAGTTTGATATCCTTCCATTAGTTTTCAAGCCTTTCAGTTTTCCTGGAGAGATCTGTCAACAGAAGAGGAAAGCTAGGCTGAAGTGCTTTGACCACATGCCGTGTGCCTTGTTCTGCATGTGAGGACTTCCTTCCCCCGGGATGCTGCAGTACTTTCCCTCAGCAGATAACCAGCACAAACCATCTTAGCACGGTGTGGCTTACAAGAATAGCAGCAAGCACAATTTTTCACTCGTGTCTGTAGGCTTGCTGACCTGCAGAGCCACTTTGTGGTCCTTGCTGATGGATTAACTGGGCTTGAGTATTTGTATGTAGCTTCTTTAGTTTCTCTTAGAATTTTATATCAGCGTTTTTTGTCAGGCACTACGTAAGTCCAGTGTCATCTACTGTGCAGTCTAGGTGAGCCCTGGCAGTAATTAAAATATTTTAAACCATCTGCTTAATTGCATTAAAAGTACACTTATGAGCTTGCACTGTTTGAATGATCTTCAGGAAACTATTAGGCTAAAGCAATTCCCTCCTGGCAATATTTAACTAATCCACAATGTTTGTTCTGTGAATTACAGCTGGTCTTTACACCGTTTGTTAGTCTCACCTGTAGCAGAGCCCTGCCTGCTGCTACAGAACCTACAGGTTCCTCCTGTTCTCCCTCCCTCTGGTTTCTCATCACTGCCTGTCAAGCTCTTCATTAAAGTGGAGATTTTGGGAACGGCGCATGAGAGAAGATGGGCAGTGCAATTCAGTCCTCTTCCTTCCCAGACATGCCTGGAGCCTTGGCCCTGGCCAAGGAAGAATGTTTGTGCCCATTAGTCCCTCTGGCTCCATGCCAAATATACACCACTGGTCAGCCAGAGGATCTACCAGACAACAGTGAGATGTTGTGCAGTGAATCTGGCTGGAACTGTGTAATGAATGTGCAGTTCCAGCTGCCTCATACAGCTCCTCAGCCAGGAGTGTCTGCTCAGGCCTGGCTGAGTGCGGGTAAGGTAGCACAAGCTCACACAGCCATGCTGCAAGGTGGCCTTTCCCAGTGAAACAGGAGTAGCTTCCAGGCACAGCTGCCTCAGGAGCCATCCAGAGGGAACTGGGCGCAGAAGGACTTGCCTGTGGCAGTGATCTGACATGGTCCACTGGGCGACCTTCCCCATAGGGCTGCAGTGGAGGCACAAGGCAGGGCACGGTGGCTGTGCATCCCAGCTCCTCCAAAATGGGGAGGCTGCAACTGCCTGCAGCTCTGTGCTCCACAGGCACAGAAGGCAGTGTTGGCTGTCCATGCTGCACGCCCAGCCCAATCACCCCTCTGCATCCCTGCCAGGAAAAAGGCACTGAGAACACAGGAGAGAAAGGCTACTGAAGATGCAGGTAAGAATTGTAGACCAAGACACTTGCTTTGATTCTCATTAAGTGTAAATTAAAGTAATCTTTTAATAGACATTGGATCCAACCCATCATGAAGATAGTTTGGATATTCCATCCCTGCCATATGGGCAAGAATCAGTGGGTAGTTTGTCCTGAGATCAAGCCTCATCCTTTCTACTCAGAAATCCCCCTTACTGTTTAATTAAACTGCCTGAATGCATCCCAAAACCCACTAATAATATGCAGTATCTAATAAAAAAGTATCTAAAAATCCCGATTACAAATATTAGGGTAGTATAAGGTAATACCATTAGATTAAATCAGCATAAACTAAAATAAGATGGTAATGTTTATCCATTTTACTTGATGTATATGCAAAAAAGAAAATTTGCTGTTAGGTGTGGTATAATGTTTATGATAAAATGCTTTATTCATACTTGTATGTCAATCTATTAGTGTGCTGTTAATTCAAATGTTACTATGATGTATTTTATCACTGTTAGCACATTTATCACAGGTAGATGTGAAACTTAGACAAAGGTGTACATTCTCATTAATGATGAGCAGCCTATTCATCTTACTAGAGTGTAATTAATGTTAGTTACAATACTTAATTTTTCACTGTTTGTCATGGTGCATATTTAGCATTTCTTCTGTCCTTTATCAATCTGCTCTCCTATCATTTGAGCATATCAAAAAGATATATGTAAGTATCTGACCTCTTTTGATGCCTAATTTTTATATTTTTCCAAAAAATGGAATATTTTTTTCTTATCCTGTAAGCAGCACAGTTAGTTAAAAACAGACTGTAAGTGTTGTCCACTACTTTGGGTTCTGGGTTAGGTTTATTTGCAATGGCAATATAACAATCAGGTAAAGCATGGAAAACAATGAAGACAAAGGTACTACTTGCTGTAGTATTGTGCTGTGTTTGTGTGAGGTTGTAATAGCCTCAGTTGTTTTCCTGGATTTTCAACCACATTTTTTTTGTACTATTAAGAATGTTAGAGCTAGTTAAATATGTTGTGTGAGCAATACAGCTCCAAAACCAACAGCAGCATGGTGTATCTGAAAAGAGTGTGTTGTTTGGTAAATAAGTGTTACAACACCTTGTTGTTACACTTTGGGAGCATTGCTTTGTCAATAATGTTGTTAGCAGTCACACAGCCAAACAACAATCCCTTGTGCAGTGGTGCAAGAAGAAAAGTTATGGCTAATGTGTCACACAGCAGGTGGAAAACAAGCTGTGCAGAGGTGGGTGAAAGGGAGTGAGCACTGAACACATTCTTGGATTTGCTCCCCAGCACACCAATAAATCCAGCTGAGCTGGAATCCTAGGATAAGTCTATACTTTTGTATCGGTCCCAGGAATAACACAATCACCTTAGCTGAAACCTGGACATCAGAGCATTTTTATTTCTTGACCATATATAATTCCTGGTAAGTTGAACTGGAAGTTAACTGATCCTTCCATTAATCATTGGTGAATGAATTTCCTTTGGAAAAATATTTTAGCTGGATCAACCAAATGCTTCAGCTGCAGAATGATTTTGGGATTTTTTTTCTCAAAATTTCAAGTAACTCTCTCTAAGAGAAAGCACACCAATTCCTTTTCATTAGTCTCTTAATTGGTGGACATTACATTTCTGATGCATTATGAATTAGCTGTTATTTTCTGTGAAATTACCTTTTTTGTCACCTACTGTTCATGTCAAACACAAGGCTGATCACATATCCAACATAATGAAATACATCTTAAACTTTCACTCAAGCCATCAAGGTCTTGCAGAACAATATGAAGATATTAGAAAATCCTTAAAATAGTTCATATGTATGCCTTGGGTTGATCATAATTTCATTTCGACCCACTGCAAGTGAAGTATAAGGGAATCAAACACAGGAATTTAACATGTTGCAGTATGAAAACTCAACTTGGACACAAGTACAAGTAGGTATAATTGTAGTTTAGTAACAAATTAAGAATAAAATTACCAAGCTTGTAGAGATTTTAAACCAAAATGATAGTTGACAATGCTCCATGGTAATTGAAATACAATAATAACCTGTAATGTGAAGAGAATTGAGTATTCGCTTTTCCATGGTACCAAAGCCATGCTTCATAACAATGTGTTATATTTCTATGATTGCACAAAAATCTTTTTATTAAAAAAAGTCCTCCTTCCTTCAACTTTTCTATGGTAAAAAGAACAACAAATTTTCCATCATATAGCAAAATTCCTCAAACAACAGATTCTGGCATTCTCTTTCCCCCCATCCATCCCTCAGCCCTGAGTCATTTGAATAGAGGGAATAACTAAAACAAAAATGTCTCCGTTAACTGATAAAGAATTAACACAAAGAAACTATGAAGTTGCCTTTAACCTTTATGGTATTACAAAGCTAGTTATAACAACAAGCTGTAAAATACACCAAAAAGGTGAGCATTTCACTCCATTTTGATTTGACCATTTTGCTTTCAAAAGGAATTTATAAAAACACCCAGGAACAATGAACATTTGAACTCAAAATGGTCCAGGTTTATTTTTACTCCAAAAGAAGTCTCAATAGAGATATTGATTTTCTAGCATTCATCCAATATTGCACAGAAAATAGACCTGACCTTGCAATCCCTAGTGGAGACAAGGAAGCAGTCATTACAGTTGTGGTTCCCATCGATTTTAGTGAGATTACTTGCATAAGTAAGGGTTTTCAGGATACGACCCAGTGTTCCATTAGCAGTAAGACCAAGTGTACATGGATGTCAGATCCACTCTATTCAGGAGGGTGCAGTGTACCTTCCTGTTCTACATTCATCCTATGGTTTTATTCCTGCCTATTTATTCTTCTTAAGTTTTGTTTTCTGGCCCACAGAGCATCATCAATACGTGAAGAGTACCAGTCCTTCTGCCATCTCAAGTGGGATTTTTGCACTGTACCTTCAAATGTCACGTTGAGCTCAGAGTTGGTGCCTGCTCTTACAGATCTTTCTTCCTATCTATGGTGATAAAAAATTACTTTGAGTTAGATACCATCTCTTACTGCATTTTTTAGTTGATTAATACAATTTGGAAGTGAGAAGAAGACGTTACAATAATTTGCAAGGTAAACACAGACTGGTACAAAAATTAAAGTCTATAAGCCCTTCCTCCAACAGAGTGAGTTTCTCCTTAACACTTGGGAGGTCTCTTGTGCTCCATGGCACCTACAGGAATGCTGCTACAGAACCTCATTACTCCTAACTATGACTGTAAAGATATCCACAGACATATTATTCAGGTTTGTTATTGTGAAGCCTGTCCTTTATCTCAAATAGTTCTTTTCCTTCTTCGCTATTTACCCACTGATGTGGCTATGGTTAGGAGTCACAGCTCCTCTCTGCCTTCATTTTGTTTCACTGAATGTGAGCGAGATGGAGTAGAGGTGTACGCGAAGCAGAATGACTACATGTTTGTGTAGTGCCTTGCACAATTGCCCAGTCATGGTTCAGAGCTCCATAGGCTGAATTTATTTCAGCAGTGAATAATAATGACCCTCCAGAACATGTTCTGTGCTTTATTCTGGATGGACACCATTAATTCTTTCAATTTTCACTGAGATACAGAGCTTTAGAACAAGAATACTGGCAACTGATTATTTTTGTCAGTGGTATTTTCAAAGAAATTAAGAAATTAAATGTACAGTATATTTCAGTTTGCAATGAACATTCTGATGTTCCATTTGCAATGGAAATGAGCATATAACATATTCATGTGTACAGATAAGGAAAATGACAAACATTAACAACCCTTGCTCTATTCATTTATAATACTCAGTAAAAAAAAAAAAATCCTTCCATTCCATAGTTTTTAGGTTTGGGTTTTTTTAGCAGCACAATGCAAAGCAAAAAAAAAAAAAAGAAAAAAAAAGAAAAAGAGAATTAGTGGATAAAACACACTTAATTACTGCCTAAGTTAGTTTCCTGAAAATTACTATAATCTAAAACACAAATTCTTTGTAAATATCTCTACTGAAGTATATCATTCCATGATAATTTTATTTTTTATATGTGTATTAAAGAACAAGCTGCTTATGAAATCAAATAAACCAAGTGTGTGTGTCCACACTTATATTTTTCTGGCCAGGCAGCCTTTGATGTACAACTCTCAGCCTGTTTAAGCAGACTGCAGTGTCTGCCTTCTCACTGTCAGTCAGTTTCTGCACGATTTAACCTGCCACTAAAAAGAAGTTTTTTGCTCTTATGACTATAAAACAGTATGCCAATGATAAATCAGTGCAGCTTGCCCTCCTTAAAATTTTAGATGCAACCTGAAAATGTGGCTCTTTCCTTCTCTCATCTCAATGGGATGTTAACCTAACAATCACAATTTTAAGATGGGCAAATTATTTTGAGCAAAAATAAATTGTCCTGCTAGTAATGTTCATGGGGTAACATCAATGTACATTGGACCTGGGGTTCACAGCTTATCTGGTTTTGGAGGACTGGAGTGAAAGTAAGAACATGTGGAGAAAGAGGAATAAGAATTAAATATGAGTTCTAGGTGGTTCAAGAGTGTTGTAGCAGTTCAGCAATAGATACGCCAGATTCCTGCTAAGAGGCTTATTCTCCAGCTATCTTCCCTGTCACTTTGCTATCTCCTGTCAGAGCTCCAAGGAATTCTCTCTCAGCGTGAAGATTCCCTTTTTTTATCTCTTGTTGAGGTATCTAAAGATATTGGGCTTTAACTTACAGCTTGTATTTGTTGAACAAAACTGGAAGAAATATCTGTGTTTTTTCTCTGCAGCTGTCAGGAATGAGAAGTAGCTATAGGGGAGAAGCAGAGGAGGGTTTTTTTTTCTGCCACTTCTTTCCAGGGCCTTGGAGCGGAGGCTGTTCCCAGCTGGGAAGGGCAGGCTGGAGCAGCAACCACTGCTTCTGCACCATGGTTTCCCAGGGAGGTTTGCAGTCTAGACACAGTCCTGTGTGTGACACATGTACCTTCATGTGTTGCAAAACAGAGTTCTCAGCTTTGGATCACAGTGAAAATGAGCTGCCCCTCAGGAACGTGAACCTGAGGTCGACCTGCCCACAGCCCTCCTACCTACTGGCAGCACCTTGGGGCACCCTCTGTCACCTGCAGGATGTATTTCTGCAAATGTGGCTGCAGAACAGCAATGCCACAGGTGTAAAATCCTTATGATCAGATGCTCCCTCTTGTGACCCTGAACAAGTTAATTACATCACTCCTCTTGAAGATTCACACTGCCACGATGTAATTTATGTGGGCCCTCAAAGATAGATGGAGACATCAGCTATTGATCACAAGGAATTGCTGCCAGTCAGTCTTTTTGTTGGTTTCCGTCCTTGTGATGTGTTTTAAAAAATATTGTATGATTCAAAATTATACCTGTAAAACCTACAAGTAGAAAATTACTGAGTGCATTTATCTTTAATAACAACCTTGCGAATATTTATAGTACTAGTAGAGTAGAATGTGTTATACTAGTTTATTTCCCAGTCTGTATTAAATCATATTATTCATTAGTAGCCATGAAGTGGCGTGACATATTTTTATGTTGCTTGTTTGTAACAAAGGATCTTAATACCTTTTCATAATGAAAGGAGATAAATGCTTACATGGAATATGGGAAATTGTGCCTATAAGAGCAGGGTGTTGTCTTAGGGTATTAAATTAGCATTTGGTACTACTCTGCTTTGTGTGCATTTCTAGTCAATGTTTCAGCTAGAAATCACTATAATACACCTGTATTCTGGTTCTTCAATTCATATAGCGTTTAAATCCTGCCAGTACTGTGTCTTATAAATATAAATATGCAATTTAATTTAATTCAATCATGCAACACATAATTTTTCTTGTAATTAAAATATGATATTGCAATATGGGAGCTGCCTGGGGCAAACAGGACGCATCAGATTGCCAAGCCAAAGGGAATACAGAGACAGCTCTGAAGGCTAGCAGGAGGAAGGGGCCAATACTCTGAGTCCCCCACATAGGGCATCAGTGATGCCCCTCCGGGAGGCTGTAGTGTTTCTGGTACCTGCAGGTCCAGCCTGGATTTGCTGGTCCCGCTGCTGAAGGGAGTGGGGAGCCCGGCGGCTGCGGGCACACAGCCCAGTGGTGCTGCGTTGCCCTGGTGTCCTGCCATTCCTGTGCAAGGTGGCAGAAACAGCACAACTGTGGTCAGTTTTACCGCTGCCTTGTCGTGTAGTTGGCTGATGTGCAGCAGAACTAGAATGGTGCTGGGGAGGAAGAACTGCCCCACAGCAGCAACACGAGGGATTCCTATCACACTCTCTCAGAATTGAACAAAACAATACAAATAGACCTTTTGCATAATGACTCAAAAAACTGTTAATGGCCATCTTTAGTAGCATAGCAACAGCCAAACCCTTGAAAAGAGGAAGTTTTCATTGAGAAAGCATTTCATTTTAAACATAGAAATTTGGTATAATGTAGAGTATGAAATAAGTTTTGAAAGGAAGCTGATGATTAAGAAGAAATGCAGTGGGCATTTAATAAATGGAGGAACCGCAAGATAATTAACTAGCATGCATAAAGATTCATGCTTTATACCAAAATTTTAATTTTGCACATAAATGTGCCTGATGTAGGCAGCATTTAATCACCTAGCTGACAGGAGTAACTACTTTCATTTAACCTTGACTGAAGATCATGAATTCTAACAGGTTTAATTGGATACATCATTTAACAGAATGAACAGAGCAAATTTTTCTCAATTCATAGGTTCTGATTGACATGCACCAGCAATAAGGCGTTGCACAATTAAAGCTGATCTGTATTCCTGGCCTGGGCAGCAATTGCCATAGTGATGTGACACTGTTTGATCACTGTGGCACTGAAACTATACTGAATTTCCCCTTGTTTTGAAAAGGGCAATGCTTTAAAAAAAAAAAAGAAGAGAAAAAAAGAGAGAGAGAGATAAAGAGATTTTGGCACTTTTTTTTTTACATTAATCACATTTATATGCACAAACTGTAAGGGAAGGAACTTATCAGTAATTCAGGAGAAAGAAGGAAAAATGGTATATTCTTTTATCCATTTAGCACATTATTTACAGAAAGTCAAAAATGTGGGTAGTCAAATGGATTGTAGGACATTAAGGGCTTGATTGTTCTGGGCTTCCATTTGAATGGGGAGTAGTGCTGTGCAGCATTGCTCTTCACCTGTAGTTTGGCCTCTCTGTCCTTCCCAAATCAGTTTCACATCAGAGAGAGCTTACCAGTTGAGTAGGGGTGTTGAAAAGGGATGCTCATACTGCAACTGAGGTAGAAAAAGATGAGAGGGAAGAAGAGGTACCCAACAGTGAGCTACTACATACCACTCCTGACACAGAGTGTTTGATGTGAAAAACCTTGAAAAAATCCATGGAGGAACTGTCAAGCTTCCAGTTACCCATGTGGCTCCTGTCCATCCACACGCCAGGACTTTCACTGCCTCTGGCACCTTTCACAGGTTCTGGGTTTGACCTCCATGAACTGAGATTGTTCTTCCACTGCTTAACTGTATACATACATAGGTACACATATGCACACACACACACACACATATATGCACACACATATGTCTTCTTTTATGTCTCTGTTTTCCACTTGAATTTTTGCTTCCAATACCTCTTTGCTTCCAATACCCCATTTTTATTTTATTCTTTTATAAGAAGGCTTGCCAAACATTGAATCATCTGGGGGCAGGACAATGTACAATGTGTTTCAGCCTGGCTCAATAGATCCAAAACTGCAGTAAAAAATAATTCCTAATTCTTGAATGACCTGCTAAAAAAAGCTTCAAGGAAGTTCTGGTTTCTGCCATGAGTGTTGCAGCATCCATGCTTAGAACAGCAGGTAACTTTTCTGCTTTTTTTCTCTCTCCATACCCTTCGGTTCAGTGCCTAAGTGCTGGTCCTTGATATCACCTGCAGGCAGACCTATTGTTACCCATTTGTCAATGTTCATTTCTGTGTAGGCAATTTATATACATATCAAGCAACAAGCTTTGTAAGAGTGCACTGTAGTGGGAGGGAGACAGAAGTCTTGGGGAAAGCTGGAACCGTGACTGGCTCAAGGAGATGAACTTTAAAGTCGAGACCACTAGACACATTTTTAAAAAAGAGGGTTTTGTCATGTTAAAAGCCTCTAACATTCAATTATTTGTAATACATTTCTCTGTCAGCAGTATTTCCCACGATTCATCATAATACTGGCAAAGGTATTTGCCAGTATAAGTTACCATGCACTACCATTTCTAAGTTTCAGGTAAATGATTGGGCCACATCCCCAGCCTTTATGGCCACATAACACCCTTTGGAACTGTAGTGGATGCTTGCCTTCGTGCATGACGAGTTCTCAGTCAGTGCCTGGATCTTTCCTGTGCAAAAAGGAGAACCAGGATCTGATCAGTGCACCTCACAGCCCCATGTTGTCCTCAAGGCAGGATGCAGTAGGGCACCTTGAGGCACTCATTCAGCATTTTCCCAGGGAGATTCACAGTGACATCCCTTGGCTGCCCCCAAGGTGCACAGAGTTTGTCAGCAGCACAGCTGGGATAAAGCAGAGCCCTCTCCCACACAAGCTGTGGCTTTCCCTAGGGAATACCACAGAATCCAGTAAAGCTGCATTTGCTGAGCCGAGTTTGCTGCTGGAGGGAACCATGTGTGTTTCTCTGGCTGCCAGGATGGCTCCAGGCTCCAGCCACTTGTTCTGTTTGGATACACCCAACGACACTTCTTTTGGAGGGCCTCACTACATTGGGGTCTTACAGCACCTTTTTGACCTTTCATTTATCAGCTCCCCAGCCAGGTCATCCTCTGCACTCAGAGTCATTGGAGTGCTTTGCCTGTGACTCTGAGTTGCTTGCAGCTCTTGCCTTGTCTTCATGCTCAGTCATCCATGCTGAATTATCTTCCACTCCTCCCTCTGGGGATAACTAAGGCTTTGACCTAGTGGGAATGTTTGTGTGCTTAAATGCTTTGATGTACCAGACACTGAGCTGCTTGCTCCCAAATCTAAGGTGGCTGAAGAACTCAGGCTATTTTCAGAAACAGTTTGTGCACTGGGACACATAATCCAACTGTAAATCAGCAAAGGACAACAACTTGTACATTTTCAAGTATTTATCTATCATCTTTAAACCCTTCTGTTTCCTTTAGTTTCCAAACAGCTGTCTTTTCAAGTTTTTGATCTTCTACAGATGATATACAGCAGTAATAAGGAATACATTTCAGTTCTTTTCAGAATTCACAGAGAAAAGGGGACATTCCTTTTTTACTAAGATCAAATTTGTAATTCCATTTTAAAGGCTTTTCTGAATAAGTGGAGGAAATCAAAAACGCAGCCACTTTTTCTCCTGGGTTTTCCTGATTCCACCTTTGGACCATGACCTAGACAAAATTCTGAGCACAGCTAATGTTTACACCTTTCTTGCACTGTGTAATTTAACTTTCAGTGATATAAAATGGGACAGCAGAAGTATTTTGATGTTTTCTTACAATGTCCAAAGTTGTTCGTTACTGTTTTTATTTGAAGGAACTAGACACAATCCTGGCTGCCTTAACCACTGTCTTTGAGAGGGCTACAGCTGAGAAAATCCGCTGCCAGGAAGAAGTGAATAGAACTAACAAGGCTATTGAGCTGGCCAACAGATTAGTGAAAGGTCTGAGGTGAGGTCCTACAGGGCAGGCTAATGAAGCAGCCTACAGAAAGCACTTCTTTGTTATACACTACTGATCTGGCAATAACAGAGGCACTTAGCAAAGAACCTGATGAGCTGAAAAAATTATGTCATTATCATTCATTTTTTTCATAATAGAAACATGGTTTTGACCTTTGAATTTTCTTACATTTTTGCTTCATTGTGGTATATATTAACTGTAAGATTACCTGGTAACTAACCTATCCATGAACATTAAGAGAAGTAGTCAATTGTGGATATTGACAATGAAGACAATTTATTAAAATGCAATGACTATATTTGTAACAATTAAACAACACTAATGATACTGCCTAGGGTTGGGATACATAAAATATAATAAAATTTGCACTACTTAGTTTATGATAATTCTCTAATTATCTTTCTGAGACTTGCAATGGGTATTTCAGGAGAGAATAAATAATGGCAAAGCCATGAATTATCAAAAATCCATATTGTCTGTTGATCCATGTGGGCTCAAGGGAATCTATACTCACGGATGGATTTTTTCATTTCTCATTCATTTACTGATGAGGCTGCTTTTTATACACACACGCACACACACACTCTCATACTTCTTATAGATACTTTATTTTATTGTAACTTTCGTTTAGGAAATCTCTTGTGGTGGCTCACTGCCACTGCAGGTTTTGTTCTCTTCTACCCAGTACTTTCAAGCTGAGTTTGATAACCAAACACAGAGTAACCAGCAAAAATAGAAGATCCGTTTGTTATTAAGCAAAATTATATCGCTGAGCATGGCTAGTGGAACTTAAAATATTAAGAGTTAAGGCTTAAGTTCTTTCCTGAATCAATAGAAAGGATTTATTGACTAGAGGGGAGGGAGGGCAGTGCAGAAGGCCCATTGTTTCTGTTTAAAGAAGCAAGATGAATGCATTTAAAATGTTAACATCCTGGCTGAAAGTGCAATGTATTTTAGTGATAAATAATGCCTGTAAAACTAAATCATGTACCTAATACAGAATAATAAAATAAATAACAAAGCAGACCCCTTTAAAGTGTGACAATAAATGATTGTTTTAAGGTGTCTGATAATAATATTTTCTTCCACCTAAGGTATCATATTGTTGGGTTCTCACATGTGCCTCCTGCTGAGCCTGACAAGTGCTGGAATAGCATGCATATAGAGACAAAAGGTACAGTGTGCATATGTTGGGGGGGGAGGCATAGTGAAAAATAATCCAAAGGAGGAAACAGAGATGAAAGGAAAGAAGGAAAGTTGAGCCATGTGCTTGATAAGGACAGTAAAATGAGTTTTAATGGAAAGTCCTTCAGTAAGTACCTCCCAAAGCACCAGCTTCATGAAGAAGGTGGCCAGCTCAACAGATTGGTGGTGGGAAATTGAATTAATTCCTCTTGTTAGCTGTACCACATTTGGTCAAAGGCAGTAATAACCATATGACAGCAATTTGGAGACTTATAGAAAAAAACCCATTTTAATCCAGTCTGTGGCAAACAATAGATTACTGTTTAATATTAGCAAAGAGTGTAATACTGACACTGCTTTACTGTCTGTCCTAGCTATTTTTTTGCCTTATTTTATGCTAGAGAAGACATTCTCTTATTTCCCTAGTTTTATGGTTAATTATTGGTGTGATGAGAATGGCTCAAGAAATAGGAAAATAAAATTGTTCCCAGCATTTTTTATAATAAGCAAACATGTAAAAATTTCTTTATTGACTCTTCTTTATAAATACATCTTTATCATTACAACAATAATAAATAATAAAAATGCGTGTGTTTTCTTCTAATTCTTAGAAAAAGTGTTGGCCAAACAGCAGGACAGCTGATAGCATCTAGCCAGGATCCCAGGGAAAAGCTTATACCAACTGTCATATCAAATCTCATACTGTCCTTATGGCATAAAAGATCCTTCTTAGGAGTAGAAATCGTTTTTTTCTTGCATTCTTCTCTGAGTCCTGGCATGCAAGGACTGTTTTGGGTGGTTAAATGAGTAGTTGTTACTCTGTACCAAGAAATTCTTTCCTTCTGACAGGTGCCAATTATGCTGTGGACATCTGCCCTGGAGGCATTGAATCAAGCTGACAACTCATTTTATATCAATCAAACAACAACCATTTTCAATAATTTCCCATCCAGCTGGGACTGAATTTGCAAAAGTGATCTATGTATTAGAGACATTACCAATCCACAGAGACATTCAGAACCATGATTATGATCTTTTTTCCCACAGAAACTCTTGCATCTGCACAAGAAAGCAACAACTTCTTCCACTATGCAGGAGGATGTTGACAACTCAATTTTGGTCACATGCTGCCAAGCTCAACTTGAAACAGTCAACTCACATCAGATTTGAAGGCTATTTTTTATGTCCAGGCTTACCACTTGCAAATCCTTTCTGTGGATCCTCTTACCTTCTATAGGGTAATACCAAAGTGTTCACTACTGTTTAGCCACTGTAATGGGCAGTTTTTAAATAAATGCTTTGTAAATTAATGGGTTTTTAATTCTGTTTTCTGGGTAAAAAGGAGAGCTGGGCTTATCACCAAAGCAGTATCAGGAACAAAAGAAAATGCAATGCAGAAATGTGTTCCAGGTTGAAACTTTTCTTTCCTGTAATAGTTTATTTTCAAAGAGGTACTGGCATGAGCCAAAATCTCATTCTGCTTTGCCTGAAAAGCAGTAAGGTAAGTGAGAGATGCAGATAACACCTTCTTCACAGGTATGTATTTCTCAAAATACACAGTTAATCAGAAAAACCCCTAGCAGCTATTCCATTCCCTTTTTGACCTGTTAAACCATCATGTTTCTTATATGAACTTCCTTCAAATATTTTATTTAATAAAACAGTATATTTGGAGGCAAGGAATTGGTAAAATGTTCTTCTAGAAAGGACCAAAATGTGCCCCTTGCTACTGTTTGAAGTACATTTGCTAGGTGACTGGAGCTATAGGTGACAACTAACCCACAGACCTCGGGAATATGGTTAGCAAGCCAGAACAGTAGGCAGGCTCACCTTGTTCTTGTATTCTGTCAAGTGCTGTGCCCTGCTGTTTGCATAAGGGGAAGAGCTTTTATTATTCTATTCTGTCCCCACTACTGTGCACCAGGGCAGCACAGAGCATTAGAGCTTGGTTACAGTATTTGCTTGCTAACAATTGTTATATTTAAGGCTGCACTGAGACTTCTGTCTTAACCTGCTGTTCTCCCATGCTCAGAATATTCTTTAAAAAAAAAAAAAAAAAGTTCCTTTCATCTGAAATTTTTCATGCCTGTTATCAGCTGAAATATGATTTTTTTTTTTGGCAAGCCTGAATAAAATTATTTCATTCATATTTGAATTATGCAAGGAAGTGGGTGTGGGGAGGAAGGTCTCTTTTTTTGCACATTCATAACTCACAAAAAAAGCTGCATATTACAAGCTGAAACTTTCCAGGTGGCTAGTTTTGACTGAAGGGTAGTCTTCATGCTAATTACAAAGAGAGAATGACTGAAAGAAAAATGAAAGAGAAAAATTAAAAATGACACATATTGTGATTAACTCATTTGTTTTGTAGGTGTGTCATACAAAAGTTCCATTGTGAGCCACTTAGAGCAAGTTTAAAGTAACAATTTCATTTAAGTTACGATGAACTGCTATAATTACATAATATCAATGTTTTGTGCTGCAATTTCACTAAGAATCTCCCTACAGAAGCTGCAGAAGCTTTTACTTATGCAAATGTGGAAGCTTACAGTGAAATCAGTGCAAAATCTCACGAATCATTAACTCTGGCCAGAAAGCCCATCTAGGGAAGAGGGGGAATGGTGTGTGGTGGCAGTAATTGTCCCCTGTGCTCTGGGTCTCCCTGAATGCTGGCCTGCTGAGGAAAATAACTCAGAGATTTTGCAGTTTGTTCCAACTTACTACATGGGCTGGGACACCAAATCAGTAAAGCTTTTATATTCCCTTTTCCTTGCCTTGTTATAGGTTAGATATTAGGAAGAAGTTTTTTACAGAAAGAGTAATAAAGTTTTGGAATGGACTGCCCAGGGAAGTGGTGGAGTCACCATCCCTGGATGCGTTTAAAAAAAGGTTGGACGTGGCACTTGGTGACATAGTCTAGTCTAGTCTAGTTGAGGTTCTAGGGTAAGGGTTGGACTAGATGATCTTGGAGGTCTCTTCCAACCTAGTGATTCTGTGCTATATTCCCATGTACTAGTGGACATAACAGGTGGCACATAATCTGACCAGCACTGTGTGGCTGACTCTCCATGGTACCAAAGGATTGCTTCAGTGGAGGGTACCTGGGCAGCAGAAACTTGTAGAATAGCCTCCCTTCATCCACGGGAAAAAAGGTGCTGTAACTTGCAGTTCCGTCTTCTCATAAAACACCTGGAAATAAAATACAAGCATGTAAGTAAAGCAATATAACTGTAATTTTAAACACCTGAAACTGTAACTGGCAACGGTTCCCATAGTAATTGCGGACCTTGCTACACAAGGAGCAAAGATGACTACAGACATTCCCCAGCACTAAGTTCCATTAATCTCTTAAAGGCTGTGAAGAAAGATAACACAGGTACCCCCAAAATGCCAGGAGTGGAAGGATTTAGGAAAATTTATTTCCAAGGTGAGAACACTAAAAAACCATAATGGCGCATAGACCAGGCATGAAACAATGCCCTGCTTGTCCCTCTCCTGGCCTTCTTAAGGCCTGGCCTGGCCCACCTTGCGAGGCCTCCAAAGTTGTCTGTGAAAAAGTTATTTTTTCAGGGAGTTGACTCCTCTGCAAGGCAGGAAAAGGAGAAACAACAAAGCTGTCTCTGGTTAAAATGCCTCTTCCAGGCAGGAAAGATTTCAAATAGAAATGAGTCCTAACTCTTCAACACAAATCTTGCAGAAAGGGGTCTTCTATACTTTTAGAGGCAAAATAAAGACTATTAGATTCTGAGTGAAGTGAGGAGAAACACAATTTCCCAGTGATGATGCTTATTAAAAAAAAAAAAAAGAGAGAGTGAATGCTGAGACACAACAGCCTCTGTAAACAGGAATTTAAAACTTAACCTTTATTATTCCAGGTTCCCATTCCAGAACAAAAGGTCTTGATCCAGTCACTGTGTGGATGGATGATACAACAATTTCTAAATAGAAAAGCGACGGCAGTGCACTAGTATGGCCACATAAAAAGTCCCTGGTCTTACATTTACAGTCATTGTTGGCATATACTGATCAAATCTCTGCACCAGAGAATAAATGGATAAAAGTTATATTTGATCCAAATTTATAAATTATCTATTTGAGTCAAAAAGGGAAAGAGCTAGTTGGCAGCTACAAGTGCTAGTGAGAGTAAAACAGATGCAGAGCTATCAAGGAAACTGACAACTATTGTTCTTCTGAACACCTGATGTTGCACAAGGTGTTAATGCCCCAGCAACCATAACAACTCTGCTAAAACACTTTCCTACTTTACATTCATCAAAGTATAATGATTGGGACACAGTACACTGGCATTGTAGCCCTGCCTTCCACCAGCCCTGTACTAGTATGACTCTATAGGTGTATGCAGCAGGTATTTCTTGCTGGAGGCCCTGTTTTGGTAGACAATTTGGAAGAAATTATTGATCTTGTACTTGACCCAGTACTTGCAAGTTATGTTCAAAGCATTTTTAATAGTCTGTTATTTTCTTCATCAGTCTCTCTCTAATTATGTTCAGCAAGCATTTGAAGTAGCATCCTCTGAAAGCTCTCATCCTTGTGTGATAGTTACCTTAACACCCAGGGATTGTAATGCTCAAAACACATTGACTTCAGTTGGATTTTTACTTGTCTGTTTTTCTTATTTTTTGCACTCTTGCATGCACCCTTGCATGCACTACAGTTCAATGACTGCAATTTGAGCACTCTCTCCTATCTAGCTGAACAATCTTCCCCAACGCACCACCATCATGATGTGTAATCACTCAGGAGACATAATCATTCACTTAGAACTAAAATAATTCCCCTACCATTTGCTCCTTGCCTCCATTCTGCCCTTTTTCTCTGATTTATTGCACTATATTCCTTATGGAAATATTTTGACATCCATCCGCTCTATTCAATTCTTGTACCCACCCTTGGAGGGAGTGCTTTGAACAGACGAAGGCCAGGATGAGTGTGTATCTCATATACTCACCCTTTTATTCCAGTGTCATTTCCCCCCACCTCCTCATTATATTCCTGAGCCCTTCCCCTCCTTCTAGTTTAGCTGTATCCACTGTCTTTCCTACAGCTACCAGGAGTCCTCCCTTCTCTCTCCTGCCCCTCTAGTAAATGTCAGAAAATATTTCCTCACAGACTCTGCTACTCAGGATTGTGTCTGAGTATAGGGATTCTGAACCCCAGCCTTGTCTAAGCTCTAAATCACTCGACCCCAAAAGGGCTACCCCAGGACAGCACTTACCTACAGCACAGGCTGGAAAGAAAGTGCTGCTAATGCACTGATTTCCTTCAGCTCTGAGCTTTGCATCATATTTAGACTGCGAGAAAGTATTTAGTGAGCCAGGGCACTGTAACTGTTACTCTTCAAGCTTAGTAAAAATTACTGTGAAATTCCTTAATTAAAAAGTTCAAGCTGAGAAGCAAAAGGCTTTTGAATTCAGCCATCACAGTGCCCCGCTCAGTACTGTACCTTCCGCCTCTTTTTTATTGCCCCTTCATCTTCTCATGTTACCAACGTGCTGCCTGTTGGTTTTCCTTGTTATGAGTGTCCCCCCCCGACCACCACCCCCACACTGCATCAACAAGCAGAAAGCTCTTTATGCAGAGTGTTGACCTAGTGGTGTGCACCAGCCCAGGGTGGAAGAGCATCTTGAATTTCTTGCTCCCCTGGGAGCATTTGATTAAAGGAGGATTTTCATGGTGTGTTGAGATTCAGAACGTGGCCGCTATTCAGTAACTGTTGGTTGCAGTTCCGACCCTGAATGCATGCTGAGGCTCTCGTTCTATGGCAAAAAGCTGAGTCCTGGGACAATGAATTCTGCATGATTTTCCCCAGCGTGCAGAAGAGCAGAAACAAGATCATGCTCACACTCGCTGCCAGGCTGCTGTTCTTGCACTCAGGGAGAGAGGTGTCACCAGATTTTTCACTGATTCTCCTCTGAAGGCTTCCAGACCTGCTCTCTGCATAGGTCACTCAGATTTAAAGAACTTCAACCAGCTTCAGTGTTGCTTGCAATGCATAAGATCAGTTTGGAAACATTTGGAAAGCCCTGACTGAGAATATTTCAGGAGCGTCTGGATTACTCTCACAGCTGCTGTATTGGCTCTGTCTGAGATGGAGCCCATTTTCTCATAGCAGCCCTCCCAGTGCTGTGCTTTGCATTGGTGGCTAGAAGGGTGTTGATAACACACCAGGGCACTACTGCGGAGCACAGCAGCAGTACTGTAATATTCCTTCCCCAATCAAGGGCAAGATTCTGTGAGGGGACACAAGTAGGCCACCTGACTCAAACTAACTGAAGACAATGAAGTTTTAGGAAAACAGAATATTTGTAAAGGAGTCATGTATTTCCTTTATTTCCTATGTTTTTATTTTTGGACTTGCAAACTTAACACTTCAGCCTGAACTCATAAGGCAGAAAAGATACTTTAAAATTTAGTGCTTTGGGATGAATTATGGGTAATTTCCTTAGGTATATTCTTCTAGTTGAGAAGGTGTAGAGAAAACTTACAGTAGCAGAAATAAAAATAAACAACTAGAAGATTTAGATCTAAAATAATAATAACCATTTTGATGCTGAATTTGGCTCCTTTGGATCTAAACCAAATATGCTGATTTCATAATCAGTATTTTTCAATTTACTTCTCTACAGTGAATATATTTATGTTGTATGTGTTTTCCTTCCAAGACTCACTGTATCACCATCATGAAGAGAATAAAATAAAACTAATTCTGCTCTGCAAGAGGAGAATTTTAGTGTTCCATTTTGCATATCATATAAATGTCGCTTTCCACGGTATATCTTTCCACAAATCCTGATAGTGCTAACTTGTTACAAATTGTGTCACTGGACCCCAGGACTACAAAGAACTGTTGAACAACAGTTCAACCCGAAAGACCAGCTAAAACACAAGCACCACCAGTGAAAGGACTAGTGAGCAGGATGCTCAGACACTCATTTCTAGCTTGGAGTGGCCACAGCTGATTGCAGTTACATCTGGCCACAGGATGTGTGTCTCTCCATATGAAAGCTGGGGATACTGAGAAGTTAAAAAAAGCATTTTCCAACTCCATAACCGCATTGCAGGATGTATAACATTCCTTTCCTCTATGAAGATGCATATGACTGTGTATCTTGTGCAAGCAGTTACTGGACATGCAAACCAGGAAGTGAATGTTAAAAATCATTATATTATTAAATGAGAAATCATACCTCATTTAATTGAGAGATAAATATACCCTTAATAGTAAGCAAATGTGATCAGATAATATCAGTTGTACTTGTAATTCTTATCCGTGATCGGAGTGCTTTAAAAACCTCATTTACCCACATTGTCTCTATGAAATAGGCAAACAAGGCCTTGTTCGGGCGGTAAATGAAGCAAGAGTTCAAAGGACTTGACCAAAAAGTATCAGCAAGTCAGTAAACTAAAACTGTATGCTATCAATAAAATCTTTAAAGGAACCTGTCATAAGTGTTGTGGTTTTGTAATTGGGTTGCTGGAATTTACTGGGCAAGGAATTGAAAACGATGATCAAGCTGGCCCACTCTTCCAGCTTCTTGTCCTGCAGTCTGCAGAAAAAAATTGGAAATTATCTTGGAGCTTCATGTAGTTATCATGCCTGAGCCGCCCTTAAAACAGAAAGAAGTTTCAAAGAAACAAGCTGATGATGATCCAGGCCTTCATAGTATGCATGTATTTGCCTTATCATGGTATTATCCTCACACAGTCTTTAGACAATCTCAAACATTACAAAAATCAGTGCTTGCATTGCCATAATAAAAATTCTTACTTTTAAAATCTAAAGATTGCAAAGAAGCTATTTCAGACAATAGAATATTTAGAAGAAGGAAGCAAACATGTTGTTAAAATCATTTTGGGCAAAATAAAATCCTTCGAGGATTTTGGAAAAGGCACGTTCTTCACGACCATGTGGAGCTTAAAGGAACTTTTACCAAATTCCACTATAGCTTCATTTGAACAGTAAATTGTTGAAATTCACAAAAGCCCAGGCAAGGTGCCCTAACCCATAACACAAGGAGATAACCATTACTTTAGAAATTTATATATTTTAGACATATTTTTCCATAACACTTTGTGATATCACATATCACAGTACCTTGTGCTGTCATTTACATGGGTGAAATAAAGGCTGGCAGCAATCTGACTACTCACTTTAAACTGAACAACCACACAAGATGCTGACACAGAAAATCACCCTTTGATTTCTCAAGAGTTAAATTGCATCAGCAAACTATGTCAAGTTCCACTTGGAGAAAGCTCTGGTGTCTACTGCAATTCTACCACTGGTTATTCTTTTTTTTTGTTTCTTCAGGTAAGAAATACTTGCACTCTAGCTGCTAATGAAAGACGAAGGTAATCCTGAAATGCTTAGTCACTTTTATACTTTTGACAGAATCCTGTAGTTAACATGATTCAAAAGACAAGGGGGAGGAGAAGGTGGGGAAGGATTATATAAAATGAATTTATATTGGTTCTACAAATGAATTGTTTTCACTATAATGTCATGCTCCTAGTGTGGGGGATTCTGCACATGTCATGATTCTATAGATGTTCTTGCACACTACAGGCAGCTGCACTATTTGTCATGAGCAAATTTAAGAGCAAGATGCTCGTTACGTGTTCACAGAAAACACCGAGAGGAAAAACCCACTACCTGATAGCTTGCTTGCTTCTGTTCTGTATATAGCCTTTTAAAACACTAAAACAAATTTTGGAAATGCCAAATTCTGTAACACCTGCAATTACAGATCTATTACTTTTGCTAGAATGATTTTGTTCTTTCTAACGTTTATAATGCTAATTAAGTAATTTTAAGTACTTGAAGAGGTCATATTCCTAATAGTGGGGGATTTCTCCAAGAGCTTGATCCTTCAAAAGGGAGAATACTATCTGGTAAGTCCTCAGTATTCTCTGTTCTCAGTAAATGCAGATGAAACTCCAAAGCACTCCAGAGCCAAGTGCTGTCTTTGCAGAGTCAAACACAGAAGAGCTCTCTTACTCTTACAGTTTTAAAATCCTGGATCCTCTCCTCTAAGTATTCACTTTTCTAAACTTTGCTGGTCCAAGGCCACCATGTTAGTCAGCTCTTCAGAGGGGACCATACCCTTGGGTTCCAGCTTTTTGCAGATGTATGCAGAAAGGAGAAAAAGATTTTGCAAAAAGAAAAAAAAAAGGCTTGAAAAGCCTATTATGTCCTGAAATATGAGTTGTCTGACAGCGTCAAGGAAGGTAACTGAAGAACTGGCAGTGCAAAGAGAAATTTGTACTTCAGAAGAACAAAATCGAAGGTGAAGTAGAAGCACATCCAACTAAACAAACAGGACAAAACTCAAGAAGACAGCTGTAGAACAAGGGTATTACACTGTCAGTAAGTATATGAAAAATAGACATTATAAACGAAAAATTCTAATTTAATTACTGTATCTCCTACAGTACAAGAAAGACATTCCTGTAGCAGGAAGCATGTGAGCAGAGGCTGAGGGCACCGCAGTTTTTCAGCCTTGAAAAGGGCAAGAGGGCAAGAGGATCCATTACTGTCTGAAAATACTTCCCATGAGGCTTCAGAGTGTGTGCACCTGTGAACACAGACTGTCAAAGAGTATTGAATATTTAGTGAGTCTTTTCAGAAGAAAGCCAGCAAATAGCAATGAAACATGCAATAGATATGTGAAGATATTAGTTTCCAGTCTTCAAATGGTTGCTTAGCTAAAAAGTTAAACAGGCGTGACTATGACATCTCTCATTCTGTTTCTAATCAATCTCTAATCATATATATGAGATGTAGCTGTGTTTGTGTACAGACCCAATTTCAGAAACTGTAGTGAACTACCAGGTGTAAAACCTGTCTGATAGTGTCTGACAGTGTCTGTGCATGAGTGTGATGTATCTCAGATTCAAGCATGTGTTGTTAATTATCCTATACCTTTATCAGGTTAAACCATGGTCTTCTGCAGCTAAAGGAATTTTTAACTCAGTACTACAACCCATAGCTCTCAGTTTAATAATTACAGTATTCCTGCTGATTGTGGAAATTACATTGGCAATGAAAATCAAACACTTGTTAGCTGGCCTCCTGGTGGTAATGAAGAAATACAAGTCAATCAGACCTCAAATTATTCTAATTCAAGAGAAGTTATGAAAGTATGAATGCTTCCAAGATCTGTTGCTCAGTCATGATTCTGCAGTCATAGAAAGTTTTGCAAAACACTGCTGAACCCTGCAATTCACAGACTATCCAATGAGACTTTATAGCCCAGTAAATGTGATATTGCCATTATTATTAAAAAGCAACAAGGTTTGTATTGACATGACAGTGTAGGGACTCAGCATTCTCCTGGGTTTGTCTGGGTCTAAACAGATTTTAACTTGGTTTAGCTATGACAGCAATTGTTCGGCTGTGAGGCTCTCTTGACTAGATTTGTTTTAGTTTAACTCTAGTTTATGGTAATAACAAATGGTTATGCCTTATGGATTGAACTGCCTACAAGCTCTAGAATCAGCTGGGGGAAAAGTACAGAGATGACACAAATCAGTCCTTTAATCACAATAACCTAATAGTGTTAAAAAACATATAAACTAAATACAAGCAGACACCAGACTGAGGAGGAAGACATTCCCCTTGTGGGAGTATCACACTCCTACTGGTGATAACTCATCATAATACTCCCCCATTCCTTTGGGGAAATACCAAAGTGTCAATCTTAAGACACAAAGGAGCACTGGAGGAATGAGCAGAACACCCAGGGAAATTTTTGTGTAGCAATTTTAACTCAATTTTTAATGAAGTCTTTCTGTATTCATTAAGTAATTTTGACTATTATATTGTTTAAAACATTAATTGGACTACCAATAAATTCTTAGATTCATTTATGTATTGTGATTTTTGCCAATCAGAAGACTTTGAGTGTAATACAACATCATAACATTGCCAACATCTCTAAGGACTTGGAAGCTGAAACAAGCACCATGAAGACTATTGAAGCTCACAAGCACTACGGCCAGTTGCAGTCATGCTGCCGTGCTGTTTTCTCACAGACAAGCTGAATAAAATGAACCCAGTGAATTAGCTCTCACTCAAGGTTACCACTCAAGAAGAGGTGAATGTGTTTGCATACTAGCGTTTTAATCTAGTGCTACTACTGGCTCACCACTTTCCCTCTGGTCACAGGCTGTATTTCACAAGGCAGTGCAGAGAGCAAAACCCTCTGACAGCATGAGGCGGACTATAAAAACACAACTGCCCATGTTACACCCTTACGTATCATTTACATTTGTCTGCTTGAAAGGGTAAAGCTTACTTTCACAGCCCACTTAGCTCTCAGTGCAGCATGAGCTCCCATTTGTGTATGCATACCTGTACTGTGTCAAGAGACCACAGAGCAGGCTTTGCTTATGATTTTCAGGCCTCCCTTGCATGCCTTCCTGCTTATATGGTAAGAGAGAATATGGACAAATTCATGTACTTCTGCTTGGATCTCCTTAAGCTGTTCATGCTGCCAACTGGCTCTACCAGAACACTGGAAAACTCCCTCCTCAGGCAAGAATGTCAGTCTGAAATGCTTCATATAAACTGTGTCTGCTCTGAGCCCATCCAGGCTGCTTTCTTGTTAAGGACAGAAAAATGTGATGACTTCACAGACATTGCTGTGGCTGCAGAGGCAGGCACCTCTGCAGGAACAGCCAATTTTCTCACTCTCCCCTTTCCATCCTCATCTCTAATGCTGGGAAATGCATCTACTTTCAAAGTAGCTCTTCATGTCCCAAGTGCTGCTGCCACATGCATATATTCCTCCTAGAATGAGCTGAGTGGAAAGAGTATTGTATAATGATCTCTCATTTAGCTTAAAGTGTCATCTTTTCCTTCACTGCATTTTGTCTGTGAGAAGTATGCTGAGTCTTGTGCAGCTGTGTTCTTGCTCTTATTTGGCACAGATCTCTTATAAGTTTTGCACTCACACCAAGAGTTTCCTTCTTCCCTTTGAAAAGGGTGACAAATGGGTACAGAGCAGAGGAGCCCAAAGCCTACATGAATGAGAGTCAGGACTATGACAAAAATACTAACCTGATAAAAGAGGTTTCTTTGGCTTCTAGTGCATGTGCTGTGAGCTGGAAGGTAAAAATCCCAAACAGAGAAGAGAATGAGAAGACAAAGAAATTCAGTTTCAGCTGCTGACCCTACTTGTTTTCAGAGCATAGAATATCTACTGTACTGAAACATAAATCAGCAACCCAGTGAATTCCTGCCCAGCTTCCTCAAGGTCATCTGGAAGTCACCTGCAAGCATCTCAGATGAGGACATGAGCAATGGCTGACTTCAGTATTGTGCCAAACACCTGCTCTGGTCAAGGCTGGAATGCTCAGAATGCTCACCACCACACATGACTGGGCCCTGCCTTTACTTGATACACTCCTGATTGAGCTGTAAAAACAAGATACAGCTCTGTCTGGGAAAAAAACCTCTATACCAATTATTTAAAAATTAACTGAGGTTAAACCAGTTACTATTGTCAGGCATGCCAACCTTTAGAACAGATCTAGTATTAAATCATGGATATCTATAGGGAGTTCCCTTGTATCATTTGATCAAATTATGCTCTTAAAAGTACACTTCAAAAATGTCATCCCAGTGTAGGAGGAAAAGAAAGAAAATAAGGCAATGAAATTAATGGAAATTTGGAGAAATGAAATGTTGTCTCATGTATTTTGACAATGTAGACATCAGTAGGTTTGCCAGACAGATCAGATTTGACTTAAGCAAATTAAGCTAGTCTAAAGCACAAGCTAACTTGCTAATGTTTTTTCTTGGCTTTGCCCTTTTGAACTATTCTACAAGTTTATTTACATTATAACAGCACTGGCCATGTTTGAGCCAGCAGCTGACAACACGGCCAATTTCTGGACATGCAAGTGTTTTAAGTTACAAGGTGGATTGGCAGCAGCAGCAAAGGGGGAAAAGATGCGAAGATGAAGAAATGAGAGATTGCTAAAACAACTGGGTATAGATAGCAAAAGGAAAGAGCCTTGGAAGGGCTCTAACAGACAAATTACACCACACCAATTGTTTAATCTTTACCCTGCTTTGCAAACAGCACACTGTAGGCACCTTTCCTTCACTGACATCTGCTGCTGCACCCCATTTCTTTCAACAATAAGACATCAGTCATAACATGGCATAACTGAAGGATCCAGATGGTCTCTAGCACCTGCAGTGAGTTAGGAAGAAAAGATGTTCTCATTGTTTTTCTTGGATCTTTGTCGTAGTTTAACTCCAGCCAGCAACTAAGCAGAGCATAGCCATTCACTCACTCCCTCCACAGCAGGATGGAGGGAAGAGAACTGGCAAGGTAAAAGAGAGAAAACTCAGGGGTTGAGATAGCAACAGTTTAATAATCAATAATAGCAATAACAACAAGAGTACCAGTACCAAAAAAAGGAGAGAAATAAAACCCAAGAAAAGCCGATGCAAATGAAAAGCAATTGCTCACCACCAACAAACAAATGCCAGCCAGACCCTGAGCTGCAGTCCCCAGCCAACTCTCATCTCTAGTTTATACAATAAGCATGATGCCCTATGGTACAGAATATCCCTTTGGCCAGTTGAGGTCAACTGTCCCAGCTGTGTCTCCTCTGAACTTTTTGTGCACCCCTAGTCTCTTCGCTGGTGGGGTGGTGTGAGGAGCAGGAAAGACCTTGACCCTGTGTGAGCACAGCTCACAAATAGTTAAAACATCCCTAAATTATCAACACTATTTCCGGCACAAATCCAGAACACACCTCCATACCAGCTGCTATGAAGAAATACCTCAGTCAAAACCAGCACAGTCTTAAACCGAGTTTGCTGGACTGGAGGCTGTTTGGTGGCTTTGGGCTTTTTATTTGTGAATGTGACGAATTTGAGTGAAGTCTAAGAAACATTTTTACAGATTACTTTGAAACAGGCTTATACTTTAATACTGTCTAGTTTCACACAATATACTGTGACTTGATTTTGCATTATTATTCTGATTTATTACAACATCGAGTAATAGAGACCGAAGTGAATTCAGGTTGGAGAATCTAAATATCAATCCTCTTGTTTGATTTTCCTAAATCTCTTTCTGACCTAAACACCTAAATATCCTCAGTCTGGTCATGGTCCACACCTTGACCATATGGTCCTCTACCAAAGAACAGAATAATTCTATGCAATTAAGGCACTTACCCATATCCATTTCATCTGCAAGGCCTTTGGAGGTGCAGACAAAACACTGGATGGGAAGATTTGCTAATGCTGATAGTGCTTCAGATCACTTGATAATCTTTTTCCTGTGTTAGTTATTACTGAATGGAAATCAAATGCATGCATGTTAGGACTAGTAACAGATGGCACTTCTGTTCTGTGAGGAAGAACTAGGGGCAAAGGGGCAGCAAAGTTGAACCTCCCCCCTTCCCTGTCTTACCAGGATTCATTGTGCTGCCCTCCTGTTACAGTTGGCTGTGACTCTTTCTTGTTATAAAGAGATGTCAGAAGTTAGAGAGAGACAGACGATAACCTTAAATCCTTTACTGCATTTTACCAGGATTCTGAAAAATAAAAAATAAAAGCCAGCTGAAGGAGTTGGAAAATGTCAGTGAGGCATTACACAAAGAACTTGATACATTTGTTGACCTTTCTTCTTCCTCCACCCTTCTCCTCTAAGATGGATTTAGTAGTAGTGATTGCTTAGTGCTACAAGTGCTTTCTTAAAAATAATTTAGATGCTATTGTCTGTTTGCCTGCCACTTGGAAAATATAGCTGTTTCAATGAACCCCTGCTGAAACGGAAGAAAGAGGCTTTATTGAAATGCCTCCAAAAATGCACCAAAATTTCATTCTTTTCCTTGTCGGCTGAAACCCATCTTGTTCTTGCCTTTGCAGCCTTTTGTTTTATTTTTTTAATTGTACCATTGTATTCTGGGTCTTTTCATTCTTCTCTGCTATTTTACGAAAGGCATGTGTGGTATTAAGAGCTGAAGGCAGGGATGAGAGGAGAAGTGTTTTGAACTGACTAATTTGCAGGCAAGAAATAAAGCTCTTGTAAGGTGGTCCCAGGGGTATCTTCACCATGAACACTGTTTGAAATGACATGTAATCTGGTACATTTCAAAGGCAAAACATCTCCTATTCTAAAGTATCTTCCTAAGCCAGGGTTGGTTTACCTGTTTCCAGAGAATAATAAACTCCACTGGGGCCAAGTCTCTCCCCTCTCAAAATTCCTGTTCTTTTTCAAAGGGACAATTGCAGTCAACAGTTTATTTCTGTCCTATCTTTTGCTGCTCTGGTGGCTCAGTGCTCCCTACTAATGCATAGCTGAATGCACCTCTGGATTAAATACCAAGTAACACAACAGAGCACATCCCTGTACAACGTGATAAATAATGGCGTGGAGCTCTCTTGCTGTTTCTTAATAACAGTGGAAAATTTAGATCTGGTTCTTAGAGACTTCTAAAATTTTAAGCCTTTAGCTATATAACTTTGATCTAGCAATTTCTCAATAGAAATTGTTCCTCTCCTAGAATAATCTGAGCTCAACTGACTTTGGAATGTTGTATTAATTCTCTTTCTCAGCACAATTCAGTGTTTCCAGCCTCCCTGACATATTAAAATGCTTACACAGAAAAGTCCACATTTAATTTGTCAAGGCAGACTTTTCAGAAAAGCTTTACATTTAGAATTTTGTCCGTATTTTGGTGAAAGCTTAGCTGGTCTTCACACTTAATCATCATCTGTGAACATACGCATATACTGTGAGGAATGTTTCAATATGTTTATGATTTAAGCTTATGATATCCAGAATCTGTATTGCACGGTTTTAAAAGATTTTAAAATGTTTTAAATAGGGAATTTGGGCCACAAATAAAACCCAAAGTTTTTGAAAAAATAAACTCTGATGAACATTACAAATATTTTCTATTAATTTCACAGCTGTTCTGTCCTAAAGCTTTTAGTTACAGAAAAACAAACTGATGCTTTGTGAACTCTCCAAACTTACACTGACCACTGTTTCAACATTTACTTGATTTTCTCTCTAACTCTCCATGAAGAGAAATAAGGGTGCAGTGTGTCTACAGTAACCATCCTACACACTGCTTTTTAAAAATAAAAAACTTCAGTTACATTGGTTTTCAAAATCCTTATGCCTGTGCTGAAATGTACTGGCTCTACATGGTACTCTTTTGTGGACAATGATGAATAAAAAATGCTACTTGAACAGAGATACTGCAGGTTCCTGGAAAGGACAAGCAGAAGAGATGGAATGTACAGAAAAGAGAAATTTCTAAAAGAAGGAAAAGCAAAAAGTTCTCTCCTGAACCTGATAATTAGGTGAGACAGCAGATTGTCCAGGATGACTTGTGCTGTCAGTTTGCATCACCAGCCTCAGCCCTTTGAAGGACAGGTTTTGCACTGTGAGTGACCCTAACATGTGCTTTATTTGGATCTCTATCAAAGAGAAACCATAATAAAATATTATGCCCCACAGATGAGTCTTACATCTTAACCGTTGTTTTTCACAACGGTCTGCCAGTTGTAATTCTTAATTGATGGGAACTTTGCCCTAATGTAATTCAGAACAAAGTGTGTCCAGTGTTCACAAAAACTTCCAAAGAAGTTAGTGCTGTTCCCCAGTACTGTCTGTCTCCTGGACTGGTCCTCTTGCCAATTCTGAACCATTAGATTAGTCTGAACTAGTTGCTATTACTAACAACCACGAGAAAACATAACCTTTACCATGAAATAAAAGAAATTTATACCAAGTTAGTTAACAATACTACTGGCCTTAGAAAGTCTATCACAACCAGAGAAATAAATGAGGCCTTTATCACATGTTAACACACAGGGGGTATTACCTATCCAACACTTAGTATCTGAGGAAAGTTATAGTGCATGACTCAGCCAGCTGCCTAGGTGAACGCCGGCTGCCTTCTGAAATCAGGGGTAGCTGCTCTTCTGTATTTTACCAGCACAAGTCATCAATCTTGCACAAGTATGCTTGAGCAACAGATTTGACCCCACTGAAGACTTGCTAACCCTCCTCTGACCAAACTACCTCCTAATGCCAGTGCAAGGACTTCTGTTTATCCCCTTTCATTGCCTGCGTTAATATCACCTTTAGTGAGTCATTAACTTAATTTCAGGCTTTTTCCTTTGGGATAAATTTCTAACAAATCCACTTTGTGTGCATTGAAATATTTATATAGGCCATATGTAGGGAATCCATTAGCAGGAACCAATTCTTTCACTTCTGGGTTGCTTTTCAAACACAAGAGCATTTTGCTAATACAGAATACCTAGCCAGAAAGCAGTACAACATCCTAGCTCAGCTGATTTTTTTAAGCTATAGTTTTGAGGGCTGTTTTTTTCCTTTGGTGACTCATGTGATATGGTGCCATTTAACCACTGTGTGCAGAGCACATACTTGTTTGAACACTTCATTATTTGGCTCAAAGTAGTACAGTATATTGTTCTGTTTAGGGAACAAGTTTGAATTTACCATTGACTCCGGAGGACTTCACAATGTATCATTGGGTCAAGGACAGGAAGCTGCAGCAGAAATAGCTATGGAAAAGGCATCAAAAGAAGGCCACTGGGTTATACTTCAAGTAAGTCAAAGCTCTTCATTACATCAGTGCTGCGCTGCAGTGTTAAAAACTGAAGCTTTTCAAAATAACATGTGCCTAGATGAAAGAGTGCTAAATAGTGATTTAAAACTTCCTTTGTCTTTGCCACAAGGGAAGTACATAACTTCATCTGTATATGCAAGCATCACTGAATATCCCATAAAATATGAATTGCAACTATCTTGTGTGTAGGAGTCAACTAACACATTTTCTCCAGCATACGATATCTGATTTACTAATTTATTATCCATTAAAAAAAATCCTTTAGTAAATAAATGTGTAGCAAAAAGAATTGTTACACTGTATAATCAGATGAATAGATACAAACAGGGAAGATTGCTGTCATTATGCAGCGTATTGTGCTAAACAGATGCACACGGGTTTTTTTCAAATATTGTGCAATATGAAACCGCTTCTTTATGTCTGGGTTCTTCTTGTATCAATAAAATGTTTCAAATTTCAAATCAATAGCACTCTGGGAGGCCTATTTTTTCTCCCTTCTGCCCCCCCCCCTTCATGTCTGAATATTTATTTTGTAGTAAAGTGGCTGAACACATTAGAGAAATTACCGAAGAAAACCAGAGAAGGAAGTCAGCAGGGTGATGGGTTTTCAGTGTGAGCAACCTGCCACTTCCCCTAAGGCACATCTCGTTCCAGTGTGGATTTGGGAAACCTCCCATTAAAAAAACTGATGAGCTACTACCTGTAGTGCTGCCTGATCACCATGCCTCACTGGATAAATCTGACCAGGCAAGCAAAACACAGCAGAAATAAAACTTTAAAAATGTGAGTATTAAACCTCTCATTTTAAAGCCACTTGAAACGGTAAATTCACTAAAAGCCTTTACAGGTTATGCAGTAATAAAGCAGAACGCATTTCATTTCTTAAAGATTTGTTCACATATCCTAGAGTGACTGCACATCTACCATACACACAAAAAAAAAGCAAAAAAAATCCACTACCCAAACAAAAAAATCAAACAAGAAACCACTTTTCATTTTAAAGCATCACATATAATTTCTAGCTAAATACATGCCTGTGTGCATGAGAAATGAAAAATTTGCAGTCACTACAGTTAATTACCATAGTACAGGATATGAATTTATTTGGGTTTCGTCTAGCTTGGTTTGATTTATCTTGAAATGCGAGACCATGAGGTTTTGTGTCTCTGCAATATTTTTTAGATATTCTGAGCATGTTGTGCACTGGACTTAGGTGTTCAGCTGAGGTACATCAGTGAGGCTCACCACACCAATTTACATTGCTAAGGGTTTGGTCCAAAACATTTGGATCATACATGAGGAGAAAGCATGTTTTGGCTGCTAAGTTAAGATATTTTCCTCTGTTCTTTTTAATTTTTGTTTTGGAAGGCTTTTAATGAAAGTAATTTGTGTTACTGACTCTTAAAAGATAGAAACATAAGTGTGTATGGGTAGTAATTATAAGCTATGATCAAAGATATATGGTCAAAGAAATCAAGTCTCTCTTTGGAATATATATCTGTACTAAATACAGAGCATCAACTTGAATGCTAAGAAACTCTCGGATTACACACACACAAAAAAATTGCTTTTCGACAGTATATTCTAAAAAAAACCTGTGAAAATTAGAAAGGCTTTTCTTCTTGTTTAAAATAACCTCTCCCAGCAATAAAGATGGGAAGGATCACCAGCCACCCGCTCAGCAAAGCGAATGTCACCCAAAGTGTTGACTGACGGACAAAGAAAGCCGCGGCTGCAGCCACGGCCACATGTTTGTCGCCAACTTCTGCCAGGGGCTGTGGCTCCGCCGGACCCGCTGCCCGCCGACCCCCGGCCCGGCCCGCGGGGCGCCGCCTTCTCCCAGCGCTCTCGGGGCGCCGCGCCGGGCCGGACCATGTCCCCGGGCCGGCGGCTCTGCCCGAGGTTCGGCACCTCCTCGCTGCCCCGGG
>VXBA01005657.1:382131-459196 GCA_013399895.1 Serilophus lunatus
GGGGGAAGAGAGGGAAGTGCCACTTACATGAGCTTATTTTTCCCCCTACAATTTCTGCAGAAATTCTGGCAATGCACGTGCTCGTGCATTTTTTTTCCCATCCCACACAAACCTGTTGTTGTTTTACTTTCATTATTTCACTTTGTTGTATCAGAAATGCTGAATCATAAAACAGAGGTTAGTGAAAATGGTATTTATCTTACAGGAATAAGCCCTGCATTATTTTAAAGATCCCCACACTACTGCTGTTATTATTATCATTATCATCATCATCATCATGCATCTTGGCAGGTTGAAAGGTATCTCAGAACAGTAAGAATTCAGCAGTAATTTAACATCCCACAGCAGTACTTTAAAAGCATCAAATAGCATTTTGAATTTTAAGTCAGTACAAGTGTAAATAAATGGATGTACTCCCACATGTCTGTTGTTTTTAAACTTGTGGTGATACTAAAATATTTGCCTAACAGCTTTGAGTTGCAGCAGAATTTCTGCTCATATATACATACATATGCGTGTGATATTGAATTAAACCATTTGTCATTCTTTTTCCATAAAAGACACAATTTGGTCCTCAGTAAACCATTTGAAATAGAAATTATGATGATGATACCACAGCTCCATTTTATTTTATGGTACTGTATTGATTTTCAAATAGACGATACATGTATTTTTGGTAATGGTCTAAAATAGGATATTCTGCCTTTTTATTTTACAGTCCTTATGCTATTACCCGCTTTCATTTCAATAAAGGATGGCATTTTTCAGAGATGCTACCATAAATTGCTTCATTTAATAAGTTGCTACACGGAATAATAATGTTACACCAGAGAGCAGCACTTCATAATTTGGAAGAAATAAGATTTTTCTTTTAAAATATTTCTGTCTCTTTATTTTTAAATTAAAATTATCTTCCTGCTGTTTTCTTTCAGAAGGATAACCTGATTATTAAAAAATTCTTTTTTTTTCCTTGCAAGCATTGGAACATGGGTGTGACATAAAGAGGCTAATTAAAATGGGAAACAAATTAGATTAATTTCCACGGATATAAAAGTGATATAAAAGTCTTGTTCTCAACAATGATCCCATAATAGAACAATTTCGTTTATGCCTAAGCAGCTTCCTTATTCTGTCTAGGGAGGACTGCCGCCAGTGTCTTAGTGACAAGGTTTTTATTATTTCTTTGACAGTTTGATAGTAAGTCAGTGCTTGCTTCTGGGTTTTCAGTCTTTTCAAACCTGGATTATGAAGGCTACCACAAAAATTTGCATAAAATGCTACCTCCTCGAAGCCCTATCCATTATGGCCTGCACCCCAATGTGGGGATTGCTTTTGTAATAACTGCACACGACATGCTCCATATGCTATTACAGCTACAATTCAAATACTCAGTTACTGTGGAAAGAGTCTCCCAAGCTGTGGAAGACAAGGTGAGTCAAAACATACAGCAGGCTGCAAATTTGTCACAAGATTGTGTGACGCTGGTGGTTTTATTTTTGGTTGGTTGGGGTTTTTTTCTCCTATGGCCACAAATTTCAATAGAATTAGATATTTTCATACCTGTTTTTTAAGGGATTCAATCTGAAATTTGTAATGAGGGATGTCTAGTATATGTGAGCCATAAATATATGCCTTATTTTCCACCACAAAAAAAGATCTTGCTGGAGTATTACAATATATTAATAGTGTTGCGCTATTTAGGATCCTTTGTCAGGTTGCAAAATGCCCTTATTTCCAAACTATAAGGCAGAATTTGCTTTTCTTCCTAACAGCATGGTCCTGCACAAGTCTTCCACTCCTTTATTTCTCAGGATAAATCCTCCATATCCTTCATACTGTGACATGAAGGCAGTAGAACTGCTTTCACTGCTTAAAGTTAAGATATACAAAGTTTATAATTTCCTTTACATTTGTGCAGAAGTGGATACAGGAGACACTTGACTCATGCAGCGTGGTATCTCTTGAGGATGAACGCAGAGCTAGATGACATAGAGAAAAAAAACCCTTTCAGAAGAAAGTAAGATCAGATATTTTATCCAAACACCACCAGAATGCTACTCAGATAACCTGATTCGTTTTCCAGAATATAAGAGATTGGATCTGCTGATATATGAGGTAAGACATTCTCTTCAAGAACTTAATTTAGGTGCTTTGCTTTACTAATCTCAGGGGATGCATAGGTTTAAACAGCATGAATGTAGATGCCAGTAACAGGCAGTTGTGAGTGATACTTGGGGAGCTTATTTCTGCTTTCATTGATTAAAAAATTGTGCTTTTATAAGCTGCCTACTCCAAACATGTAACTCATCTCCATATATCAAATGATTTGTTTTAATTCATGTGAAAAAAAAATCATAAAACTGCTCAGGAAACTGAAATCTTGTCTTTCTCTGTGTACAAGGAAGGAAAATGCAAGGCATCTGATTATGGTCTGACTCCCTTTTTAGCGTAGGCATGGAAGTAAAGCTGGGACATTCTTCTGCCATTGCAGAAATTTGGCTCTTCTGTTTATAACTGCTAAGATATTGGGGTTGCTAGTTACAGTGTGTGTTCACATGTGTTTTACTTAATCCATAGGAGAGAAGGGAGGCAGCTGTTTGATGCCTCAGAGACCCTCTGACGCCAAAAGCGAACTCCACTTCTTATACTGATCTCCACTGGATAAAGCACATGGTTCAGATTGTGTTAAGTGCCATCAGTATGTGGCCTTTGACCATCATTAGGAGATGACTCTTAACTGCAGGTAAAGATGCAGTATCAATAACGCCCAAGTCCTGATCTGACTGTGCATCTAGTGAATGCAATGAAGTGAGGTAACGACATGGGTAACTCATCACATATATTTGGCAATTTTTGGTGATAACATATCTCTCAACACCAACAAAGTGATGAATAGCTACATGTAATGTTCTTAACCATAGAATCCCAAATTTTCCTAATATCTGGAAATCTCAAACAGCGATGTATCTGCTGCACTAACATTTAATATATGCTCAACTGAGTAGCTTCTTAGGTGTTGCTAGCAATTTACACAGACAACTGTGGTATACACATGCAGAGCTGTAGTTAATGCATACCATTCCAAAATTAGGTACTAAAAATCTAATTCACAGGGCCAGTATTTTTAAGGGACCTCCTTTATCAACACCTAAAAAATTACCTTTCTTTCCATCTTTAATTCAGAGTAACAAAACATGGGCACTCAAATAGCCATTAGTGCAAGCAAGCCAGCAGAATAGCAGCTTGATTGCGTGTACAATTTTCTGTGGGATATCTGAAAGCAAGTTAGTAATTTGGTCCTTTATCGTTTTCTCCCTGTACATATGCGTAGGTGGGTGCTCCCATGTGCATGTATATGAATTACTATATCATATAATTGCTTAATGCAATTAGAGTGATTCTAAGAAATACAGAAAAGTCAGAACTTACACTCTTGTTTTTCTGACTGTTTCCCTTTTTTTAAAAATAAATGACTCATCCCAGTTCCAAGAGCCCAAATATTCTTTACACTTCACGATTTAGCTACCTTATGTGTTTTTACTGGGGAAAAAAAAGCCCTCTATCATTTATCATGTCATCTTATCACAGTCTCTTTGTGAGACGCAAATAGCACACTAATGTTTTCTTTTGTTAGAGTGAGTTGGCAATCTCCTCAGAGATGGAGCAACTATAGACAGCTCTTTTTTTTGATAATCTTCCTGACACTTGGATGGGACTGGCTTATCCATCAACATACAGTTGCTCAGTGGTAAGTCGCATGCCAACAGTCATTCAGTATGGATGGCACTTCATGTCCATCATAAAAAAATAGAATTGAAACTAAAGAATTTTTTTGGCAAATATCTTACCTTCTTGTGTAACTCAAATAGCTTTTTATCACAAACTGATATTACCAGTGTTATGAAAAGCAAAAAGAGCCTTGCATTTACCTTGCCAATTACTGCAGGCTTTGAAAGATTTCTCTAAAATTTGCATGCCCACTTCTTCCTTGCTTGCTTGCTTTTTTCTTGAGCTGTGTGGGTTGATTAAATTGATTTGACAACGTAGCACACAGTATCTGTTACCAAGAAGATCCACCTTCATTTCTTGTGTCTTTTAGGGTCAAAATTTGTAACACTAAAATGGTACCGCTCTGAGCTCAAGGGTGAAACAATCACCGGAAGTAGTAATTAACAAAACAGCTTGCAATAAGAACAGAGAAAAGTTTCAGAGCAGTTAGTGAGATCATAATTTTTCTGTTCATCTTAATTGAATTCATCTTAAAATGTGTCCATCTACCTAGTCTGTTTTGTAATACCAAAAATGAAACTGAAAGTGAAAAGTGAAAGCCATCCAATGCTGGCAGATTATTTACTTGCTGACAGACATTCAGCTCTTCTCAGGAGCCTCCTGAGTAAGGCAAAGAGCCACTGACTGATGGAGCTAACCAGGACTGGAGAGATGACCACAGGACAGGAAAGCTCTGCCAAGCACAAAGACAGGTACGCTAGAAGGCAAAATAAGCCCACGCTTCTGAGATCAGTACAGACTTCTGAGAGATCAAAAGTGGAAGAAGAATTCTTGTTGAACAGAAGAGACATTGAGAGGAGCACCAGAAGTACATTGTGGTGAAGATCAATCATAGCTTTAAGGAATTAAATGCTCTTTTAGCTTTCCTTGATGGAAAACTAAACCACCATAGAGATACTATGATGTCTGTGACAAATACATGTCCTGAAGACAGAAAGCGTTGCCTAGGGGATATAATGCAGTAATGCTAAATTACAAGCTGTTTTCCTGAAGGACAACACAGCTGCTTTCTTTAAAAAAATGTATGGGGGAGTCAAGCTGGACCTTATATTCGTGTTTGGACAAAAGAGGGTAAAAGTACCCACTGATTATATAAAAGCTGTCTTGCAGAACTAGTAGGATTTAAGGTGACAGATTATCTTTTACCATCAGGTGCAAAATGCAGTGAGTCACCAGGGAGTAAAATCATGGCTGTGATGCATCATTATGCAGCTGGGCTCCAAAACAGCCTCCCTGCTGGAACAGAGCATGTATGAGGAGGGACTGCGGAGCAGGTGAAAGGGAGATTTGTCATGAGCACCACAGAGGTTATGTGTGGACATGACTAGTGGAGCTTTGCCTGGCCATCAGTCCCTTGGGTTTGGGGAGATGAAAAAAAAAAACCAAAACAGAGACTGAAAATCAAAATTATCATGTCTAAAAACATGTCTATCACTATCATGTCTAAAAACCCACAGTAATAGTTGTCAGTAGCAAGAGCCATTAACTTCCTCCAGGGAAGGACATCCTCTCTATACCACTCTGTTATGCACGTTGCAAAGCATGAGAAGGCCTCAGTTATCATGATAGTTTTATCCTCCCTGTTTTCAAACCCTCTGTCTCATATACCTATCTGACATGCCACAGTCTGAGACAGTAGGAAAAACCTCCTTTGATTTTTAAGCAGTTTCCATTTCAAAGTAAGGTGGGATAAAGTGAGGAGGTAAAGGGTTAAATACATGTGAATACATGCACTGCTGAAGCATCTTGGGCTCTGCAAATATGTCAGAAACAGCAAAAAAGTGATTAAATGATGAAGATTATGTCAGATCACCTAATAATCTCAGATCCTCAGTTTATCTTCAGGATCCTTTTCTACATCTTTGAAATGAACATGAATTCTGTTAATGTTTCCTTTTATAAGCTGGCCCTGTATGTCACTTAGTGTTTCACATTTCTGTGGAGGAGTAGCCTCTTGCCTCTGAGCCAGCAGTCTCCTGTGTCTGGCTTAGAGACAGCCAGCTACCTCCAAAGCAGATGTGTTTAGCATTTCTTAAGAGCAGCTTATTAGGAAGCAAGAAGCAATACCAAATAGTGCCAAAAAACCCCACAAACCCTCAGCTAGGAAGGTAAGGATGTAATGCCAGCAATGTTAAATGGGGTAAAAGGAAAAAAACCCAAGCTGATGTTTTGTTTTTCAGGCCACAGAAATTCAAAGAAAAAGGCAATATATAGGGAAATAGAGTGTGGATGGAAGAGAAATACTGGAAACTTGTGTCGCAGGTCATCCAGCATTCTGGAAATCTGCACAAGACCAACAGTGGGATGCCTCAACAGAGGCAAAAATGTTTGGATTCTGGGCTGTGACTGCATTGGCAGGCAACAGCTGGAGCAGGCTGAGGTGACAGCAGCAGTGAATAAGGATTTGAAAGGAGACATTACATGTAGACAAGATGAAGTGCAGGGGCTTACAAGGAGCGGAGGGTGGTGGGAAGGGGGGGCAGGAAGCCAGGAGCTGCCAGAAGAGGGGGTGTTTGTTCCCCCTTTGGAAGATATTCATGATAGACAGACACAGGCTTAGAAACTATCCTCTGAAAACTCAGGGTTATGGCACTGACTCCCTTGCAGGCTTGAAAAATATATGCTTGAAAGGAAAAGGCCTTCAGGGTAGGAGTGTTTGTTATTTGGGGTTTTAAACTGACAGAATCTGCTGCTGACTTGTAAGGTGGGGAGGTATTAACTCCTGAGAAGGAGGAACAAAAGGCAGGGATTGCAATCCTGTGAGAAAAGACAAGGAGCATTGCAAGTAGAGGTGGGCTGGTCCAGAGGGGGAGGTTAAGGATATTCATCGAGTGCTTTGAGATGAAACATGCTGTGTGTTCGCAAAGGTGTCTGTCAGTCAAGTGGGGGAGCAACATTATGACAACCTCTCTTCAAGGACCAGCAAAGACCAAGATTTTTTTTCCTGCAAAGCCAGCCAAGAAATTACTGAAATGGCTGTTTTAACAGTCAAAGCTAACAGGGAGAGAACAAAAGAACTCCAGATGCATGTACACACACATCCATCCATCTATCAATCTATCTATCTATCCATGTCCTCCTATGGCCTCTGATAAGCCAACTTCCACTTACAGAAAGTCTCTTACATTGGTGAGAAAACAGGAAGAAAATTATTTGGCTGCTGTAAAACTTAAAACTGTCTAGGTTTTAGCAAGAGTGCGAAATAGGTGTAACTTGCATGAAAATTTCTGAGAGTACTGTCAAGTCTAATGTACATGGATTAGCAGAAAAGAGGTTAGCTTTCTTTTGAAGGAGCCTGTCTTACTGGATACCTCTCAAAGCACACTGCTGCTGGGGCTCCTTGAGACAGACAGATACATTCCCGAGGGGCTGTTCTGAAAGCCCACAGCACACAATATTGCAGCACTTGCTGTTATTCATTTGTCAGTATTTAATTAACAAATACAAATGCAGAGTTGGAAAATCAGAAAAAGATACTTCAGTATGGAAAAAACTTTTAATATGAGGAAGTTGCTTGTTAAACAGAGAGAAATTTGTTGTTCAGCTGCACTCAAAACACAAGAAAAGGGAAAAAAAACATTAATATGTGCCAGGGCAAAAGTACCACTGTCTTGGCAAGAAAAAGAAACATTTGCAAGCTTCCGAGTTTGTATTTGAACAATGGGGAAGAAAATGAAGTAGAAAAACTGCCTGATGGGCTGCTGAGAAGAATCTTCCTCCCCCTGCTACACACACTAATTTTTGTGTTTTCTTATATCTGGAAAGATGGACTGATAGTACAACAAATTGTATCTGACACACAAGCGTATCAACATGGTGTCAAGAACAGAATTCATAGTGGGCTGAACTCCTTGAATTTAATCACAATCAGATGAACAGCAAAAATATAATCAACTACTACTATTCCTTCCTACCAGAAAATAATGAAAACTCTATAAGCTTTTTCACACAGTTGCTATCCCAGTACAGGCTGAAGAAAAGTAAAATAACAAAACCAATGCCCTGAATTCCAGGTTGAAGATTAAGGAGAGAAGAAATCTTAAATCTGGCTGTCAAACATCTGAAGTAACAGGTTTTCCAGTGTATACTTTGGTCATTTTCCCTGTGGTTGATCACTTTAATAAATGACCCCCAAATCCTTTATCAGAAGTCTGCTCTTCTTCAGTTTTATCCCAAGTTCCTAGATGGCAGCTTCTCAAATTGCCCTTAACATTTTGGAGCTATCTTCACGTATTGCAGATGGTGGTCAGCATTTCCTATTACCAAGCTATTCCTTTGTATTTCCTTTTAATCCTCCTGCTACACAAAACAAGTATTTCGATATTGCCTGTGTCAAAGTAATTATTTTAAAACATAAATGTTTGACTTGGAGCTGGTGGGAGGGGTGGGCTGCAATCATTTGCAGTCCAGGAGTTTCACTTTACAGGATCCTTCCTAGAGTGGCAGGTGCCAGGTCAGTGTGTGTGCTCCAATACTGCATTCTGGGTACAAAGTGCATCCAGGTCCTTCCCAGAACCTGTAATTCCTGACCTTCTACACCTAGTTTGCTTCTAAACACTTTTGAGAGCAAGAACACCCTATTCAAACCTTCAGTATTCCAGCATTTGTTAAGCAGTACACATTCTATTAGTGAACACTTTCACTATAGGTTAAAATTCTCAGACACAGATGATACAATGCACTGAGAAGTATTGGCTGGGGAAAAAAAAGCCTGTCATACATAGCAGGACTACTGATAATGTGCAGTGTATTACACTACAGCAAAAATGACTAATACCAAAGCTAAACAGGAATGATTTGTATAGTTGAGACAAGTAGAATAAAATATGTATTTTAACTAAATCAGTTTTTAGGAACACCAGGCACAGGTTAATCCTTTATAAATATGTTCACAGAGTACATTAGACACCAGCCCGCCTACACAAAATGAATGCAGCACACACTCTGATGTATTACAGAGGCAGGATAAATGAGGGAACTCTTCTGTGTTTGATCTGGTTCTGCTCTGTAATTCAGAGATACTGGAGATGGGTGGTGAGTTTCTCATTGATCCCAAAAGAACCAATAATGTCAAATCCTGTGAAATGTAAGCTTTGTAGAGGATTGGAAGCTATGCACGAAGGACATTGTAGCTTTAGGGGCATATTCTCCTCTCGTGAATGTGTGTAACTGGCATTCACAGGAGTCATACATATCCTGGGGAAACTAGACCATGTAGCTTAACAATACTGAAAATGCATACCTAGCTCCATAGGCCATTATATCACTCTCATGGCTACATCTGCATCCAGTTATAAATGATAGATTTCCAGCAGGTAATAAATGAACCTCCAAATTAGTGTCTTCAGCATTTTGAAACAATGCTAAATATGATATGCATTTGAAACATTTAAAAATGCAGCAGGATGCAGCCAGAACATCAATCCAAGTCTAAGATATAAAGAATAAGATAGAAAACACAGGGCTAGCACATGATATGGGAATGTGGGAATAATCAATTCAATTCCCCCCCGCCCCCGCTCATTTTTTCCAGCTTTTTAAACCACTTACACTAGTCCTTGCTTCTCTAAACTGTATTTTGCATGTGGTGGAGGTGTTAATGCACAGTTACTGCACAACGGGGTTGTGAATTTTAGCTAATGAAAGCTTTTAAAGGCACAATGAAATGAAAGGCAACAAAGAAGTGCAAAGTATTATTACAGCCTAGCCCAAGTTTTACTGAGAGCATTCTTATACTCGATGGACACAGCATAAATATGTATTACGGATGATAACCTCCCTGTAAAGGCTAATTCCCACTCCTGAGGCTGCCAGAGGCAAGGGGTGGCAGTCTTGTAAGACTTAATAAAGTCTCATAATGTTTTCATCCTGTTCCTACCCCCAGGAGCTGGAAGAGAACCCCTGTATACATCTGAATCCTTAATGAATAGCGGGTCCATCCCAGCATATTGTGGGCACAGTTAGATCACAAGGACTGCAGACTAAGATGGTCCAGTGTACACTTAAAGGCAGAGGCAAATATAGGAAAGAGAGCAAATGCTGTAATCCCAGTTACAGCAGTTTGGCATACAGTAAGGATGTGTTACAGGATGTGTTTTTATGCTGTCTATGGAAGATGTAAGCAAAGGGACAGAAATCTGTTTGTCATTTTCATTGATAATTTTTGCTAAAATCCAAGTAATTTTGCATGATAACTAAAAGGAACAATTAACACAGTTTGTATTTTGTAAAGGTGAGAAAGAGATAGCTGCCAACAGGACGTTGATGAAAGCAGCTGTAATTCATTTGGAAAAGATCTAGCACCAGAATAAATGTACAACAGCTTACCAGGCTGAAAGGGACAGGATCTGCTGGTCTGAATGATGGTTTGATCTGTTACGATGGGAGTGAAGTCTTCAGTTTGAAAAATATTATTCTGCTTCCTGGGTCTGCAAATGCTAACATTGTTCTAAAGACTGCATCCCTCTGATCAGCTGCCCTGTTTCACTGATCGTAGTCTAAGTGATCTGTAGCCCCCTTCTTTTTCTGCCTCTGTTCAGATAAAAGATTGCCTCTTCATTTCAGTTATTATTTGCATGTCTTTCCTAACAGTTTACTCTCAGCAGCTTCTGATTTAACCTTATGTGTTCTGAAGTTTGGGAAAATGCTAAAAAGAGAATTTTCATGTCGGTACCTAACATTTTCAAAGTACCTCATGCATGCATCTCATGTTCCACCCTTTTGGTAAATGTATTCTAACACTCCACTTACCTGCTTTAAAAGAACTGGCATGTTGAACCAGCTGGCCTTTTTCCACTGCTATAGCTTTTCATGTTATATTCTGCTCCTCCAATTTTTGTATTTTCCCTGCATTTTGCAAGAAAAAATGTAGAAGTTTAAAGGCTCATAATGTTTATTTAACAAAATCTTGCTGGTAAGTACAGTATTACTGACAGACTACTTTAATGCAATAGCATAACATAATTTAATTATAGTAATAGTGCACAGCAACAATTGTACTACTTATGTCAGATTGTGAGACATTCCCTCTTAAAAGCTTCATCGTTATTATTTAGTTTTTGGGTTTAGTTCCACAGTATCCCCTCCTTCCACACATAGTAATTTAATTTCAGAGTTAATTTCATAGTTGTAGAAGAAGAAACATTGTGTAAATTTCTCCCCTTTTGCCACTGTAAGATTCCCTAAGAATTCACAATACTAACTGAAAACCTATTTTGCATCATGAGACAATAGCCACATAGCCTGTGGTAAAAAAATGTAGCCTTCTCAGATCTGCATTTTGCAGTTAAAAAAACCCCAAACTCATAAAAAAAACCCCCAAAGTCACAAAACAACTCAGGCAAAAACCCAAATACGAGCCTTCTACCACATCTACCTTTTGTATTTACCTGAGAGCTTTTTAATGTAGACTGATCCAAAATCCTGTGCCAGGCACTAACAACTTCTATGTTCACATAAACTATTGTAGTTCAGGGCTTCAGTTTTTTTTCAGCCCACAGCTTCCACTGATTTCAGCTGTGGCTGACAGCAATTCTGAAAATCCAACCCACAATAATTCCTATTTCTAAAGTGTTTTCTATCTGAAGACCATAGAATTTTCTATCAGTGTTAATTTAGCCTCCAGAAGATTGAAAAATGTTTCTTCAGCCAGCACAGCTGTATGCAAAGTGAACATCTGTCCATTGCCAAATTCAGTTTAGCTAATAATAAAAACCCACACTTTATTTTCTTTTTCAGACAGGACCAGGCTGCAAGGGAAAGCCTGGAGAGGATTTCCATGCTTTAAAAAGAGAAACAGGGGAAGACTGAATTTCCTGAGGTCACTGAGGAAACACATGGCAGTGCTAGGAAAAGAACTCAGCACTCAAGCAGCCGAGATACCATCTTCACAGCCAAAAACAGATGTTTTTTCTCTGCAGTGTGACATAACAGCAGGTCTGTGGATTTTGTGGCAATGAAGTTAAATGCCATTAATTTCTGGATGGCTGAGAGATGCCTTTTTCAAACTGCATGATGGCAAAAGCTCTTCTTGCCTTGTTTCAATAACCAGAAGCCGGGTCATGTGAATTAGCTAAACCAATGCAAACCACTGTTTTTCAGAGGGGTAACAAAGAGGTGCCCTTTTCTTGAAACTATGGAAACTGCAAAAATAGTCCTGCTGTATGCTGACCTGTTGCTGTTCATTTACAAGTTTCCTCAAGGCTAAAGCCACAAAGGGGCTCAGGCTCAGTACTGTAATGCTTGATTCTTAGGGGCTCTTTCAGCTTAAGAAACCTGCAGCTCCCCAAAAGCCAGCATCTCTGTACAGAAGCATGTTGTATGCAGGGGACCTGCATTTCTGCTTCTTTCAAGGGTTTTGGAAGATAACTCCAGGGTGAGTGGACACACTTCTCTCCCCTTTGACTTCACAGTATGTATGAGTGTGTGGAAGTATTCACACCTAAGTGTTTCTTTTAGTACAACAAAGCAGCATAAGGAGAAGATAAATCATGCTAGATTTCCCCACTGCTTCTCAAACCTCAACAGTATATTTAAGAGTTCTGTGCTGTGAGAGAATTCACAGCCTATTTAATTTTGGATAGATGCTTGAACCCACACTTGATCTTTTGCAGCAAATATTTGCTAAAAGCTAGCCTATTCACTGTTTTACAAGACTAAAGGCCACCTGTCAAATCTACGGCACCTTTAGAAACTACAGCTAGAAACATAACTATATACCAATTCACTTTTGCATTAATTTTGGCATGTAGCAGTACCTTTTTCTCTAGTCAGCCTCTACTACTGCAGCAACACCCTGTACTTAGCAGAAGCATGGACTTTTGACAGAAGTGGCACCATTTTTATGCCTTTATGCCTTGGTGTTATTCATACTGTGTACCATTTGCTACCAAAAGCCTCTGCATTCCTTAAAGCTTTGTCTCAGAAGAAAGAAATCCAGGTCAAACTCCCCTGCATCAAAGCAAGCTGGCGGGGGATTTCAACCTTTGTCTTAGCTCTGCGTCTTAGGTGACTGTTCTGAAGATTTAAGGGCACTAAGAAAACATTGTCCTCTTTGCTGTGTTTTGCATGAAACTTTATTACAACGAGCAAGTAGCTTTCCCAGCCTAAGATCTACTGCAGTAAATTAGGTCACCTCAGCTGCTTTTGTAGAAAGATGATGTACAGAAATCTCTTCCTCCCATTGATAACATTGTTCCCTTGCCTATAGGGGTTGGTTTGGAAACAAACCTAGAGTTACCATTTAAAGTGAAACTCACAATTATGAATCTCTCTGCTATGCTTTTTATTTCTTTTTCTCAATTCTTTTCTTTTTTTTAAGTTTAACCATTCCAGTGCAGTGAACAACTTCTGCACTGCTGTGAGCTTGAGTCCTAGCCTCAAGATCTCACCCTCCCTCGTGTTGTCTGGATATCAATTTTTTCAACCTCCAGTCCTTCCTCACAGGTAGGAAGCACATCACAACTCATTAGTAATTTACTGCTACAGTAATTTTTATAATTACTGCCAGGAGGCCTCATTAAATTTGATCTAATGAATAAATATTGTATTTTTCAACGTGATTACCAGAACAGCTTAAGCTGTGTGCCATAAACAATTATTTTCTTCAATATGCAGTATGTCAGTGAGTATTGATTTTCATTTTGTAAAGAATTTACTGTATTTCTATCCGTGGCTATTAAGCAATAAATAGCCAACCTTCTGAAGCCTCAATTGCTATGGAGCAAACGGCAAAACAGAATTTGGGGTATCTGTTGCAAAAGGTAAAATAATGCTTATTAATGGAGATAAAGAGTTTGTCTGGAGGTAAAGAAGGAGTGCTCCAATATGAATGTCTCTCCTAGCTCTCAAGAAATTAGCCTGCTTTGGTCTGGAGTCTCTGAATAGTCAGTCAGTGATATAAAAAAATTTAGGATGTATTAGCATGGTAGAACAAAGCATTTTATCTCAGAGAACTAACACAAAAACAAACAATGATGCTTTATGTTTCATTTGCTTTTAGAGCAAATGATCAGATGAAACATTCTAAAAAGTTTATATATTTCTTTATTTTTCTTAATACACTGAACATGAACCTAAAGTTCAAACCAAGGCTTTCCAGCATCATTTACACCTTTTTCAGCAATTGCAGACTTTAGCATAAAAACCTCTTCAAGCTGTAACAAAAAACATGCATTGGCAGCATCTTAGGACATAAGTCTTAGCACCAAGAGAAAACTCTTTTACATTTCTGCAATCTAAAAATATTTTCTGCACTGCTGGCTATATGGTACATATTAGATAGGTCAGATTCCCTAGGTCAAGCACTACTTAAATAATTTTGAAGTAAATTTATCTACATCAATAAATAGCCCTGCTGGCCTGTGCCATCAGGTTTTTTTTTTTTGTTTAAGCAAGACTTTCATTTAGGGCCAAAAAAAAAAAAAAAAGAGTGTGGGTAAACCGAGGGTCACTAGGGGCAAGTCATCTACCTGAAAGGAGTTTTTCTTATTTAATGGTCATTTTTAAACAATCTGAATTTTTTCCCTTGATTGTTTAGTTTAAGGAAACTGAGGAGTCTTGAGATTGTTAGTTCAGTCGCCCACTCAATCTCCTTGCTGTGGCCAAACTGAGATCTGCACCCTGCTAGATTTCACTGGAATGAGCAGTGTGCAGTTACTGACCTGCAACTGTGTCATCAGAACAGCCACCCTGGCTCTCACCAACATACAATGATTTCCCTTACAAATTATCCTCTAGTAAACTGTAGGCAAATTACTCTACATAGGATCTCAAGACTTAGATCCACCTAAGTTGCTGCTTCACCTAATAACATCTCTATTCAATGACACTTAACATTTGCTCTCATAAGGTCCCTTTATACCTGGCTTTTTGTTGTGACAGATGTGGAGGAACCTCAGTCTCACCAATGCTGGATGAAAAATACCTGTGCTTCCAGATAGATCTCAAACAAACCATAACCTCCCTCATCTCACTAGTAGTGGGATTTGGTGGCACTTGCTGAATGATGTTCACACAAAGAGCAACTGCAAGAGAGCTTCTCTCCCCTCTTCGTATTTCTGGTGCTCCATGTCCTAGAAATACACTAATCACAGCACTGCAGATCTCAATACAGCTACAGGTAAAAGCAATAGTAACAGTGCCCTCGTCTGCCACTTGTACTACCTCTCTTCTCTCAAATGACTTTTCTGAGAAATAAAGTCTACATGGTTTAGATGCCATGAAAACACCAAGAAATTATTGCTCAGAAATTGAGGCAGAAAGAGGTTGAGGGTTTTGTACAAACTAAGCTGTTTATCACAGGGACTTCTGAGAATCCCTTTTACAAAATCTATATCTTCTTGCATATTGTACAGCAAGCTGTGGCATATTGGGAGATGCAAGGGAGCTCCAGTGAAGTTTGCTGTTTCACTAGATAGCAAGGATATGGCAGGAATCACATCTCCTTGTGGATCTCAATATATTAAAAGTATAATGTGACACCTGTACAGGGGAAAACTGAAGCTAGATTTCAGCAGTCAGACTTAATTAGCAAGTTAGTTAAGCCTGATATCAGCCAAACTGTTCATCTCATCCATAACTTTTCTTCAGAACTGGAAAAAAAAAAATCAGATGCTAGACATGCGATTTTGGAAACTGGAGAAACAAGTGAGAATAAAAAAAAGGTAACTAACAGACTGCAATACTCTCAACTCCCTTGCATCAGCTATAATGCATAATATATTTAACAGCAAGTTGAAAAAATAAACTAATTTTTCTTGCAAGGAGAAAGGGTTTGTATCCCCAGTCTGTGGAAAGTAGGTGCACAGAAGGAAAAAAAAAGCACTATTCCTTGCTGTGGGTAAGTCTGCATGTCTTGATGAAAATTAATTGTAATCACGTTAAGAATATTTAAGTGTTAATTTTTTCTAAAGCAGGATTTAGCTGTGAGTGAATGTGGCTTTGGTTTTGCAGCTACAGGAAAAGTGACTCGTTTAAGATCATACTAGCAGGCTTTGATGGAACCCTTTATCTGTATTCTGTAATGGGCACATAGATATCATTTATACTGGCATATTTTTATATGCTGGAGGTGCTTTTCAGATCTTTGTAGTACAGATGCTGTTTTCTAGCCACACCGACCATTTAAAAACTTGAAGTTACCTCTCCCAGAAAAAAACTAGGATTACATCAAAGCTTTTCAGTTCCTCACAACAAAACTCTGTGCTTGGTTTCCAATACTAAAATTGTACCATCACAACTTTTTCATAAGAATTAAATGGAAAGAGAAATAAAGGGGGAAGAAAAAGCTTTTAGAGTGTTAACTCTCCACGGCAGGAGGAAGCCAGCATGGGCATTGAGCTCAGCATACTCATTCCCTTCTCCCTGCTGAAAGGGACACAAAAAGAACTCTGGCTAAGCATTTATTTTTCTGCTAATGTGAAAGTTTTCTTTTAAAGAGGAAGCAGATTGAACAGAGCACGAGAAAAGAATTTGACTCTGGCTTATTTCCAAAGGGTTTTTTTTCCTGATGATTCACTGTTATCACTTGTATTCACATTACAACCAGCCTCAAAAAGAAATACCCAAAACCAAAATCAGCCCCCCCAACACACCCAACAACAACAAAAAATCCCCATTGCACAAAAGCACTAAGAAATAGGATATCTCCTACTGCTAAATTCTGCTAATAAGCTATATAAGAGAATCATGTAAGATAAGAGTGCCTATGTTCATTCACTTTTGAGTGGAAACGTTGCTAAACCTCTAGATCTCGAACTTTAGGGCATATCTAAAGATGGTGTATCTCCAAGACATTAAACAAAATGGTTGACACCAACTTGTTTTATTTCAGCTATATAACAAAGTAGAAAACATCTAAATATCTCTGAAGTCTTAATATGTTTAAATTTTTACTATAGTCTTTCCAGTAGTTTTATTTTATTTTCAAACAGGAGTTTGTTTGGATATCCAGGGAGGAGACATTACTGCTAACTCTCAAAACATGAAAAATAATTTGTAGACCTCTCGCTCTCAGCCCTAGTGCCAACTCAACTGTGAAGTTTATATAGCAATTCACAAACATACTGCTTTTACATGGGCATTCAAGTTAAAAGGAGGTAAAGCAAGGCCAAAAGAAAGAGTGCTGATAGGGCTGGTTTGTTAACGTACATGCGATTAAAAGAAAGTGAGGATGCTTACCACAGGCCTCTGTTACTTATACCTCTTGACACACAACCTAGCACAGAACTTCATTCTCCCTGCCTGCAATGATATTGACAGGAAAGGATATAAAACTAACTCAACCCACACACAAATCTCTAATTTCAGTAACCTTTTGTAACTTCTTTCAGGAGGAGATATAAAGTTTACCTGTAGACATGGAAAAACTGTATCAGTAGCCCTCAACACAGCTGGATCTACAGTTCAGCTGATTTTTTTTCCTAGTTCAAGTGATTTGCACAAATACTACTATAGTACTAATAGACAAATACAATGCTTTCTTACCTTATCCTGACCACATCATTACTTTTGGTTTATTTTTATTGTCTGCCATCCTTGTGACCAGAGCTCGATCAATTCTAACAGGAACAAGGCCTGTGCCAAACAGCAACAAGTAGATCTAGTTCATGACTGGAGCTCCATGCTCCAGTCATCTTCATACAAATTCAATATCCACAACTTACTATAAGTATCAGTCAAAATGGAGTTCCCCTCTCACCTCCTATTTTCAGGACTCCTACCACTAGTACCAATCATATATTTTTGAGTTCAAACAAAAAAATTCCCTATTGCTTGCCACCCTCAAAGGGATTATGGGATTTTTGACATCCATCTAGGAGCTCCAGGCTTATTATTATCTGGAAGAAGTGAGACCCAAGCATGAAACTGTGGTGCTGTCCTCTCTTCAGTGTTTTGAGCCCATACACTCACATATATCTATGACAGAGCCCAGCATTATCTGGGTGCTGGCATTTAGGACCCCATAGACTGATCAGCCTGTACTTGATAGACAAAGTCGTATCTTTTTACTCACTTTAAGTTGCTTTAAAGGCCAAGAACATGGAAGAACAGCAGGCAGTGTTTCCAAGATCTCCAGACTGGCTCATGCCATTAGCCATGCAAGAGCTGCACTCACAAAAAGGCAAAAGAGAACAAACTGGATTATGCCAGCAGAGGTCAGTGGGTGACTCTCTTGCTGAACGTTTCAGATGCACAGTGTATTACAGATGGTTTCAAAGTCAGCTGTTCCTTCATCCTGGAACACATAAGGCCATTCTTTAACTAGACGCCACCATTTTGCCCTTTTTCATCCCCTTAGGCTATCCAAGGAAATGATGATGATGCTTTGGTATGTTACTCTCTCTGTCCTTTTCAAATTACGTTTTAAAGTTGCTGCCAGACAAAATAAAGGTGTATCAGCACATGAGGCTAGAAAGGAAGAGGGACAGTCTCCAAACCTAATGCCTATTTTTTTTTAAGTTCCATTGCAGTTCCCTACACTAATGCAACTGGTTAAGCAGCCGAGTGTGTTGCTCTGGAATGTTTATAGAATACGCTACTTCAGCCTGTGAAGTAACATTCCCATGCTGTTTTTGGAACTTACGTATAATGAAAAAAGTTTAATTGGTAAGGAAGACAAAAATCCTTTTCTCAGCACTTGAAGAGACCTAACACTTCAACAGTTCATGTAATTAAAAAGCAAGTGAAACAGGGAAGAAGCAAATTACACATATATTAATATAACTAGTCTAAAAGAATCTTCTAATGAGGTGGTTATGGACAATTTAATCAGTATATACTATATACTCACTATAAAATATTATATCGGGTTTTAAAAAAGGTTTTATCGAACCTAGCACAAGATTGTCAGGCTGTAAAGCTGAGTAGTGAGGGAATGCCAGCTCATTAAGCCTTTTTCATTAATAAATTAGCTCATACATAAGTTTCATTCTTCTGCTCTTCCTTACACAGGAAGATACTCTAATTCCCATGTATCTTTGCTTTTTAAAGCTGATGGTTAGGACCTTTTCCACATGAAGCTTCTTAAATTGCTGCCAAATCAATGCAGTTATAAACCATGAGCTCTTCAACTATTTCTCAAGTCAACTTCAACAGTACTTAAGTAGCTGTGGCAGAGGGACTTGGGGAAAGAGGCATAGACACCTTAAAGTCATTATGTAAAACAAACTAGTGTCCTACACACTTAAATACGAATTTATTCTCACATCACCAGTGGTGTGATGAAAGGCAACACATCTAAACACAGCTTTTAAGTGAGTGGCAACATGATTTTACCAGTAGATTATCTGGGACAGCTCAGTCACCCTGCTTGATCACTTCTTTCCCATTTCCTCACTACAAGCTGGCTTCATGTAATCTTCTGCCACAATCTCCTGTAACTCCTGTCTCTAGACTCAGCTATGCCAACGCAAAAGCACCACAAGTAACAAAACCAGTCTTCACTATTAGCCTGCAATCAAGGCCTCTCAGGTAATTCTCTGCTCCAGGAAACAGCTCCCAAGAGAAACTAAAGATTGTTTGGGAAAAAACCCAAAACTTAAAACAGCGGGCACGTGACTTCAAATTGTGTCCAAAATTTTGCTCTCATCCTTGTCAGCTCAGAATGTAGTTTTAAAAAAGTAGAAAAAAACAGAAGGAAAACACATAGCTCAACTGCTTAAAGTCTGTACCTGGCCTGAACTAAGCACTCTGTATTTCAACCATCACAATTTAGTAATCAGGTACCAAACAATTCAATCCAAGCAGCATGAATATAAGAGCAAGCCTGGTTCCAGGACACAGGGCTGGGGAGAATAAGATGTCCAAGTCCCATTGCTCCCTCGGGTATGATGGGAGCAACCAACTCCTCTACTTCACAAAAGAAGTTTACCTAAGAGGTGGTACAATATAAGTGCAGCTCTAACAGGCTTTTTAAAAACAGTTCAGAGGCAAAAAATTCTAAACCTGAAAATTTTTATTTTCAAATTGAAAATTTTGTACAGAACATTGTAGACCCAAGAAAATCTAAATACAGCAATCTCTGTAATATGGCACAAGGGGTTTGCTTTTAGCACAGTACTTTCACACTCCAGCAGTCAGAAGGCAAGCCAAGCAATTAGGAGATAAAAACAACAAAATCCACACTTTTATCTGTCAGAACATGTATTTCTAAAATGAGTTCCTTCTTCACAAAATGTACCTAAAGGGAAGAGCACTCTCCACCTCAGATTGCACAGCTATTCACACTATAAAAACACACCAAGAGAGGACAGATTTTCAATAGGAGAGATGATTTATGAAACATAACTGCAAGACTGACATAAATATCTTTTGTTTCTAAATTCTTCTCTCCTCCCCTCCCACACACACTGATGCAATTCCCAGAAAGGTATAAACTGTGGATCATTATGTATACACACAGTGCAAGTACTGTGCAAGCACAGAAGTCTAAACCATGTGGATTCTTTTACTATTCAATGGTACATTATTTACAACATTGCATTCTAAACCTTATATAAACCTTACACAGTAGTAGTTGCCATAACCAAACTAAGAACATTTACACACTTTGTCCTTCTCTGGATGCGATTTTCATGGCACTTTTTTGACAGCACAGTATATGGGAGACTCCATGCACACACAGCATATTAGAATTGTTTAGCTCCGTTTCAAAAATATCACGTGAAATAGCCTTCCACAATCACATGGAACAAGATACAGAAACATCCATTGCCTCTTTTGTTTAATTTGGTTGTCAGGAAGTTACCACCCTTCATCCACTTGTAATTAGCCAATAGCCACGTGAATCACTACCCCTCTACTTAGGCAAGCCCTGGTCTGGAAGCATCCTTCTTTCCCAAGACCATTGCTGATTCTGCAAAGCAGTTCTGCAGTAGCACCAAGACCAAGGAGAAAAGAGTCCACCAAGACAGTAATTTAATAAAGGGAACATTCTGTTTTAAACAGTGGTCACTCTACAGTGTATACCACTACATTTCGTTGTTACCAGTAGGCAATGCTAGTGCTGTGGAAGCTTTCAGCAGTGGCCTTCTGTCATCTAAACAAAAATACAAAGTGCCACTTCAAACCACTTCTGCATTTTTTTAAAGTCGCTCAGAGAATCTCCTTTGAAATGGCTAATGCGCACTTTTAATACTAAAACCAAAAATTAGTGCTTGGAGACTGCTCAGCTGCCACTTTGAGGACATTTTGAACTTAAGAACATGCTGTTGTTTTAGAGAATTCTACAACTATATTTGATGATTAATGTTCAGTAACTGTCTGCATTGCAGAAGTTGGCTGTGCTGTGAGTTTTCAGAACATCTCTATCTTTTTGTGACCTATTTCAAAGCACAAGTAAAGCAGCAGCACAAATTGCTGCATGAGTGAAACTAATGGCTTAAAGCCCCATCTCTTTTCAGGAAGAAAACAGAAGTAACTATCATGAAATCAAGGACCGATTCTGGTATGATCTGATTTGCAAAGTTGTTTGAAGAGAAAACGATGGCCTGTGGGCAAAGACCTTCATTAAACTGTTTTCTCAAGTACAATCTATACTGAAATAAATGAAAGTTCTTTATCCTTTTTTACCCAAAAGGGGAGGCAAGGCACTTCGTAATCTCATTTGATTAAACAGTTCACTGTAGGCAACAATATGGTATTGGTGAAAGAGTATGTAATTTAAAGGCAGTCACAGCTTCAGTCTTCCATTCCAAGTTCTTGCTTCAGACTGAAAGACAAGTAGAAACATGAGTCAGCTTATAGCAAAACACTGAAAACTCTTTAGATCAATTACTGCAAGCCCTGACAATAGGCACAGGTTGAGAGTAGAAAGAGAGTCAATTTACCACTTGTTTTGGGTAAGAACAAGCATATCAGAAAAATCGTATGTCAAAATCTCGGATTCTGAAGGCAAGACGCACTAGGATGTGGACAGCTCTGCTCTCCCACTTGGAGATGCTTATCTCATGTAAAGAAACCATATCACTGACACAAGAAACAATGTCACTTACCTTTTTAAGTAGGCATGGACATTGTCAAAGCCATGGTACTTGGCCAGATAGACCAGGACACCTGTGGCACATCGGCCATCTCGTTGTCTGCAGAAGCTACAGTTGCAGATTCCACGACACGGTGGGCACCTCCATGTCTAGATAAAAGACAGACAACAACCCTTTTTAACTCAACTGCAATGTCAGGTGTAATTCACACCTGCAACATAGAAGAGTGTCCTGCTCTACACTGAGTTCTGCAGCAAACATCACACTGCAGAAGTTGTCTAAACCAGTGCAAGAGTAACAATTCTTCAGTCTCTGGCGGATTAAACGCTTCTTTGCCTGCCTTGCACATAACCATGGGAAGCATTCCACTCTGTTTAACTCCTACACCACAGCAGCACTTAGTCCACAATACAGTTCCTTTCCATAGGACATTAAGCATTAATGCAAGGCAAAAGAGAACACTAATCTGATGCTCAAACCCAAGAATATTCTGGCTGCTGCTCTGCTCTCATACTTTACTCCTGCAAATAAACCTACAGAAGTAGTAAATACAACAAGTTCTACATAACACAAAGTTCTGTGCTTCGAGTTGCCTGCAATACATACTAAAGCACTGAAAGCAGTTCTGCTGTTAAAACTCTTACTGTGAGTAACCAGTGCACCTGGCTGCTCAAGCTAAGCACAAGGGAACCAACTGCATTACCGGATCCAGCAATGCTGCTCTGACACTCTCCCCGTATCTATTGCGGAGGCACGGCCCACAGAACTGGCCTCGGACTCCTACACAGTCAGGGTTGCGACAACTTGTCTTGGTGTCTATGGTTTTTTGGCGACACTGATGACAGGTGGATCCCTAGAACACAGGAAAAAGAAACAAGACATTTAAGATAGCATTTTAGTTAGGGAAATAAAGCATTTAACAAAATTTCTTTGGCAGCTAGCATGACTTATCCTACAACAGAAAGCCACCTTGCAAGTTTGAACCAAGACTGTTTTAACACAGCATCTTCAGTGTCTGTTAATCATTTTCCTTGGCTGGTATCACTTAGGTACTACAGTTCTTCCAGAGCGAAAGCAAGCTAATTGGCTTGGTAAAGGCATTCTACAAACTCAGGCAAAAATAAGAAAGGACACTTCAAGATCTTGGGCATATTTCTCCCAAAAATCGCATCCTTCCTCTCAGGAGATGGAGTCTGCTTTATTTGAGGCTAAAAACACAAGCAAGGAATAACAAGAAAATGACTTCACAAAGTACACATTTCAAAGTTGGAATATACTTACCATGGTCCTATTATATACTTTTTCTCTTGCAGATTCACAAATATTATTCAGCTCTTCCTCTGTTATATCCTCAACTGAGCGCACAATGTGTGGAAAAGCCATGGCACCACGGTGACCCCTCCTGGGAGTGCGGGCTTCATGCTGATTAGCAAAAACCAATGCTTTTAGTATTAGTTTCAGCACAAAAATCTACAAAGATGAGGATTTTCACAGCAATGCCAAAGTCTCAAATACCTGTCATATATTTAAACAAGATATAACAGAAGTTTGCACAGACATATGACATGGACCCAGCTTTAGCACCTTCACTTGATTTGTCCCCTTCAGGGTGCTACTGATCTTGCTTAATTCCTGTTAGAGTGCAAGGGGGATTGATTTTTCAAGGATAAGGGAGGGAAAATGGAGAATGCATACAATATGCTATTTTTGTAGTTCTGAGGCCATGGCATACTGATAAAACTCATCAACTTTGTCTGCACTGCTATTTTCTTGAAGTGATAAAAACCCACCCTCACAACACACAACAGAACTAGACCCTCACCATACCTCCAGGCATTCATCAGACATCTTTCTTCTTCTCACTAAGATGTACCGGTCATCTTCTTCCTCTTCTGGTAAAAGAGTAGGAGGACCTTCAATCAAGGACCTGGACCTTGTGTGAGGCCGGGAACTTCGGTCTGGGTTTCTTCTCAAAGCATATCTGGGTGATGAAAGCCTTCGAAGTCGCTTTGGTCCCTGGTAAAGTTTAAAAGTCCCTAATGAAACAGGCAAACACCCAGACAGCTCCTGTCCCTACTGAATGCCTCCCCAAAAGATGCCTTCCTTCCGTCTCTTTCAAAAATGTGTCTATCCCTGTCCCAATCAGAAAATATAAGGTAAAAGCATCCTAGGCAAATTCATCTTTGTCATTCTGCTAATAACAGAGAAATGGTCAAAAGCAAGTGTCCATACAGGTATAAGATACAATAATTCCCCCATGTAGCAGCAGAATCCATGTCTATGAGGAGTTGTGATGTTTTGTGTTGTTCCTGTCTTCAACCGACTTACAGATAAATCAGCAGTGAAATTCATTACGCTGCTGATTCACAACCCAACCTTCTTTAAGGTTAGGCTAAATGCCAGGTGTTTTTCAAGGCTCCAAACTCACAGAATATTCAGGCCTGAGCTTCAAAGTTTGAGCCGTCCCCCTTACCTCCACCAGCTTTTGTATAAACACATATTGAACACAGCACCTTGTTTAGTTTTATTGGCCTGTGGAAACATGTAACCAGTACGAATTATTCTGTTCTACTTTATATAGTGGCAACTCAGAAGAGAATTATGCAACAAGGATACTTGTTTTTGGAAGCAACGAAATTCTGACTGCACTTCAATTTGCACTGTTTATTAAGTTTTTTAATTGAGAGTCCTGTTTTATAATGTCAGAAGTTGTCTCTTGGAAATGTGAAGACAAATACATTAAGTTTATACTCACATGACTGACAGCTGGCAATGATTTTCTCCCGCCAAAGATACCAGAAACATTTTGCAACTCAGCCATTAGTTTTGCAAGCTAACAAGAGAAAGAAAAATGAAGCAGAGTCTTAAAAGGGTGTTTATGTGCTATTACAGACTATTAGGGCAATTGGCTAGAAGTACAATTACTTATATGAAATTCTGATTTATGTTCTAGTGACTGTGAGTAATTTGGAAATGCTCAAACTTATTATGCTGTTAGGCTTGCAGCCTATGGATTTTCACATGCCAGCGGATATAAAGTATCAGCTTTATATATTAGGAATGCAAATTCCTCTTAACACATTTATGTAAACTCCCATTAACAGTTCATTTAAACAAAGAGGACATCCAAGAGCCAAGAGAGGGGAAAATGGGGGAGTCCCCAGGGAGACATTGAGTACTTGCCATTGCTTTGTTTTCCTTTATGTTTAAAGCTCTTTTTTCTAAAAACATGGCACCCTTTTCTTCGGTGTCAGAGTCTGAATCTGAAGCAGGCGTAGGTGTTTCAGGAAGAGGTTCCATCTCACCCTTCCTCCTCTCTGATCTTCGAGGTGGAAACCTCATGGCTACTTTTAGAGGAATAGAGCACTTCTGCCCTCTCTGAGCTACCTCACTTTCAGCACTTGTATCATTCTCCTCTGAATCCGATTCCAGTTTCTGTTAATAAGCCAGAACAGAAGCATGTAAATCCAAGAGAGATGCTCTGCAATTAAATACAGTCCACAATATTTTGTTTGGGCCTGGTTAAAGAAGCTATCTGGCTGAAATCTAGACACCCAGTCCTTGTGCTCTAGTATATTTTAGGAGGGGGGCAGGAGAGGAGAGGGGGGCATAGGGATAAAGACCTCTCAGGGAGAGCCACATGGTACTGCCACAGCACATCCAAAAAGGGAACAGAGTTTCAGTGGCAGCAGTCTTAGCTGTCACTTGCAGGTCTAATAGCAAAGACAGTTTGTATGGTGTGAAAGGGAACTGCCTTAAAAGGGCTCCATTTTGCAACATACAGCATTGGGCTGTAAAAAAATCCAGAATGCAGTTCTCTGCACAGGGTCAAACCCAATTTTGTAAGTAGTCGAGAACAGTCATCTCACACTATCAACGATATCAAATGAAAACTTCCTTCTTGAGCCAGCCAATGACATAATTATGAACAAAATCCCAGTATTTTCTTATCTTTGAGTTCTGACGTCTTGCTTACAAATTTTCCAAGAACCAAGAGTTCAGAGAGGACAGAAATTGATTTCTTTAATTAAAAGCCCATTTTGCAATAGGTTTTGACTTTTCCTTTTAGACACAGTAACACTGTCTTATTTTGGTCATCAGTAACAATGGGCATCAAACAGCAATCCTATTTGCCCAGGCTTTTTATTAAACCAGGTATGGGATTCTGGTTGCCCATCGTATGTAGTTACTGATTCCTTTTTCTTACATATCTATTCCAGCTTTGTCTCCTACTTATTTTCTTTACTATTGGGTATTATTTAACTCAGACATGTCATCTTCCAATCAGATATTTTTCTTCTTTAGTCATTCCTAAGCATGTTCTGAAGGTATAACAAACCTATTTTTTGCCAAACATGGCTCTACTTCTGTCTTCTCTTCTAAACACCAACTGTTTGTTTTTTTTAAGAAATAAAACTGATCTTGCACTGATGTCAAGGAAAAGCAGGGAAGCAGATTTCACCACCTATCCCTATTTCTCTGTTAAAGGCACAGAGCATTTCATGTTAGCTGCCAGAGGGCAGGTCTGACTGCATGTCAAAATGCACAAAAATTTTCCTCAGGTATGCAGTAGTCCATGGGCTAGCTTAACATTTCACACTGAAAAGCCAACCAATGTTAGGGTCCAACACAGGAATATGCAGCAAGGACAGTTTTAAGAGGTAGGTACATTTTAAAATAACGTATGGTGGATTTTATTATGAACTTGTAAAACTCACATTCTTGAGTGCTTTTTATGTAGAAAAAGAGAAAATTAAACTTTGGCTAATTAGAATGTATATTAAATGAAGTAACACTTCTTTTTTAAACATTTGACTTTCGAGCTCAAGCTGGCATTATTTTCCAAATAAGAATGTGTAAGAATTTAAATATAAAACTGCAAACTAAAATCAACTGTCTTACCAATGCATCTTGAACCTCATTTTCTGAAAAGCCACAGAAAGATTCATCATCAGAGGCTTCATGAAAAATTTTTGCCAGTTGTTCTCTAATATCCGACCTAAATTTGCATTTCTACGAAGAATAAAATACCTTTTAACTGAAGTTGTACAGAGAATTATTCATTTTCAAATGCAGCATATAAGTAAATAGCTTTTTTAATAAAAGAACAGTTAAGGCATTTAACAAGGGGTTACAGAACCATAGGAGCAAATTACCAGCATGTTAGGTTAGGTGACATTTCAAAGGCTAGAATTAATAGCTAATCTGTTTCCAACAGTTGCCACCTAAAAGCACAAGAGAAGAGGGAAATGAAATTACAGTATATAGTATAGATTTGTAAGTACTATACAAACACATAAGCAGAGCAAGTAGTTTTGATCATGCACCAAGCCAAACATTGACTAGCTTTACATCTTTGCAAGCTTTACTAGTACTGCACAGACAGTTTTATTTGTTCTTGTACGGTACTTACTGTGTTTGCAAAATTATCAGAACCAAAACTGTCACAACTGTCATCAGAGGATGAGGATGTTTCCATGGGAATCAGTTTTGTGTTTCGGAAGGCTGTGAAGTTTTTCTTTCCTGAACAACCTCGGCGCTGCAAAATGAGAACGGCAACACCGTTAAGAAGAGACCTACTGTAGCACACTAGCTTGAAAGAATATCCTATTGAAGTTTTGGAGGTTTGAACATTTTAGGATGCTTAACAATCTTGAATGCAAGTCAGCAGAACTAACATCAGCCTTGAAATAAATCCCAAAGTTAGAAATGGGAACAGTTTTCACTCTGATACAGTTCTGATCATTGTTATAGACGACTTCTTACAGTATTTCAGTACAGCTTTAGGCAAACAGACAAGTGGAAATGCACGCATACATCATGTCACACCCCAGTCTTCACAGACAGCGATGGAATAAAGTGCAAGTACATGAATAGTGCCTAGAAATCTGCTCTGATTTATTACTTCCAGTTCGAGGCAAACACTAAACACACCACAGCTGTAAGATAAGAGCCGAAGGATCATACCCACAGAAGATTTGAAACAACTGTTCTAGACACAGCAGCTTGCTGTTTTGTTCATTCTGCCACCGGTTTGAAAGACCTTTTTTTTTTTGTAGGCTTCAGTTTTTCCTTTCTCAGGGAATGTTTCTACTGGAAATTACTCATTTTATCTCCGGAGGGTGGCATCGACCCAAAGGCCGAGGCGGCAGCACCCTCAGAGGGGCTGCCCTGGCCACAAGCGCCACCGCTTCACGGGCCCAACACTGTAAAAACGGGGCTTACACAGTAACACCCGGGGCAACTTAAAACTCTGTCCTCTCCCCAGCACCTCCGCTCTGCTCGCGGGCTTTCGGTTCACAGTTACGCCGGCGCTGCCGAGGCACAGAGCGGCGGCCCGGCCCCAGACACAAAGGGGGCCCTTTCTGGCGCCGCCCGTCGCGACTGAGGGAGCGCCCAGCCCGGGAGACCCCCCCGCGGCGGGCGGGCCCGCTCCGGAGGGCCTCGGGCAGGGCGCGGCGCAGCCCAGGTGCCCCGACAGCCGCCGCCGCCACTCAGACACGCCCGCCAGCGCCGCGGGCGGCGCTTCCCGCCTCTCGCCAAGACGGGGCCGCCCCGCACACACGCGGCCGCCGCCGTACGGCCCCCCCCGCCCCCCTCGGCCGCGAGAAGCTGCCAGGGGGAGCGCCGGCCGCATGGCGCCGGGCCGCCCGTTCCTGCCGAGCGCGGCTCCCAAGGCGAGTCCTCAGCCTGCCGGGCGGACAAGGGCACTGCCGTGCGCGGGGCACGGGCAGCCCCGGCACCGCGGCGGGGCAGGAAACTCAAAAGTTGCCGTTCCACGTGGACAGCCTGCCCCGTGTCCCTCTCCCTGGGGTGCCCAGCCCAAAAAGCGTCCCCGCCCGACCCCACCAGCCTCCTGCAGCGCGGCTGAGCCCGCCTTGTCCCGGCTCGCAAGACCCCGCAGGGCCCCGGGAGAGCACGGCCGCAAACGCCACAGCCTCCCGCCTCCCTCCTCCCCGCACCAGCGTCCCGCAGCTGTGAGGCGAGCCCGGCGGGCAGCCCCCGCCGCGGGCAGCGCTCACCTGGGTGCGACGCGGAGCCATGCTGGCGGCGGCGGGGCGAGCTGCGGGAACTGAAGGTTCGCGCCAAAGCGGATGGGGCCGCGAGGGGCGGGGCCCGGCGGCGGCTTTCCCGCGTTGCCGCCCGCGTCCTGGCAGATGCAGCTGACACCCCCTCGGGATCGGGCGCACGGCGTACTCGCCCCGCCCCCGGCCGCTCATCCTTACTGCGGAACAAGTCGTGTCTCCCGGGATGTCCCCAGAGGGCTCGGTTCGGGGGCTCTTCTTTTTTTCCTCTGCACGGTGAGGGGTTTGTGGAGCTGCAAGGGCCTGGCCCTGTGGCGCGAAAACCTCCCGGCCGGAACGCCTCGGGACTCGTGTGCCGCGGGGGGGCTAGGGCCCGGGGCCGGGCCCGGCCGTGCAGAGCTGGGGGCCGCCGGGGCAGCCTGCGTGGTCTCTATTTAAAAAGAAAAGTTATATGCCAAACGTGCGTTAGTTTCCGCCACTCTGAAATAAAACCCCCAAACCTGCCGGGTTTTAGAGGCAGTGAGGGCTTCTCCACGAAGGAAGGGCAAGGTCCTGTGTCCTGACGGCTGCCTGGGCTGGGGCACCCCTCGCCAACCCCCCGGGCATCCCGCACCTCTCGATGCTCCGCGCCCAGCACCGCCTGCCAAACACCAGTGCCCTGTGCTAGAACAGCCGCCCAGCAGCGCGCAGGCTGCCCTGAGCTCCCACGAGTGGAGGTCAGTCGCCAGTGGCCTGGGAGCACAGCACGGATCAGAGTCAGGGGCAAGACTGGGTGATGCCTCTACTCCTTTGGTAGTTCAGCTCCACATCCGAATTTTACAAAGAAGTTGGCTGCCTCGCTCTTTGCAAACAAAACACTATTTGAAGACAGACCAGAAGAAAATAGATCAGTAATTTTAAACCATTTTAGGTAACATTCATAATAGCACGATGAATCAAGTACAGCTGTTAAACATGACAAAATAACTGCTACACGGCATTTGGCAGCAATAGTAATGGGAGAAGCCCTGAAGAAGCTGTAAGGGATCTCTGGCCCCGGTATTTGCTTTAATCCTCTGTTTTTCCCACAGTGAGCAGGGCTCAATACCGATGCAACTGTTGCTGCTCAACATTTCCACGCTCTTTCCTGACAGCAGGCAAGTCCCCACTGCAATGGACACAAGAGAGGAGGCCCCATCCCGGGGCAGCCTGCACACAAACCTGTGCCCGTGTAAGGCAAGCCATGAATCATCTCTAAGCCAAAGCCTGAAAATAGGCTACAGCATAATAGAGCACAAAAGCCCTCGTGGAAGTGTACTGTTTTCTGTGGGCGTTATTCTTCCTTTGCATGCTGCAATCTGTCATGTAAAAGGATCTCCATAAGCCCATAATTACATACTTACTTGCAGCGCTGGCTTCTCAGCACACACAAGTGAACTAAACCGCTTCACCAGAGACCTGACCACACTCCACATCTTCTAAATCCACATTAGAGGGGAATTGCCACTCAGATGGTTTCCAAACAAGACAGTTCAGTTGGGAAGAGGGGGATGTTTTTTGAATTTTGATGTAGTTTTACTTCTTTCAGAGAAAAAAAATCTATCAATACTAATTTACTTTTGTGGAAGAAGAAATCCAGTTTTTTAACAGCAATAGCCTTAACATCTTGAATCACTATTACCAGAATTTCACTAGAAAAGTAGCCAACCTGCAGAGGTATTAAGCACACCGTATGAAATGTTATGGAGTACTGATGGCATTAGCTGAAGCAAAACTTCAGACTGCAGTTAATTTTCCATTTAATGCTTAATGCAAACAGCATTCTTCAAATCTTCAAATTACATATGTAGTTATATGGCTTTAAAATTAATAGGCCAGAGCAGGGACTTTGTGGAGAATCTGGACAGGACATTCAGTGTATTTTCATTTTTTTTAATATGTGAAAAATAATTATTTTATTGAAAATCATATATGTCAGCTCACATACTTTACAGAGGACTGGGGAGAAAGGACCAGGAGAAGGAAAAGAGAAATGGGAGGTATGTGAAGGGCAGGCCTTCCTTTTCTAGAGCACACAGCAAGGATACAAGAAAATTAAGGTCTGTAACTCAGGTGATGGCTGTTGTGACCTGTGCCACTGTAATTTGCCCTATTTTCATTCTTATGTCCTTCATGCTGCTGCTCTGCCCTGCAGGGCCCAGATGCCCTCAGTGGATGGACAGAACAAACTCACTAACTGGCTTTACCACGATGGAAACAGTTTCCCTGTGTCAATACATAGGCAGCACCACTGTCCTACATCTAGCTATTAATGATAACTGAAGACATGCAAAGCTGAACTCAGATGAGCATTCCATTTTCAGCCACACTTGAATTAGGCTCATGTGAGTAGAAGAAAACATCCCCGCCTATTCGTTCTCCAGTCCGGGTCCTGCATGGCCTGTCAGAGCTGACACGTCAGCAAAGATCATCTGGAGTATTTTATCAGGTCTTTCTAAGAAAACAGTCTGTTAAGTTCTCATCTGTCCTTGAAATGTGTTGTCAGTACATGGTAGCAGCTATGTGCTAAGGGAATTGGCTGAAATCACAGAGGGACGTGCAGTAGATTGAGTGTGCAATGCTTTCTGCATCCATTTGGGGGAATCAAAGTTGTTTACATATTAGAAGCTTCAAGCAGTTAGCAAGAACATGGACCTCCAACAATAGCCCCGTTGTCAGAAACAGTAAATGTGACCTTTAGTCTGCTGGGATGAAGGACAAGCGCTGTCCTCCATGTCACCCTGCAGATTTCAGCTGTTGGCATTGTAACACAGCTTTTCTCTCGGGAGGCAGGACTGCTGCCTCCACTTACTTCCTATCTTAACTATGGACAACACCCTTTATGCTACTTTCCTTTTTTTTTTAAATTGGAGCAATACATTTTTACATGCTGTCGTGAATGAGTGTTTTACTCAAAGAATCACTGGCAAAGGCATCAGCAAAAGCAGTTTAATATGAAATGAAAGCGAGACAAAGCTCATTGGAAAGGCTCACTATGCTACTTACTAGATGATTAAAGCACATAGGGAAAAATTGTACTGAAATCTAAAATCAGTCAATCTAAAACTAAAATCAACCAAAAAATATCTACATGGAAGAAGAGTAAGGATGAGAAAGACTAAGAATAAAAAGGAATAAGGGAGATGCTTCCATTGAGTCACAAGGTTCAGACTAGACCTCTTTGTCAGACTTAGCCCTGGGCTTAAACAACAGTTTAGGCCTAAAAGTTTTTAACAGCACTTAAACTTAACAGCCCTTAATTGACAGCTTAAAGTAAACAATTTAACAAAAGATTCTTATAAAATTTACTACAGCAAACAGTAACTCAATTGTAGGCCTAACTTCCTTACAAATCTGAAGTATTTAAGAATCTAAGAGAGCAACGTTCATAGTACATTTTCTATAGCACATTCACACACACAGACCTAAAAGAGTATGTACAAGATATATCTGTGAAAAGTTCCCCTTGAATTCAGTGAAGTACTCACTGAATGCCTTTGCATCTTCTCAGTGGGTTGAGCCTCGAGGAGAAGGGGTATCAGCACAGGCTCCATTATTGGCATTCGGTGGTGGTCTTCCAAGTATAGCAAACTTGAGAGCTCTCTGGCTCTGAGAGGCATCTCACTCAGATGAAGACACTGGTCACAGCCCACTCTGGTCCAGGAGAGAGGGGTCTCAGGACTGCTGTTTATAGGGTCACAAGAGAGTGGGCTTTAGCCAAAATAATTTGTAAGCCTGGCCACAATTTAGGTCAGAAATTTTCTTTGAAAGTCTGATAACAAAAATTTTGTTCCACTTGGGTTTTCATTAAGGCAAGAAAAATCAGTTTTCAAAGCTGTCCATTAAAAAAAACAGTAGCTTGACAGAGAGCATAAGGTCCTGGGAGCAGACAGTGCTTCTGAGAAGCTCAAGAGAAGCTAGTCTAGGTGCTGTTCATCAAGGTTGAAGGCCTAATGACTATTTCCGAGATCATAGTGTCATGCTAGTAATTATTGTGATGAGACTTGCAGACTGAAACATATTTATAATGCAAGCATTTCAGAGGAAAAGGAGAGTTTGGATTCTCACTGCCACAGTGTACCTGTGGCACAATTCAATAACATGTATCTTAGCTCCATAGAAAAGAATAAGATTGCAGCCACTAATGACAGTAATTAAAAATTTCTGTAAGAGCTGTCCAATCACCTCTCCATCTGAGCAAATTATAGTGTGTTATTGAAACCATTAGTGCAATAAAATGAAGCTAAAAACATTTTGCATTAAAATAATCATACATTGATTTGTGATGTAAATTGTAAAACAGTAACCTATAACACACACTAATTGTTTTTCTCTCTTCTGTAAGGTGTATTTCTTGAAAAAAATCTGATCAAGCATATCTATTTATTCACATGTCACCCTCCAGTGGCTCACACCACTATACAAAACATATTAAGTTGTATAATTAGGTAACCTGCTATTGATTGCAACCCAGAAAGGACACACTTGTTCTTACACAAAAGGAGGAGGATGGCTACTTTTGGAGATTTAATTATAGTTAGACCTCTTCGTGTTTGCTGGACATGAATTTTTATGGAGTACCTTTTTGATGTAAACACTTTGCACTGTACTCTGACCGGTAGAATCAGATTTTTTAAAATATAAATTTAAATATTTGTTATGTACAATCAGTTTATAGTAAGATCAACTGTACTAGCTCCAAAAAATACCTCTACAATGCAATTAGTATCTTTTTCCCCTTGTCTCTCTCCAAGGAGAAATAGATTTTCTCCTTTCAATTTATCATCAGATTTGTATCTCCTCGTGCTTTGCTATAATTTCCTTATTAGTAAAGGCTGTATGCATCCTGCATGTTGAATTGAAGATGGTCAGGTCTGATCCTATTTGATACTGTATTTCTTTGACACAGACTGGTAAGACCACAAAAATGGAAAGAATAAGAGAAGGAAAATCAAAGGAATAATACAGTTCAGTGAGAGAAAAAGTGCAGTAAGAGAATGGCTGAAATGTGGTCTGTCTTGATAGAAACCTTAATGATTATTCCAAGTATAAGTTGTAGCAGATCATTTGGAGCCCAGAGCATTATGATGCATATTCTGGGAGTGTAATTACAATGCTCATTTGAGTATCCTGTAGCTATTCCACAAAATGCATAGCAAAAAATGTGGATTGAATGTAGCTGTTGTTGATATGCAGTAGCCACTTTCAAAAGCTTAAGATTCCAGAACTTTCACTGTTGGGCTTTGGTTTTTATTTCCCTTTGAAAACACAAATTACATTTAGACACATCATAAAGAAATCACAAAATGTTCTGCAAATGTATAGCTGTGGGAAACAGGAGGCTAGCAGAAAATAATCAAAAATACTTACTGCAGTCTAGGTTTTTTTCCCTTTTCTATAAGCTTTGCCATTGTCTCTTTGCAAATGTTGATTTGTTTTACCTCCACCAGCCTTCAACAAGACACAGTTGATGAGAGAGGGTAGAAGTGGAGGGACAGGTGGTTGCATAATCTCCTTCCCAGGGATCTCTCTCCTGGCAGCTCTCTCAGGAGAGAAGAAGAGGAAGGGATGGATAGAAATCCTCCCTCAGGGCCCACTAATGCCTGCCAGGGGGTCCTCAGGACACATCTAAAGTTTTCAGGCCTTTGATTTTTTTTCCTCAGCACGAGGGAAATGCCCTCTCTGCTACAGGGAGCCCTCACCTTGCTTGGGCAGGAAAACAAATCTGTGTGTTGAGCTCCAGATTTATTAAGCCACTTGATTCTACATAGAACGTTCAAGTCTACATAGAGTGTCCACATCTGCCGCCCATCAGCACCTGCAAAACCCGCTCATGAAGTTCTAGGAGGAGGCTCTGACCCTCTGGTGGCTGTGACAGGAGCAGTGGGGCTGTGGCTGGTGGGAGCGTAGCTGGTGCTGGAGTGGGAGCTGCAGAGAAGGGCTGCATGTTTTAGCCGCAGTTCTCGTTTTTCCCAAGTGGTCACTGCCTTCAGTGCCGTTCATCTGTCCTCCAAGATGTTAATCTCAAATGACCTGTATTTACATGTACTCAAACATGACCTTGGCAGACCCTTATTAGTGTTATTGCTGTAATAGACTTCTCCTCTCTGACCTCTAACTTTTTGCAACAAACTGACTTGAACTGCTAAGCTTTGGCAATTCATTCAATAAGAATATTATGTAAAAACCCTTCTATGGTGGACACATATACAGAAAATAATTCTATTAGATGTAATTTTCAGAGGTAGCACAGCTATTTGGTTCCATTTTAGTGACATGAGATGTCAGAAGGTCTCTCAGATTCTGTTTTTTCCAGTTACATAAGTTACTGCCCGTCTTTCCCAGCCTAAAGTAATAATAATAATAATTATTATTATTATTATTATGCCAAAGTGCATTCTCTAGCACAATCAAAAAAATCAGTTGCATATATTTGATGTACAATCCAGTGTTCTTGGCAATAAGTTTACAAATTATAGATAGTATTAAAATACATGAGATTTGATCCTCAGCAGCATCAGCTGAGCTAGAGAGGTGAGAGGTGACCTGGCTGGGGGCTGTTGCTCTGACTGAGGAGGGACAGCTCCTTAAATCAGCTCAGCAAGTTGCCAGATTATGGTCAGCATGCTGTCAGTCATGGCCAACTTCTAGAAAATAATCAGTGGGAGCAGGAAAGGTAGAGCAAAACTGCAGTAGTAAATATTTTATTTAAAAAGTAAACAATGTTCAAAAACACCCATCCCCATTTCACACCAATGCCACCAAGAAAGCAGGTTCCCGTGAGGTGTTAGCTCTGGAGGAGGCACAAATGGGCATTCTTCCCTCCCAGCTGAACAGGAACCGTGTTTGCTTTCTCTAGTGCTTCACAGAAATAAACCAACCAGCAGCAACACCATCTGTGAAACCCAGCCCTGAAACCCACCATTCCTGGGAGCGTGGCAGTGTTTTGTCCACTGGCATGGCATCACTGAGATCTAGGTGTAGATGGGGAGATGGAGGGGCTGCTGTCACCTCTCCTGCTGCAGGCAGGTCTCAGCAACTTCACCGCAGGATGAGCAGGTCCCACAGTCATCCCATCCCACCCAGGCAGCATGACAAGATTTCCCCCAGCACAGAGGTACAGAGTTGAACAGGTAGAAACCCTGACAGCTGCATTCCCCGGCAAAAAGGGGTCAGATGGCCACCTCATCTCCCCTCTCTGATCGTTACTTCTGTTTATCTGCAGGTACACCAGTGCTGCTGGGGAAACTTGTGTACTTAGGAAGTCAATATCCACCAGAGTCAGACCCAGCTCTAGGACACCTTGCCAAGCTAAAGAAGAATGATTGCTGACCTCAGAGGTAAGTGTCCACTCTCCATCATTCTCCCGTTTTTCTTCTTTTTTTATTTTTCAAGACATGTTTAGATATATGGGAAAGACAAAAAAAAACCTGAAAAAAATGAACTGCATGTTTTATTGGCAGAAAAAGAAAGAAGTCTTTTTGCTCATGCCATGAGAACATCAGCTGTGGGGGGGAGCCTATAAGGATTCAGAAAACCAAAGACCATGATGCTGAGGTTAACCTGTTCTTTCTGTCTGCACTGAGCACTGCTTCCTCCCTCCCAACCCATGGGCAGGGTCAATAGCCCACAGCTGGGGAGAGACACTGCTGTTCACCCTGAAACCTTTTTGCTGATGTCTGGTATGAAGACAGAGGTGGGCAACTCTTGTGATTCCCACAAGATCCAGAGTAAAACCTTGCTGAATGAACAAACAGATATTCTCTGTAAGCTCTGACAGTCAGTCTTGCACTTTGATAAAAAAAAAAAGGAAAGAAAATATGTATCTGATTTTGTAAACAATCTCTCCATTGGGCACAAATACTCACCTTGCACATCCAGTTCTGAATTTGCCTTCATGAGCTCTCTGCTATTTTCCATGATCCATTCCAGCAGACTTAGAGCTGGCTTCTTATAATTCAGAGCCTTTTAAACCCTGGAAAAGGAAAATGCAGGTACCTTTTGGGGATTAAGAAAACATCAGCACCCATGCATGTAGACAACAAGACCAAGAGAAAGAAAAGACAAAAAAGCATGGGCCAGTTTTACAGCAGCGATATTTTGTGTGTAAAGATAACCATGGAGGAAGAACGTAGCAGTTGTAGCACTGCTGAGAATATGTGTGTGGATGGAGGGCAGTGTGTCCAGCTCCTGGACTTTAACAGACTTGTAAAAAAATCCTAAGTAAACATAACATGACTCCTTTCCAAAGAGAATTTGCTGCGGTGTAGTTGCCCAAGACAGTCTGATTTTTCACATTGCTGTGCATGGTCCTCTAGCTGCATGTTGGTAAAACATAAAAAAAATTGGCTCAGTTTCATGGAGTACTTGGAGGTGAAAATGTAAGCACATTTTTATTTATAATGAATTATCACCAAGATAGGGAATAGCCACATTAAGAGTAATAAAAAAGAGATGGAAAACTAGATGTTGCCGAAACTTTTTTTTTTTTTTTGACAAGTTCAGTCGGCTGTTGTTTTAACCAGCAATGCTGGTGCAGCAAAAGGATTTTTAATCAGTCACTAATGTATGATTGTTTAATTTTAATAGGCATGATCAATATCCGTTCCTTCTTTAAATGCTAATAAACACAGATGTGGACAAACAGTACATTGCAGATTAAAATTAGGCATGGCATTAAATTGCTTACAAACAGCAGAGAAATCCTGCTGGACATCTTGACAAACAACCACAGTCAGCTGACAAATCTTGAATTGCCACCACCAGCCCACAGTGTCTTGTACATCTACACCACCATGCTGATTATCCTAGAAGAGAAAGGTACCCTTCCAAACTCTTGCAATTTCTGTCTTAGGACTTGTGCAGGCCCAACTGTGATTCCTGAGATTGCATATCCAAATTTCAATAATACAAGCACATTTCTAGCAAGTACTCTCAGATGGAGTTATTATGAGTTAGTACCCTCCAGCCCACTTTGGTCATGGCAAGAAATGTCAGGGAAGGATCTCCAACCTAGACAAAATCCTAGTCCCCCGCTAAGTTACATCCAGTGCTAGATTGTCAACACCCCCCAAATTAGTCGTCAGGCTCAGTAAACCAAGGCCAGAAGCTAGTACCTAGCTTTCAGCCAGTTTAAAAGTCACAAGAAAGCAGCAAACTTTGTTACCACAGGGTTTCATGTGCAGCCACATTCACTTCAAGGCAAAGCTGCTATTTTTTCTGGTCTTAACTGTTATCAGAGAAAAAGGCATTTGAATGACAGAGATCCAACTCCTGACACCTGTTATCAGTTGTGTCCTGCTCCATTGGGTTTGGTGGATCCTGTCCTGAGTTCATTAAATGTGAATCCCAGTTCACTCTGGTAGGCATTGGAAACTCACCATAGGGGTCAGCCCTTACTGGGGCTGTTGGCAACCAGAGGGAGAAAGGTGCATGGACTGCCCTTTGTGTGGAGCAGGGAATGTCCTTTAGAATGTTCCGTGACAGGGCTATGGTGATAGCCTCCTCATCCTGAGTGGGTGATGTGCCAGTAGCTCTGCCAGCATGGATCACAACTGCATGCCAGCAAGCCCTGCCTGGGATGGATGGTATGTAGCACCTTGTTCAAAGGCATCTCTAATTTACAGTTTCTTGGCTTTCAAGAGGGTACCACGCATTGCTTTGTGTTCAGCTTCCTTTATCTGTTTCTTCCTTTTTTTAGCATCTTGTGAAACCCAAACTTTTTTCTTCTCCTTTTTAATTGTGTGAAATCAACGTGGAGTGAAAAGGCCACGAAGAAACTTTCTGACGCCAACTGAGTATAAGCTGTCTTTTTGTTCTCAGCAGAGCTAAAGACCACATTAATCAGAAACTTTGCTGACCTTCTCTTTACTACCTGAAGACTGAAAGACAAAAGTGACACAGTCTGGCCACATTTAAAAATTCAATTAAAAAATGACTGCTGCCCAGGGATAAACATTATCATAGACCTCAGTGGGGTTAGTTGTAACTACAATAAAGTCAATGCCTTTTTCTTACTGTATTTTTATTTTTTTTTCCCCCAAAAAAGAATAAAGCCTAGGTTTTGATACTCATGATTATGAAAGCTGTGTATGTGACAGTGCGATCAGTGGTGGTGGGTAGCTAGTGTTGAGGCCTTTAATAAGGAGCAAAGTAAGAAACTCCTGAGAAGAGATGGCAAGCTGAAAGTGGAGAAGTGAAGCTACTGAAGTGGACTTGAAGAAAAACATCCCTGTGTTCTTATTTTTCAGACTACGCTGGTCTGATAAAAATACTACTTTTTCCTATAGGCCTGGCAGAAGCAGGCTAGACAAGGCGTGAGGAGACCCTGGACTCAGCGTCTGGAGGCATAAGTGAGGTGAGAGGAGGGGTAACAGCACAACCCCTTCCCTAAGGATGAAACAGAGAGCCTTTCGTTGTGGCACCTGGCTGTGCCTTACTGGTTTTATTATTGAAATATTAAGCAAATGAGTGGATATCCAATCAGCTGACAACACGAGCAGCCAAACAGAGGGGAGAAAACCGAATGAGATCCCTTGGTGCGGACAGCGACAGGAGAAAAGGTGGCAGCTCTCCCTGTTCACTGGCAGGCCCGAGGCCAGGTGGGTACTGCATTTGATGCAGCAAATGAAATAGGAGCAGGTGCATCTTCTCTGGGTTGAATGTTCAGTTACACGAAGGGCCAAATTCCTCTCTCAGAACGTCCTCCGGCCCCGCCAGCTCCCCCTGGCCCTCTCCTTCCCCGGCTTGCCAGCAGCCTGCCTGTGTGGCTTCCTCGAGTGCTGGACCTTTATCCACCCACCTTCGCTGGCTCTGCTCTCCCCTTCACTCCTCCTGGGCTCGCCCTCACGCTGTGGGGGCATGCCAGGGATGGCCGTGGTCTGCAGAGGGTTGCGGGGGTACCTGCTGTGCTGGGATGCCGAAGGGGCCGCTGGCAAGGAAGTCCTGCTGGGTCTTCCCAAGTGCCGGGGAGGCACCGGGGAGTTGGTCCCACTGCGCCGCCCGTCTGAGGAGCTGCGGGAGTTAGCGCTGTGTGAGGTGTTTCTGCCTTTGCCAGCAGACCTGTCCCGCTCTGAAGGGGTGTCCGAGGCTGTGCTGGAGGCACTACTGCCTTTCGAGTTCAGGTGCAGATTTGAGAGGTTTCTCACCAAACTGTGTGAGAGGGGAGAAGAGTTCCTGGAGTGGCTGATGGATGTGAGCTGCTGACTGACGGGAGCCCGCGTCCTCCTGACGGCAGCGGCGTAGGAATCCTGGCTGTGAAGGTAGGGCAGGTAGTGAGTGACTGTGGTCGGGCTGTGCGGGTGTCCATGCTGAAGAGAAATGGCTTTTTCTATCTGGTGCATGCGCAGCGTCTGCATCCACTGACTATCAATGCCTGGCAGGGAAATGGAAATAGTCAGCTTTCTGTGAATTGATGGAAAACCACTCTCAGGTTTACCAAAGCTGTCCGAAGAACCTCAATGTATCTCAAATCACCCTTTCCCTCCTAACCTGGCAGCAAATAGTCCCTAGGTTTGAGTATGTTCAGTGTTACAGATGAACATAATGTTGGACTTTTAAAATAGCAAGTGATACAACTATTTCTGATGTCAATGCAGATTACAATGCTTACACTAGAAGACACTGAACCACCCATCTGGCTGTTCAGGTAGGTTCCCAATCTCAAGTTCCTCTCAGTGTTTTTAACCTGGTTGTAAGCATATCCTGTGATACTCTTGGCAACCTCAACAGATTGCTTCACAGCTTTCATTACAAAAGAACCTGGAGACCTCCAGATCAGGCACAGAGTAGGCACCCCAACGTACCAGCACCACTGAAGCATCACCTTCCTACCTCCATCTCTCCCATCTGGCACGGTCATGCTGTTTGCAGCCCAGCACAGAGAGAAGGCTGTGAAGGTCCAGTGCAATTCCCGCCTGCAGCAGTCAGGTTTATCTCCTCTCACTCCAATTTCTTTTCAAACTGCTACATACCACAGCAACCAGAGCTACTTCAGTTGTTACTGTTACTACAAATTCAGAAGTCAAACCTTTGCATCCACCATCATGCAGAAAATCAACTTGTATGTGGAAAAATCAGTGAGGTAGCAGGCTTCAGCCAGTATAGCTCAGATAGTGCTTAACTGTGAACAACTCGGGATATTACAGTTCCCTCTACACCTACTGTGACGGCTCTGGGGTTGTAACAAAAGTTTTAGCTCTGAGAGATCAGACTGAAGTGGTTTTGAAAGTCAGTCCTGTGGTTTCCATGAAAGGCTTTAGCAAATACAGTAGTAGTAAATTTTTCCATTTGAACTGCAAGGGCTGCCTGGTTTGCTACTTTGTGAGTAGACCAGAGACCAGGAATTCCTCTTATCCAAGGCCACAGCACTGGCCAAATGTCATGGGGAGCAGCTAAAATAATTTTGCTCTAGAGAGAATTGAATGATTTGTCCTTAAATATTGATAGTATCATTCCAACAGGAAAGCATAACCCTCGCTGCCTCTTGCTGGAATGCTGCATTGACTGTGGGGAGTTTTGTAGGAGGTGGGTAGCAGCTCTGTAACAGGATTGCTCCTGTTAAAATGTACTGGATGATCTCTTCCATTTCTCCTTCCCCTAGACTTTGTTTGAATCCAAAGAGATTTAAATCACTTCAACTTAATGTCAAACATGTTAAAAGGAAACCGTCTTTCCTCTCATAGTGTGAGTGTGACACAGACACAGTGGAGATAGCTCCACTTGCACTGAGATGAACTTTCCTTCACAGAAAGACAGCTGGGAATTGTCTTCTCTTCTTCTTCTTAACCTCATCAAAAATCATGGTTTCAAAAGAAACCTGCATGCTGAAACATACTTGCTAGACATTATCTCCTCTGTCATTCCCCCGTGCCCTCCTACGAGGGCTGTGGATTTAAATCACAGCCCTCATAAACCTGGAAGCAGCAGGCTCAGGACTCAAGTTTGCATCTCAATTTATTATCACCACTCAGGTGTCCATCACATGCCCCATAGGACCACTGCCAATGCCGTCCCGAACAAGGGGCTCCCTTGAGGCTCTTCAGTCCTTGCTCCTTACAGCCAACCTTGGTCACCAGCTCAGGAACCAGCCACCCAGCAAGGATCTGCCAGTATTCCCTGTGGGGCTGCCTCTCATGGGCTGGAGGGCTTCTCCCTCCCACGGCCTTGGAGCCACCAACACTGTCCACTGAATTAATTACTCTGTGGTAGCCCATAGAGCTAGTACCTTCACTGCTAGTTATTTTACCCTATTAGACAGGTATTACCCTTACCTTTGCGCTTGGATTTGGTAGTAGGTGGTCTGGTAAGGAAGACAGGCCACAAGGTTTGCTAGACCTGAGGCACAGCTTTCATGCTGGCTGGTAACCCACCTCCTCTGAATTGTGCCCATTCACTTGGCTGCTGATAGTACACTAGTGCCTTCATGTAACTCCTTCAACGTGCCAAAGGGACAGACAAGCTCTCTCACCACTGACTGCATAAAAAAAGAGAAAGCGGCTAGGCTTACTGTGGAGAGCCAACCTGTGAAGATACAACACCCTCCTTTGGTATGGCTGCAGGGTCATCACCCCAAAGCCAGGGTGACTCTATATGCAAAGCTAATCTACAGTAAAGATGCATCTTTTAGGACATGCTCTAGGTTCCATCTGCATTACGAAACATAGTTGCATTGCAAACAGACCACAGCTGCTTAGGAATAAGCACGTCCTTCTTAGATGCGTCTGTAATCCAAACCCAGCACCTCCCAATTCACAAGACCATTCTTCTACAGTTGGCAGTAGTGTACAAAATTGAGAAGTTCACCTTCCACTGACTGGTATGTTGTTCCAGCTCCTGTGGTGCCCCTCAGCTGTCCCAACCCAAACATTTCTGCAGCTCTACTGTGAACTCAAACAGAAAAACAGCTTTGGCCAACAAACACCTTTACAAAAACAACAGCAGATCTTAAAGGCTAAACTGTGCTAGAGTCAACTGAGCTTGAGTGTATGCTTGTCAGCAGCATACATTAGCTAGGAAATGAAGACTGCATTGTAGAGCCCACTGTATTATTAAATGTATCTCTCTGAATAGCAAGAACCAGAGGCCATAACAAATGCTGTTCCAGAACTCAGATAACGATAGGCCAGGCTCACATGGGCAGGTTGAGCTGTGGAAGAAGAGTGCAGCAGGAAGAATTCCACTCTTCCTCACAGCAGAGCAGGACATCAGGAGTACTTATGGGATCTGCCAGTCTGGCGGCATCGTACCTGTCAAAACAGCATATCACCCGCAGGCAGCTTTTTGCCTCCTCACATGCAAGTTCTGAAGTTACAGCCTTAGTGTGTACATTCCCCTGCAAGAGCAGTGGCCAGTGCACCCACACATCTCTCACAGGAGGTACCCTTTATCCAAGCACAACATCTGTGCAAAGCTGCCTGTGTGCTGAGTCGCTAAGGGTAGGAGGGAAGAGCTGGCTTAAGCACTCCTATTGAGTTTGGGTTTGCAGGGAGAGAAAGCCAGGTAAAAAAACTGCTGAAAGCACTTCCTCTCCAAGTCCTCAAAAAAGCTGTGGAAAACTCCATTATTCCCAACATAGAGAGGGAGCAAGAAATTGGGCAAGGAAGGCAAGAGACCGGCGTGTCTGAATAGGGAACTGCTGGTCAAACCAAAGGGAAAGAATAAAATGCACAGGAAACAGAAACAAAGACAATTAACCTAGGAAGATTATGCAGATGAAGTTCAGTTGTGTAGGGATGTTCTGAGGAAGGCCAAGGCAAAGCTGGAACTGAATCTGGCAAGGGATGCAAAGAATAACAAGAAGGGCTCCTAAATCTGTGTTAACAAAAAACAGAAGGTCAAAGAAGGTATACTTCCCTGATAAACAACACTGGAAAGCTGGTAACAACAGATGAGGAGAAGGCTGAAGTATGCAACAACGTTTTGCCTCTGTCTTCAATGTCAATTTCCCTTCCCACACCTCTTGCATGGATGGACTGCAGGATGAGGACTGGGGGAGCAAAATGCTTCCTGATCTTTACATCAATGGACAAGGGAAGGGCTACAGATGTTATTTATCTGGACTTCCATAAAGCCTTTGACATGGTTCCCCAAAACATCCTTTTCTCTAAATTGGAGAAAAATGGGTTTATCTGATGAGTGAACTGTTGGGTGGATAAGGAATTTGTTGAAGGACAGGATGTCAACCAGAGGGACCTGGACAAGCTCAAGAAGTGGGCCTGGGGAAACCCAATGTTGTTTTACAAGACCAAGTGCCAGGTACTTCACCTGGGTTAGGGTAACCTCCAATATCAACACAGTCTTGGGGATAACGGATCTAGAGAAGCCCTGCCAAGAAAGACTTGGGGGTGCTGGTGGATGAGAGGCTGGACACGAGCCAGAAATGTGCACCTGCAGCCCAGAAAGACAATTGTGTCCTGGGCTGCATCAAAAGCAGCATGACCAGCAGATTGAGGGAGGTCATTCTACCTCGCTGCTCTACTCTCCTGAGACCCCATCTGGAGTACTGCATCCAGGTTTGGGGTCCCCAGCATAGACCGGACATTGACCTGTTGGAGTGAGTCCAGAGGAGGGCCACCAAGATGATTAGAAGGATGGAACACCTTAGAAGGAAAGGTGAAGAGAATTGGGATTGGCCTAGAGAAGAGAAGGCTTCATAATGACCTAATTGTGGCTTTCCAGTACTGTAAGGCAGCCTACAAGAAAGATGAAGAGAGGCTTTACAAGACGACATGTGGTGACAGAACAAGGTGGAATAGCTAAACTGTAAGAGACTAGGTTTAGATTAGATATTAGGAAGAAATTCTTTACTGTGAGGGTGGTGAGGCACTGGAACAGGTTGCTCAGAAAAGTTGTGGATTCCCCATCCCTGGAAGTGTTCAAGACCAGGTGGAGCTCTGAGCAATGTGGTCTAGTGAAAAGTGTCCCTGGCCATGGCAGCGAGGTTAGAACTAGATGATTTTTAAGGTCCCTTCCAACCCAAACCATTCTATAATTCTATGAAATCACATTGAGAGATAGAACATGTTAATACCCTAAATTTAGCCTTTAAGCTAAGATATGCCAGGGTGCTCTTGCACGCATCTACAAAGGCATCACAGGGACCACAATGGCAATGGATGCTGAAAGATGTGTTCTGCTGTTGGAACAGAAGACTGACAGTCTTCTGACAGACTTTTTGTAGTTCTCCTCATATATGCCCTCATATATGCTCATGTCTGCAATAAAGGTCTCATGTATTGGCTTACCTGAGTCAGATCTGCTCCGTGAATTCCCCTCTGAGTTGGGGACTGAGGTCTGTATTATGAGCTGTACTGTCTCGACCTCGTCCTGCGCCTTCACCTTGCTCCAGTAGATAGCTTGGATGTGCCTGGTGGTTTTAGGAGCTCTAACATCACTCTGCTCAGGAAAGACATAACACACATGAGGACGTAACAACACACAGCACACTAAGCTCTGCTGTGAAAGAACTTCCGCTCGTGCCTGGGCAGCAGCAGAGTATTCAATCTAGAATCTACTTTGCAAGATCACTTAGCCAGTTCTCAAGTATTTTTAGACTCTAGATAATTTTGGCTGGTACTTTGTGATTATGCTAAAAATGTGGTAGAGAATAACTGCTTCAATTATTGTATCATGTGAAGGAAAGATGTGAAGGCCTTCCTCTACAAACACTAAAGTACATTTTACTAGTTCTATTAATGTGAGGATCAAACATATACTGCTTTCTGCTAAAAGAGGTAGGACTAAGCAGGTATTTTGCAGGAGGACCCCAAACAACACTGACCATTACATTCCAAGCAAAAGGAGCTTTTGTCCTTGAGAAGAGCCATCCCAGGCAGCAGTCTGAGGCTAGTGTCTCAGTAAACTTCATTCAGCTTTTGCTCTGAACTTTAGATATTACAATTAATTACAGGCTGCTGAGACTTGATTATAGGATATAACAAAACCAGAGGATGCTATCTCTACACCTCCCGTGTAGGTTTTATCTTGGATCAACAATTTTGTTTCTTAGAAGCTTACCTCATACGTAACAACACATTCTACAGACTGGTGTTCCTCTATCCCCACAATCCATTTCTCCATTACAAATGGTGGCTGAAAAAAACATAATGGGAGCTTTATAAGGTGTTCTTCATCTCCTGACTTGTTTTTAAAACACCTCAAAGATATTTCCAACACTTGTATCTTTTCATCCATTCCCATATTGTTAACATTAATACTTTTCTTAAAATTTTATGAGACAAAGCAATATATTTTGGAAATATTTGCTTCCTTGTTTACAAAAGGAAACTGAGAAGAGATTTCCCTACATAACAGGCAGTAGCTAGGACAACACGGTACATTTTTATGGGGGCATAAAACTTCTTTCCGTTTTGTGCATGTACAGGTTTTTTTCTGCTAGATTTACAGAGGGCAACAAGAACAAATATCTGGAGATTCTCAGAGACATTCCATGACAAAATTAAAAATGTTGAAGTATATGAAAACTTGATATTGCTGTATCTAGTTTTTATTTAACCTTAATCCTTTTTTTAAGGAAAAATTGAAATGTCCAAGATTAAAATTAAACAGAAAACTAATAACAACAATCATAATCATAAAAAAATCACAAGTGTTGTTACAGAAATCTCTAACTATAAAAATAGTATTAACATGAATTAAATCTTATAATCCCTTTTGGGAAATAAATCTATAACACATTTTCCTTAAAATTCTGACTGTTGACAATCTGCTTTTTCATTTTTTCCTTTAGAAAAAATAACTAAAGGTTCCTCCCCCAATTCTACTCCAAAAAACTCACAGTTAAAAGCATTTAAGAGTTTGGGTGTTTTTACCAGTGCAGCATTGTAACTGGTAAGCAAGCTGTGTATTTTTTCAGTTAGAAATTTATTTTCTTAGCTATTATCAAGTAGGGCATATTAATAAAAACAAAAAAGTAAAGTAACAGCTAAAAGAATGCCCTCTGCATTAACAAAGCAGACTAAGTGCTTGCTAGTAAATATTTACAGGCAGGTTCTGAAATAGGGTAAAATGCCCAGTGACATTGAATTGCAGATGTTCAATGCTGTACTGTCTGCAGTGGGTTTCAGTCTTTGCAATCCGCTGTTGCATGAAAGAGAGTTTTAGAACCACATAAATGTTCTAAAACCATCTCAAAAAACCGCACCAAACCGCAAAACAAAAAAGAAAAAGGGAGAAAAAAACACCATAAACCCCCTAGACAAATAACATGAAGTTTCTGGAACATTTAAATCAGTTTCTTCTCTTGAAAAGGAGGTAATTTTTTGAATATTCTTTTCTTTAAAAGGGGTAAAGATTCAGAGGATATAACATGAAATTAAAATAAGAAAATATAAATTAGTTCCTTCTCTTATTTTTCCATTGTTAACATTACTGTCAGCTTAAAGGAGAACCAAAATACCTAACTTCTATTATGATACAAGTCTGTCTAAAATGTGCATTTTATTTAAAAGCTGTCAAGAGATTGAGCTTCTGTAAGCACAAAAGTCGACTGCTGTGGTATTTTAATGTCCTTGTTTGAGATCTGTAAATCTGTGAAAGCTTTAAGGCTGTAAATACCTTTGTCATCTTTAAAATCTCTACGTCAGGTAGGTTAGTGTTGAATGTCACATCTTTTATGTAGGTTATTGCAATTTCATCCCCGTCCATCTCCATGTACATTTTCCATTTACAGTCCTATGAATAATAAAAAAAAGAATGCTGGATTGTTAGAATACAAATAGAAAAAAACCAACAGACAACAAATCCCAAAATAAAACAAAACTGAAAGCTGAAACAACCCAAAATCTAATCCTCAATATATGAGGGGAAAAGCTAACCCAATGAGAAAGTTAAGGGATATATACATGTCTTAGGATATGCATGTTTTCCAGTACAAGTGTTGATAATGGAAACCTCTTGGTTCTCTTGTTCACATTTTTCTCAGCTCGCCCTGAGAGGCAGCTGCCACGTTGGCAGGTCTAGATGTCTTCAGAGCGTGGAAGCCCTGTAGGGCCTCACGTGGACAGACAGCCTATTGGAGCAGGTGTGAGAGCTCTGCACACCCACAGAGCAGTGGAGGAATAGGACACTGGTGGGAGCTGTCACCCAGAGTCACAGTCAGTGCTAGCAGCCAGCCCCAAGGACATTGTCCTGATGAACCCAAGAACAAATGACCAAAGGGCCAGTGAAACACCTTCAAGACAATCGCTCAAATAATGGGCAAGAGGCTGAGCTTGTTACTACAGCTCAGTTATTTCAAATACTGAGTGCCCAGCACAGCACTGAGCATTCTCAACTTCTGCTCACCTCCAATTGCACTATGAATTGTAAGCAAGCTCAGCATAATAAACCAAAGCAATAAAAGGTATCCTTAAATAATCTTCTGAGCTGAACAGGAGGCCAACATCCAACACTTCACATGGGTGTGAGTCTGCAGAAGGTGACAGCTCTGGCAGCATCCTGCAGGACATCCCACATGGGCTGAGTGCTGGAGCCAGGGTTCATGTCTGTGGTAAGGGAGGCTCCCACTGGGGACAAGAGACTGCCTATCCATGATGCAAAACAGCTCTGGGCATGTGATGCTGCCCAGTGCACTGAGCTCCTCTAAAAATCAGTCCCCTGAGGAATGACAGGGGTACAGTGAAGCAGTGTGTTTCCATCTCTGTATAGGAAGGAGGAAGTCTTCCCTTTACAGTGACAGGAGCTCCTCCAGACATGCCTAGCATTGAGGAGGGTCTGTGTTTGGCAGGTGTGTTCTCAGCCCTTGCCGGAGGCAGTCTTCAGCTCAGTTCTGCTCAGAAAATGCCAAAACTTTCAATGGAGACACAGATGGCCACTTAGGGCCATGGGCTCGTGTAAGCACTTATTTGCACACACAAACACACAGCAGCCTAAAAAGTATCCATTCACACATGCAATTGTCTGCTAGTATTTGCATGTGCATGTCTCATAAATGTAATGTAGGAACTTAGCCCTCAGAAGTCCCAAAGCCCTCACTCAGGCATTGAATTGGCAATTCCAAGATAAAAGAAAACTGAAGTGCAAACATTTTCAAACTGCAACAAGAAATTATGTTTATGACAGCATTTGGCCTTGTATGTCCATCTGTCTCCACTGAAAGCTTGCACATTTTATGAGCAGAGTGGAAATGTGAGTCTGTTTTCACATTGCCCCAGTGAAAGTTTGAGTGATGGGAACTGCAGTTCAGTGATCAGGGAACCAAACTAAGACTCAGCGGCACGAAGTTCAGTTTCCACTTCTGCATTTGGCCTTCTGTGCAACCTGATAAGGCACTGAAGTTGCCCTGTGCTGCTGATTCCTAATCACAGACTGTATCTCTCTGCACACCTCTTTTCTGTCCTGCTTTTTGGGTTTGTGAGCTAACCCAGTCTAATGCTAGTCTTGTCTCAGCATGATACACTAGCCCTGACATTGACTGAGGACAGCACATCCTATGTAACTGAACAGCAACAGCAAAGAGAATTGTCTCTGACTCCTCCTCTCAAACTGTGCTCCTCTCACAATCCACACTATTCTTGTTGACAGACATTTTTTTGCAGGACTTCCTACATTCATGCTATTGCAAATCAGACCTGAGGCTAGAGACAGGATCCTTCATGACGTTTGTAAATGTTACAAAAACATCTGAGCCAAGGAAAGGAAAGAAATACTGATGTAAAGTACTATCCCCCCAGTTAGTTCAGCACATCTCCTGCTGTAACAGCAGTGCCAAGCACCTAAGAGCCAGAGTTGCACCTTCTGCCAGAGCTCCTCATGACTCAGGATTTTGTGCTGTTCGCTCTCATTTCCCTACAGCCTAGATCTGACAAACATGACCTCATTTTAATAAAGAAAATAAATCACCCAACCATCTCTAAAGAAAAGGCTGACAAGGTGTGTATATCCAGGGCCTGACTGGTGGGCACCTGCCAGTGCCCAGCCCCTTGCCGGACCTGCCGCGCATGCAGGAGCGCTCTCCATGGGGTAACAAATCAGGCTGCCCCACACAGCAGTGGATGCCCCACCCCTGCACAAACACTGCCTTCCCCAGCTCTGAACTGCATCTTCAGATAAAACACATACACTTTCCTGTCCTTCAAATCCAGTCCTGAAATCTTTGGTCCTCCTGGGAGCCTTCTCCAGCCATACTGAAGAGATACTAAAAGGGTAAGTTACCATACTAGGCATACCCTCTCTGGCCACTTCTAGAATAAAGGCACTTGGGAAGTACCTAAGGTAAGTCTCTAAGGTGGCTACTTGTCTTACAAACCTGGTAACTATTTTGTTCGACCACATAGCAAATAATGCAAGAGTTGTGCGCTGCAGAAAGAAAGGGATATATTTCCCTGTTTTCCAGTGGTTCTTATAATAGAAGAGAGATGCTTATCCACATAAGCAAAAATCTGGCTAGAATAACCAAGCATATGAATTTTAATTCTTTGATGAATTGTAGCCTTAAGGCTTCTTGGATTGAGACTATATCTAGTGCCAGATGTATGTGGAAAATAATTTGGAAATGGAAAGTGTCTGGTTGATAAATATATGAGTCTTTCAAAGACACTTCCCTGGACGCCTTGTCTCTCAAACATTAAAATACCTCCCAACATTTATCTGCTTGATTTTGATTTAAATAAAGAACTTCAGCTTTTTATTTTTAAAATATCTAGTTTCAGAATTGAGAGGCACAACCAACAAAACTTTGTGTGAAAACATTTCCAAATAACACTTCAACAAAATCAATAAATCAGCAGCTTCTGAAAATTATCGGAGAAAAGAAAAGCAAACCACACGTTTCTCCTGTTTCAAAACAGAAAATAAGAACACTTTAAAACTTAAGTCTCCAGTTCACTGTGGTGGCAATACTCCTTTAACCCCAAACACATTAACATCTGCAAAAAGATCCTGAAAGGGAAATGAAAAAGATGAGGCACAGGCTCTAAACAACAAACATGTGCTCTGCAACAATAGCTTAAAACCCTTGCTTGGAAGGCACTTCATTTTTCAAGGGGACACAAATCCAAGATTCATTTTAAAATCAGTGGTTGCAATCAACATTTCTGTTTTTGTAAATGTTGAAATAAAAATGGAAACGGCGTTATAGCAGGTAACTGGATATTAGAAGAAAAGTAAGATGAAACATATGAAAAAAATGTTGGTCGTGCTGATACTAAAAGTAGTAGCATGTTGATGATTTAGGTCCCCAGAAGCTCTTTTACGTTCTTAGCTATTATCTATCTCAGCTGCTGAAACCTGCTGTTTTAAAGGCATTAGAGTTGAACATCTAGTGACAGCACTTGGGTTATTTATCATTATATATCACCCTGCTACACTATATTTTATTATACTGGATTTAAAGGAAGATAACACAATTATGGTTAATTTGCTTCTCTTCTTTATATATATAGTGTCATGACCCACCACAGCTTTGTCCCATGAGATATTTTTAACCAAAAAGAAATCCACAAGAAACTCTCCCTAAAAATTCCATTAATAACCTCTTGTAGCATGTATAGGTTGCAGGGTCTGGAACTAAGAATGTTTTAATCTCTTCAGCAAAACAATGTCTCATAATGATGTACAGGACTATTGCTGCACTGATGAAGAATCATACATAATTCAGCACCTTTCACTTGGCACCACTGTGATATCCTCATTAGCAGTGGCTCACAGTGGCTGTCAGATGGTGTCCATGCGAATGCAGGCATTATATTGTCTTTGAGATGTGCAGCTGCTTCCATGACACTGCCAGTATATAAAAACATGACGCCAGTTTGTTTTATTTAGTGCTAAACCTTCCAGTTTGTAAAAACAAGGCTGACACAGAGCCTGACATGAGGCAGTGAAAATAATTAGCTCTCATTTTCTCAGCCTCCTATTTCCTTCTCCCCGCTGTGTTCTCTTTCCACTAAACCACCACATGTCAGTCGAAATGGGAGGCAATTAGTGGGCTCATTTCAGTCCCCACAACTGTGCTGAAAAGAAAGTATTTATGATGGCACAATGAACAGCTGAAAGATTAAATAACATTTGCCTTTTGAAAAGAAAATGACTTCTAGCTAAATGGGCAATTTTTGATTATTCTCAAACAAGCTTAGAGTAGTTGGTTTTTAAAATACAAGAAAGGAAAATGAGTCATTTTTAGGTGAAAGAATCAAATAAAACTTGACACAGTAATGCAAATAACTGATGTTTTATTGCAAAATATGTAAATGTGTTATACCCTTAACAATGGCTGGTGTCTCAGGTCAGGGCAGGCTGCTGCCAGCCAGGCTCCAGCAAGAGAAGGTGGCTCCACCGATGGTTTTGTTTCAGCTGTGCAGGCAGAAAAAAAGAGGGGCGGAGGGGAGGCCTTGCGAGAGAGATGGTCTTAGAATGTACAGAAACAAAGCAAGCAAAAGATATATTTATGTTATAGTTGCCTGGGTGCCTCCTTCAAGCTGGAGCCTTTACTCCTCTGTGAGGCAGCAGGCAGTGACTGGCTGGAGCTTTGCCTGGAGAAGCATGAAGCCTTTTTAACACCTACACAGACCAACCAGCAGTACCAAAAATATCTGTTGCCTCACAGGACCTTTCTCTAACATCTAGCTCTGTGGAACTCTGTGCCACAACGTAGTGAGACATCATGGGAAATACCAGGCACTGCTGTGTGCTGGGGGCCGGTGCTCCGAGAACAGGGACTTGCAGCAGGTGAGATTATATCTCTGTGATACTGTAGGATTTACCAAAAGCTGCCCTTGACATGTGATCAGAAGCGAAGGGGAGTTGTTGCAGTTGCAGGCATCATCCACATGAACAGCCTGCTTGCAAAAGCAGGATTGTAAAGGTGGAAGCACGAAAAATGAGTCCCTTCCCCGAAGGCTGCACGGGCGCCCTCCTGTACTGTCCCTTTCCTCCAGCGGCATTTCCTGTGGACCACTCATGGGAACAATGTGCTGGAGCAGTGTGGAACAGCACATGGAGGCTACTGCTCACACACTGGGGCTGCAGGGGCCAAGGGTGCACAGGCGCTCGGGAAAGGCACGGCAGGGCCGCTGGACATGTCTTGTGTATTCTGGGAACAAAGGGTCTCTTCCAGGCTTTTATCTGGAGAGCATGTGGCAAGCCTACAGACCACTGGGAACCTGTCTGTGCTTCTGCAGACACATCTGTGGCCAAGGCTGCATGGGAGAAATAATGTGTGGAATTCAGCAAATTCATTCAGTGGCCAAGGTATAAAAATAAATCTTGACATTAAAAAGTCTAGAAAGTCAAGCGGGCAAATTACCTAGCTGAAGAGTCTATATGGCTCTTCGGGGCTATGGAATAAATTCTGATGGGAATACATACTTGGTTTAGCACTGTCTACACAAGGATTTTTAAAGGTGTTGGCTTGAGTTTGACCTCAGTTACACATGGATGCAATCCCATTGGAGTTGATGAAGTTATACCAGCTCCACCTCGTCAAAACCAATACATGATCTGGAAAAGCTTCTTCGCAAGAAAATACAAGGTGCTTAGATCACCTGCACTGATCCACCTTCTTAGCAGAATACATTAATCAGTTCTTAATGGTGCTGGCAATATTGTAATGTGGCTGTGGTTTTATTTTAAAGCTTAGGTAATTTTTTGTGTCCGTTCACAACATGCTTACCCCTTTACTGACTACTTGTTAGAATAGGAGAAAATCTATGAAAATGAGACACAAACACAGCTACTCTGAGTCCTGCATTAATTATTAGTCTTTAGTAATGAAAGCACTGTGCTTTGAGATGGAATTAAAGAGAGACGATTTAAAAGATGAGGTTTCAAGATAAGGTTAAGTAACCCCATGTTAGGAAGTCGAGGTACTTGCAATTATCTGCAAGTGAAGGATGAGATAAAACCAATTCCTCTACCAGCCTTACTTACTGAAGAGGGAAATATGTGCAACCAGAAAACTATAAAAGCAGAATTTTAAATTTTAGACCTTAGACCTTGCTTTATTTTTAAGAATGTAAAGAAAGGATTTATGACTGTTGATACAGTGGGAGGGAGGGTGGAGGAGAAGAGACAGCAGAAACAGTCTCAAGCTCTTGAGAAAGTGCATTCCAGTTACTATTTCAGTACTGTTTTTTCTGGTACTGCCTGCATTTTGCCAACCTAGGCTTCTCCACATGGTTACAACATCTCTCTAAAGTAGCCTTAACAGTATATTTACTTCTGCACAACACAAATAACAGAATTAAAATATACCCCAGTTTGGATATTTAAGGCTAAAAAACAGTTCACACAGTTAGCAGATGGTTTTGAAGAAGCTCTGCTCCTTGCCAAATGGAGGGAGAGGTAACTGGGGAAGAATACAGTGAAATGGTGAGTCAACTTCTAGGCTTTGTGTTTGGATATAGGTCAAATTGTGGCACACTGGGTAAAAAATGAGAACATCCAAAAGCATGGTGAAATCTGCCCTTTTGAGTACCAAAACTAAAGTATGCATCAATAGAAGGCAAAAAGTCTCTATGCCATCCTTCTCAAGGGATTGGGCGATTCATCAGTGCAGAGCCAACACAGCTCAGACACCTTTCCCTGATTGGGAAATTTTAATGAGCCACCTAGGATGAGAAAGGCATTGAAAATTCCCTCTGCAGTTCTGCAAATCAGCTCAAGTCACAATTGCCAGGGCTTGTTGTTCTACCCTCCATCTTGGAGGTAATTTGTGGTCCCTTGGTTTGTTTTTTTTTTAATTGGTGGGAAAAAATAGTATGTCTAAATCTATCACCTTTTAGCACAGCAGGAATTGTGTACAGAAAGGTCATTAAAAGGCAATGAATGGAAGCAACCACATAACTTGAACTACAAGAGCTGGAAAAGAAACCTCTAAAAACCAGGTTAGTTTTGCAACTCTCACTCCTGATGGATTCAGAGAGCACAAAGGTCAACTGAGCTTTTATCGCCTCCAAAGATGCAGCTAAAAAGGGAAGGAAACTAAAGAAAAAACTGCATCTGTCAGCTGGTGGAAACCAACATAATCCCACTACAAAATGCAGTTTAAATTAGATAACAAATATGAAGCAGGTAAAATTGTGTACTGGTAAGTCAATGTTTCATTCAAGTGTACAGACAAGGGTGAACATTCAAATGCTGTCCTGAAGCATATCTACCAGGATCCTCTGTAAAAGGCACTGCCATTCCTAAGGTCCTTAGATTTCTGCCTGCTTATGAAGCTGTGCTGAGGGGGCATGGTGCAGTGCTAGAGAGAGGGCACCTGACATGATTTCTGCGTCCTGGACCAGCTCATCCAGCACTTTTATACCCAGTAGTATTGCTGTATGTCATGCTGCATGCCAAGGCTGTGCCCACTCGAGACTTTTAATTTGGATCAGGAAAGGGCTTTTGTCCTACATGTCCATCCTGTCCCATGCTTCAGCAGAGCCACCTCTGATGGCATGGATGGGCTTGCTTCCAGGTACAACTACACCAGGAGATGCAGTACAATAACTAATGGGAACTCAGTCCAGGAGATGAGCACAGAGCCAGCCTGGTGTAAAACCTCCCAGCATGACCTGTTCTCCTGTGTAGAGACCTTCCTGCTGCACTGCACCACCTCCCAACTAAGCCTAATAACCTCCCTTCATGCACACAGGTCTAGCAGCCTACACATCACTCAGGGAACACATATCCTCAACGTGTAACCCAGATTTGAGCTTATTGCCTCCTTTTTCTCATGGCTAAAACAGGAGAAATGTTTCTTAGCTAGGCAGCCAGCTATAGGAACTGATTAAGGTAAAGTTCCTTTGAGAAATTTATTTTTAAACTGATATAAGCCAGCTTTTTAGCTATAAAGATGGTGGAAAGTATGATCCCAAGTGCTTCTGCTGACCCAGTTTTACATGAACAGGCACCACTCTTACAAAACCAGGACAGTAAAAGCAGTTTAAACCCCTCGATCCTGGTTTACTCTCTATCTCCAGTTCATTTTGGAACAAATCTGGATGGCAGCAGTAGCTGGCTCAAAGCAGCCTCTAGGGGAGCTAGAAGATTGTATCCAGGGGTTTTCAAAGAAGCAATCTAACCAAATTTTCTATATTATATGTACCACACAACTTTTTGTTAGTGTTATGTTTAATGCTCATGTTTGCCCTAGCATCCTGCCCAAAAGCTTAGACAATCTACTCCTTCCAGTCCACTTTTTAAAACTGGCTCTGCTGCAACATCTTTAAATGTACAAATGTACATCTTTAAAGCTACAAATTAATGTGCAGATCTCAGACAGATATTTCCAGCCCAGACAAATTCAGGTGACAAATTGTACATTCCCTGGAATGGCATCCCTAAGCACATAGGGTGCTGCAGCAGGGCAGTTGACAGGGAAGGCAAGCCTGAATACAACCGTGGCTTCAGAGGGAATAGCTTCCTAAGAAAGGGACCTGACAGCACACAGAGCAGACAGAACCAATTAGAAGCTCACAGCGAAAGCAGGACCAAACAAAAAAAAGTTGTCAGAAACCTGCAGAGGTTATGTCAGCACTACACAGGCCCTTTCAACTCTGTCCTCTCATAATAATTCTGCTTCTGCCGCACAGACTTTGCCACACTTGCAAATTTTTTGGAAAAAAATTGCAAATTTTGCTATCATAACTAAAACATTTACTCATTCTCAAACCTAGGGAGGTGTTAGTGCAACAAGAATTTCTCTCCAACGCTCACAGATCTATTTGCCTCTTCTCTTTCCTGAGGGGTGGTTGCTCACCTCCCCTCACTACGGCTTATAGCCCATATTGGAAATGGAAGGGAGATATGAGCTATTTCGTGGACATTTAGTTCCCTGAAGAGTTAGTTGCACATGGGAGACAAAAATGCACACCTACAAAAAAGCAGCTGTACAGCAGCATAAGCAACATGCATTCAAGAACACTGAGACAGTTTAAGTAATTCACATAGTGATAAAGAAGATCTTTATAGGGAAAAAAAGTACTTAGGATAAAAGAAACAAACTAAAAAAGGAAATCTCCAGACAAAAAGCTTTTTCAAATTGATAAAATGATTTCAGTATGAGTACAAGTTCCTACTAAGTTCAAACCTAAATGCTTTCTCTGCAAGCACCACCAAGTACAGAAATCAAGAGACTTCTGCAAACAATATGCCCTGAAAGCAAAGCAGCTAGATAACACAAGATGAAAGTCAGCCTCCCACAATTTTAGGGTGGACACACAATGCAGATTTATCAAATACAAAAGGAAACAAATCCTGCTGTCACAACCCCTGACTCTAACTCAGAAATGCTTTGCACACCATTTCCACATAGATGATTAATTCTAAACCCCTTGAACTCGGAGTTCATGGCAAGATAGATAAAGAAAACAAAAAGCATGGGACAAACCTCACTCTCCAGAAAAAACAATGTGGTAGAAATCTTTTGCTGGAACATCTGGAGTCATCAACGCTCCTGTTATACAGGCTGTAACAAGAGATCCTTGAACCAGCTCGGCTTGGAGCTGAGGTTTGATTAGGATGTGGCATGCTGGCAATTGCCTTTTTCCAGCTGAAGCACAGCAGTTTTGCTATCTGAGATGAGCTGCAACTACCCCTCCCTCCTTCCCCAGTACCATGAGGGCACAGTCACCACCAGGACCAGTCCCACTCTGCCCAGCCAGCGGCCATGTACACCACGTATTTTCCAAAATCCTCTTGGTTGCATAAAACCTTATCTCCTTTCTGCTGAGACAAAAGTAATAGTCTGTCCCCCAACATCAGGCATACAGCACTGATCAACGGTCAGTGGGGTTCTTTTTTGTACGTGGATTGTTATTTCACATCCATGGGGATAAAAGGAACAAAGTGAAATTCTGAATTACAAAAAATTACAGTTGAAAAAATTGTTCACAAGGAAACAAAAGCTTAAATTTAAAGCTTTCTGTGCCATTCTTCATCCTTGCCTACTCTGGGGCGCAGTTCCCCATCACTGATGCAGCCCCATTTGCCACCTTGGCATTCAGTTGGCACTTTGCAAAACAAGAGGATTCTCAAGGCAATTTATCCTGGATAAATCAGACCCTCTGAGTACCGACCGTTGACCAAACCAACTGATCTAGCACTCCCAGCTTACCTTTGGACCATTTCCTGGTTTCAAGTGATAACCAAAAACAAGTTCAAGATTCACTATTTTCTCTATGTTTTCTTCAACTCCACCTGCAGAATCCTGCCACAAAAAAAGAGGCAAAGTGAGACTCCACATCTACCACAATGCACTGGGAGACAGGAGCCTTTGGGCTTTGGGAGACAGCTTTTGGTGGCAGAAAGGATTTGCCTTTCAGATGCTACAAGTTTGGCAGGCAGCAGGAAGGAGACGTCCTAGTCCAGGAGGGGCCAGGACTTCTGCATGGGTTTCGGGCACACAGTGGATGGCACCTGGGAGGTGCCGCACAATTTGTGCTGAGCTGCTCTGGCGTGGCATGGTGTCCCTGTGAGCAGCGTGGCAGCCTCTGCCCCTGGAATGGCAGCTGGCACAGCAAGGAAGTGAAGCCCTGACTTTCATTTTCCCCTTCAGGGAACTGAGTTTTGCTGTATGGGAATAAATTATGACTAAAAAAGCTACTTCAGGCTTTGGGGTCTAGAATTGCTTGATTAGCTCACTGAACTAAATCAGGCAAATATCTGGCCTAGCAAGAGGTTCTCACTCTCTCGCTTTTGCATGGCTCTCGTTACTGATATCAGAAAACCAACAGGTTAACGTAAGGGTGACTAGACCTTATAAATCATTCTTCCCTCCTGTCACATTAGCAAACTGAGGAACGATGGGTTCATTCTGGGCCAGGGGTCTGCTGTTCTTCAGTGGTGGGCAGTTGGTGACATCAGTTTGAAGGAATGGCTCTTAAGTAATTTTTGATTAATGACAGCAAAGGAATCACAACTAGTAGTCTTTTAATTTAATTCCACTGGTTCCATGACAAAATCCTAGAGCCTCATTGAAAACAACTTTTATTATCCTACTACTTGTTCTAATGTGACCCATCACAGCTATCGACCCTCCACATTTGTTACAACTCTCTGCAGGAAGTGCTGCTTCGCCTTCCCCTGAATGGGAGAAAGATGAGACACAAGATAAAATATTCATACCAACACGAGAAGCACTTCTTGTATAAGCAATTAGACTTGCCTTAATTAATGGTGGAAAATGAAATAGATTTAGGTAGTCATGGGTTAACTTCTCGATAGCAGTCTAGGAAAAAAAAAGCAACAAAACCAGATGGGAATTATTTAGTATCTCATAGTGCAAATACCAGCATGAAAAACAGTGAAACTCTGTGCGCACTGTGTTTTCCACTGTGGATTTATTAGGGCATGTAAGAAGAGTTTAAAATACGGCCCTGTTCTGGAAACTATCGTGGTAGATTGGCCCCATTTCGCATTCAGAATCTGATCTGTTTAATCAGAGAAAGAGATGTTCAGGGGTTGCTTTCATTGTTTTTATTTATGTTCAATCAACCCAGGAAGCTGAAATCTTTCATTTTGGGCATTATTGACTTTATTAAGTTTCAATAATTTTCCCTGTAGGAAACGTAAATTAAATATATCAGTAATGGTGTGTGGGCATGGAAAAAATGGCTCATGAGCAAAAGGAGAATAAATCTGTATGACTTACAAAGCTAAATTTGCAGGACTAGTAATTATGATACAAGTATCTCTTTACTAGCAAATTGTGATCTAAAATGATTGAGACTCAACAGAATTATAGATGCTGCTTTTAAAGAAATGCTTTCCAAAGCTGACTGCCAGAAAACTGAACTATCTCCTGTGGCTACAGTATTAATACCATTACTGCTGTCGTGATCACATTTTCCAGACCATGATTTCCTTAACTCATTACAAACATTAGATATTTAAAACACTGTGAAACAAAGCTTTAACAGCAAAGAAACCCGGCTGTCAACCAGCTTTGAAGCTGTCCAACGGAGTTTTTTTAGTCCAAGTATGCTTTACGTTATAAATGAGATGTGAAAGTTGAGAAGTTCAGAGATTTCAGTTCAAATAACTCTTTTTGTATCTGCTTGTCCCTCAGCTAGAGGACTCTCTCCGAATATACCAAAGTTTTCTAATGGGAGAACGGCCCTCCTACATGAATCTGTAGAACTGTCAGTCCAGCCCACAAGAAAACCAAAAACTGCAGAGAAGTATAAAGACCACAGCAGATTTTCATGCTTCATAAGATGCTCAGGTTAGGGTTCTATATCAGTATGAACTTGTAACTTTATTTTAGATAACGAAAATGTTCTCTATTTAGCTTTGTCACTTCTTTTGTTGTTAATACTACTGAAGACCCACAGACTCCTTAATATTCACACTATCCTATTGCAACATTCAATATATGCTGATAATACCTTTAAATGGATGATGTGTCCTCTAGAAACAATTCCCATGTCCTTTAAATCCTCTTCTTCTAGAAGAAGCAATTGTTTCCCAGTGATATGATGTTCCTTAAACAAGCTAGCATAAATACTCATTTCACCAGATGCATCACCTTAAGATAAGAGAGGTTATTCAGAAATCCATAGGGAACTTTACTGGAGAGGGAAAAAAAAGAACAAATGTATGTATGTTCATAAATGTGAATATGAAAGTACATACGAATAGCTTTTACCTTTTCTAGTAAGTTGTTGCATCCAGAAAAACTGCAAAAAAATAGGAATCAATCTTGAAGTTCACATTATCAAAATTTTGTATTACAGTTATTTGGAGCTCAAAAGTAACCATTCTTTTTAAAAACAAAATTCAAAAATATTTCTCACTTTGGGTTAAAGGACTCAAGATTCACCAATGCAAGTGATGACTTCTATTTAGCTTTTCAAAACTGCCTTCCATTTTGCAGCCACCTTCTTCAGTTCATTAAGAACAGAAATGACCAAAGCAGAGGCTGAGCAATGTCATGGCCGAAGTGAAGGAGCCAGGGCTATTATGGCTTTTGCACTGGCTTTCCAGACAGTCCTTCAGTAAACACCAGCTAAACAACCCCATGATGCACAACACACAAAGGGAGTGCTAGATATTAAAACCACTATGACACATCACTATGCCAGAGATAAATCACCAATGTGTCTTATTTAGCTTTTTGAATTAATAAAAAGGTAAAAAAGACTCAATATCATTATTTTATATGAAAGAGGCATTTCAGATGCCTTAAAAATCCCTTCACTTTTTTTCAGTTAATTGCCATCCAGGTGGCACATGATGGGATAAAACCTTCAAACCTGTTTTGTCCTGTAAGGGTCAGGTCTTTAGGCACTTTCACGTTCCTTAAATGATGATTCAGGAATGCCCTCCTGGCTGCTGACAGCTTCCAGCTCCCATTATTTTCTGGACATTGGAGAATGTGACTGTTTCATGACAGTAACCCAAGTCCTTAATTTACTCATGGTCATTTTAAACCCTTTCTAGGACACAAGTTTCACCAAACAGACAGCAGTAAATTCTCATCTGGATTTTCTGATGCAGCCTTCCCTCCCTCGGTACCCCCTGTAATTTTTTAAGAGAGCTCCAGCAGCACAATGCTGACCACATTAACACAAAATACTCACCACATCTTCTTCGGTCCATGCACAAATATCAAAGGAGGGCAGCAACTGTGTGAGAGATATGAATTTAAAAGAAAACCGTCTGACCATTTTCTCCCCCTCCACCCAATTTTTTTCTCTGGTGGCTGATTTTATTCTGTCCCTTTTTTCCTGCAAAGTGCAGGACTTAGACTGCGACTCATATTGACATACTAAACCAATGGATTCACACTGCTTGTGGGCTGGCTCCAACAGCATGTTGTCAGTGTTAAATCAATCCCATCACTCTATGCAGATAAAATTAGCAGCAGATCTCCAACAGAAACAACTTAAGAAGCAAACGAAAACTGTCCGACGGCAACAGACTCTGTAGCTCTCTCTCCTCCTGGCTCTGACACTATGGGAAGGCTTTTGCTTTTGCTATGGCTTTGGTATCACTTGATTTCTGCAATGAAAATAATGCTGTGATTATGACTCCCTACCAAACAATGGATATTTTGTGCCAAATGAAGGAAAACTCAGTGGACAGCAGTAAAAGCAGAGTTCGGAGTCTGGCCTCTACAGCTAGCCTTCCTGTCCATGTACAGACAAGTCTCTCTTGGTTTCTGCCAACACTTTGTAACTGCTTCCCTAGGGGGATTGCAGCAATTCCCAGCCTTCTCCAACAGTCCACTGGATGGTGTTAACTCTTGAAGCACTTAGGAAACTACAGAGGATGCACAGGGGAATTGCTGCATTAAACAAAATGCTGGGATGATTTGAAAACCAACAGAGAAGATGTCACTGTAATAGTGATTGTCATTTAACTCATTAAAGCATATGGTATCCCAAGATTCACCTTCTTGACACTTCTATCCAGTTTAAAGGGTTAACCTTAATTGTTGTAGATCTGTATTTGGACTGTCACTGTCTCCCAAAAGCTCAATACAATGATGTACTTGCAAACTCATTTGATGGAGATAACAGTGATTTATAAAAGATTCAGCTCAGTTACCCATGGCTTTGTTCCCTCCTCCAGAGAGCTCTGCCACCCATGATTTCCCCAGCCCCCACCCACAAGCCAAGCTCCCTTGGCAGGCACTCATCCCTGCCCACCTCTAGCTGAATACTGAGCTCCAGGGCAGAGTTGCTGCTTAGGTGCCTAGCCTTTCCCTGGCTCTCTAGGCATGAGACCAACATCCAGCATCATCTGCCCACAATTTTCAGCCACCACAGTGCAACACCTTTCGCAGGATCCATGTGAAATCCCCACTGAAAGATTTGTGATTGATATCCCTTGACTTCTGCTTCTACATCTACTGTCTTTTCAGATCTTCTTCCTCCTCCTCCACCAATGTCTCAGTCAAATCTTGCTGGACACAAACAATTCCTGAGATCAGATGAAGTCATTTCCTGAGGAGGATCTGGCGGATCCTTAAACCCACCCCTCTGCCCACTGTTTCCCTCAAGGGGACAGAGCAAAAGGCATCGGGGTGAACTGGCAGAAGGCAACACACGTCTGCCAGAAAAAATGACACCTTCCTCACTTTTTCTCTCTACTTCACCATACTTGCAACCAATCTTCTTAACCTACCCACTGTTAGGCATTCCCTATGCTAACACCAACCTGCAGCCTGGGCAGGATTGCTGTGGGGCAAAAATAATGCTGGGGTAAACACCTAACCACTAAGGAAGGGCAAGTGGCAATCTTAAGCACCTTCAGTGGGTTGTGCCTTTTGTAGTTACTTATAGTCAAACCAGCTGGTGCTACAGGAGGAGCCTGTTACAATAATTTGGACAACAGAATCATTTAATGCAGAAGTCTGATATTGGATTTTTAGTTGTACAGTGGGTTTTTTCAGCTTTCCCCATGTTTAAATATAACCAGTGGCAGAACATGTTCTGTATTATTTCACTTTTTTTTTTTTAAAAATAGGAGAATAAATGGGAAATGTCACAATGAGTAATACAAAAACACGACTTAAACCAGCAGACAATAAGGAATGTTCTGAAACACCAGCATTTTACACAGTGACACAGATGCATAAAATTTACTGTCAAAATGTTTATTGCAAAATAGAAGTTTGAAACAAAGAGAAGCAAAGGGAAAGTTCACATCAAAAGAAAGTTTATGATACCAATTGAGGAAATTGAATACATTGCATGATTTCATTTGTTTGTTTTGGTTTTACACTGGAAAATCAAATCCACAGTGCGAATAAAACAAGACATGGTATGTCAAGTGCAATAAAGAGAATAACTGACACTGCAAAGTTTTACCACACAGAAGTGTAACATTGCATGTTCCACACAAAAGATATACTCAGTTAACAGCGCAAGAGTCTTGGCATAGGCGTTGCGCTCAGCTTTGCTTTTTCAGAAGGGAAAATTAAGTTTTCTAACACTGTGAAAATATTTTCTATTCAAATTCCATCAGTTCAAACTTGAAGTGTAAGTAGCATTGACTCCTACTATTCAGTACAAAACTTCTTCAGTAGTGCAAAAGCAAGAAATGCAGTGGACTATATCTGACTTTAAAAGGCGTATGAATATTTAGCACACAATATAAAATGTTTAAAGAAAGTTGTTGGTTCTACAGTTTTAAAATTAAATCTTCACACATCAGAAATCTCTGTGCAGATTTTACAGTGAACACTAAGTGGAAGTCTGGGGGAAAGATCCCTCCTCCAGACTTCTACCAGTGCATTTCAAGGGCTGTGAAAATTACTAAATGAACTTACTTTTTCTACCTGAATGTTCTACCTAGGGCTGTAGAACTCTGTCAAGTTAGAGGTCTTATTAAAAACCTGTAAAAGCTGCCTGATTACAGAAAAAGGAACTATAGCACTAAAGATACACAGTAACACTGCTAAATACTTAACAGCTATATGCACTCTATGGATTTATTGCTACTGCTGAGAGCAACACCAATGATTATTGCATCAGATATTTAATTCAGAATAAACACTCTAAAACCCAGAAGGAAAGGGAATCAAATTCTAAGAAAGCCTCTGGAACAATAAACCAGTGACAAGTCAACAACATGACTCTGTGACAAGAGGCCACACCAAAGGTCACCTCCAGGAAGCCCTTCCCATCTAGAGGGTACAAGCTCCATGTCGGGCAGCACACAACTGTCTGGGGATGCAGTGCATCACACAGACTGTACCTTAAAGACACTTGCTACTCCAAGAAAGTAGTGGTGTCATCATCACAAAAAAGACTAGATCAGAAGTTTTCCTTCATTTTTTTCTCCACTGCTGAAGGAAAAGAATGGGAGTTAGGCATCTTGTCTTGGTCCCAGCTGACCCTGCATTTTTAAGCAAGCCAAAAGTCGACTCTCCCCATTCTTCTTTCAGGTCATTTACGCATCTAAGTTAATGTTGGCAATACAGCACCCTGGTAAAAATGGGAAGTTCAGGCCCGGTTCTTACCTTTTCCTTCCATCAAATGCAGTTGTATTATTTTACTGCAAATATCTCCAGGGGTTTATGGAAGGTAGAAAAAACTAGGAGCCCAAAAGGCTTGGCAGGACCTAGTGAGCTGAGAGGCGTATAAGGCACAGGAAGGGTTTTGGGTGGTTTGCACATATCCCAGAGCAGCCAGAAAAACACCTGGGTTTGGTTAATGCTTTTGTAAGCTGATACACAATGTGGCTGTGGACTGTTGTGGAGATTCATGTAACCTGGTGATGATACAGGCAGAAGATGGACTGGGATACACTGCAGAGCAAAATCAGGTGTGGAAGTTAAAACACTCTGAGCTCGTCCAACCACCTTACCTGGGCACCAGAGCCATTTTCAAAGCCTGTATCTAGTGAAAAGCATTTCAGAGGCAGCAACAACACAGCTTGATTCTCATATATGATTTTTGGCTTGTAAACTGGAGACATCTAGCATGAAAGTCATCACAGGAAAGTAAAAATGAAAACATTACCACTACTTTTTTAGTAAACACAGCCAATATCCTAAGTATAACACTATTGGAAGAGTGTCATATGTTACCATCTTATCTACAATTCAGAGACCACCTTTGCTACTTCGGAGGGGGGGAAGTTTTTGAGGGTTTAATTTTTCCCTTAATAAAGCTTAGTTTGGTTTGACAAATAACATGGGAAAAAGGGAAAAAATCCATCTTTGTTTCGTTAAAAAATACTGAAACTAAGTAGCTAAGAAATTCCAACAAGCACACTACCAAATTCTGATGATATTTTGCTGATGTAAGTTACACACAAGGGTAAGCACAGAACTTTGAAGACAGACTTAAACCTTGTGATTTTGCAATTATGAAACCCAGTGTCATACTACTTAGGAAATATTTTTATTCCTATAAAGAGTAAGGATTTACAAATTCAGTTAAAACCCATACAAATAGAAGTGCACAAAGTGCTCTGAGATTGTCAAACACCAAAAAAGTAAAAAACATCAATGCTAAGGACAGATTTTACATGCTTTTTTGAATCCTAAATTGTACTGAATCAAATTTCATTTTCAGTTGTACAACCCTACACTGCTTATGTGCTACAATAATTTATGCAAAATGACACACATTTTAAGATCTAAAGTTAAGATATAAATATTACATTACACAAATCCATCAAATTTTGCTGAGTGCAAAGTGGCAGTTACAAAAATAGTGTCATTGCTGTGGGTGTTAGCAGACGTAGACTTACAAAAATAGTACAAATCTGCACTGGGAACAGTCTTTTTGCTCTTATTTCCATTTCACTATTTGCCCTTCAATTTCCCTTTTTCTCCCTAAAGTCGGGTTGCTTTGATGGACCTAAGAAGCTATTTCTAGCTGTGCTGAAGGAGGAAGTTTCTCCTTGGGATACTCTATAAATTTACTGCATCCTTTAAATTAAAATTTTGTCATGAGAAAAGCTTCTGGATATAAGGGGGTTAACTTCAAGCTAATGGATTTGCAACTGTCTGGAAGAAGGTTAAATGACATCCTACAGAAATTAAGCATCTTGGAGGGTCTAATCTTGTGCAAACTGAGTGCAGTAGGCAAGCTCGAAGCACAGCACTTGCTGCCTTGCACGTTACTGGACCAGTGCTGATGCTGAAGAATAAAACAATTCTTCCTTGTGACCCGAAGAGGTGCCCATTCTAGAAATACTCCTTCAAAGAACTTCCTGTTTTGTTAACATGTAATGATTTGAGGCCTGCTGTTATCTAATGTATCCATTTTTCTCTAAGCTATCTACAAAACACTCACCATAATATGTAGGTTAGGGCTGTGTAACAGGCAAGCCTGTAATTAAAGAAGCCACTCAAAACCAGAAGTTTTCATAAAAGAAACCCCTCCAGTAATTGAGAATGGAATTTTGATGGCTTATCCCCACTACCACTGAACTACATAGTAACATTTTTCTTTTGAACTGCTGCCCTTCCTGCTTGGGCAAATATTTTACATCATCTTCCTTTCTAACCTGCATCTGTGTTTGCACTGGTTTCCCTCCCTCCTTCTGCATCACCACTAAAGGGGTCATCAGCAGAAACATCCTCACTGCTCTCAAGTGCCTGGCAGGCAATTATTGCACCACATTGTTACACACTGAGTTTTACAGTAAGCCATAACAGCAGTGGCAATACTTTAAAAGTGATTTAGCTGCAAAAAAACAGGTATGCAGAGGCTAGCAAATATTCCTCACATTACTGCCATCACAGAGAATTTAACATAAACCACAGTAGTGGGGCCCAAGTTGAAATGTCATAGTGGCTTCTCTTTGTCCTTTCCTAAGGGTAGTATACACTGTTTAGGAGATGCAACAGAATCAAAATTTACAAACATCGATTTTTGCTTTCAGGTACAAGAATAAGTCCATCAAAGTTAATGAGGCTTCCTGGATTTACATCAACATAACTGAAAATTAGCTTCTAGATCACAATATCTGATAATAGATGCAGAGGTTTGATTGCAGTTTGGTTTGCTAGAGTGAATTATATACACATGCACATGCACGTGAGGGGAAAAAAGAACATTTATACAAATCATCTACTAATAGGGATTATCTGGATTCTGCTGCTATTCAGTTTTCACACTGTATATTTAACTAACCCTTCTCTTCCCCCCAAGCTTCTCTCTTCCTAGAAACCTATTTGTGACTTCCCACAAGGCTGCCTTGAAAAAGGTTTTAAATTAGAAACACAGCAAACCTCTTCACTGCAACAGTAAGAAAGAATGGATTGTAGAGAATAGCAAATCTGGAAGTACAAGCATATGCATATGATTGACAATTGAAGGGGTAAGGAAAATGACAAAAAACACAGAAGAAAATTTTTAAGTACATTAATGGCATTAAAGGCATTGAAGTTTCTCCCAGTGTTTTCAGATCTTAAGTTTGTTTATCAAGCCATAGTTTCTGTAATCAGGCATCAAGAATTATAATCATAGTTCTTAAAATAATAATAAATCTCCATTAGTTTGGAAAGTTTAGTTCCAAATTTTATCAAAGCAGAAATAAGTCAGCACAATCTAAACAAAAACAACATGTCTTTCTACACACAAACGTGGTCAGCCTAGAAAATATCTTTTTTTTGTTGTGGTTTTTTTTGTTGTTTTTGTTCTTTTACAGGATTTAAACAAAACCAAACTGACAGGATTCTTGTTCTAAACCTTTATTGTTTTGCTTTGCTAAAATGATTTCAGGGTTAATTCTATAAGTTATTTCATTCACTGCTATCATCTGTGTCATCAAAATCATCATCATCGTCATCATCTGACCAGTCGAATTCACTGAAACCCAAAGCCATGTTGATTTTCTTCCCTTTTCTCATAGAGGTGGTTTTAGAAGAATTCTTTTTGGCTTGCATGTTTATCTGCATTCCAGAATGCAGGACAGATCCTGCTTGGTTCAGTGAGAAGATATCCCCAAAGCCCGTCATCATCAAGGCCTTCAGACTTTGGTTCATGCCAGCTACCTCCCCGTTACTTGTTGCTGTGATCTGACATGACATCTCTGCACTGTTTGACTCCTCTGTTTTAGATTCAAAGTAAGACTCCTGAGACATTCTTGCAGCAAGAGGTAAGAAAAACTATTTAAAGGAGGAAAGGACAGAGCAAAAGTGAAAGTTAGAACCAATTTAAAAATCAAGGAAAAAGTCACCACCAGATTAGTTGGCAATCAACAGAAAGCATACGATTAGTAAACCTAAACATGGAGATCAAGTAAGGATTCATTGAAATAGATAGCAACCTTCTGGGATCATTGCTCTTGAAGTGCAAAATCACTGAGTGGCATGGCAAGAACCACAGGTAGCAGAGCTTTCATGACAGAAGACGGTTCAGATTCCTCAATCCTTCATTTTGTACAGTGCAAAACAGAATGTGACAGTTCTCAGCCAGGTGGACTGGCTCCCAAGGCAATGTGGGTAAAACAGAAGTCTGAGTGAGTTGCTTAACTGAACCTTTCAGGATTGAAGAATAAATCAGGTTAAGATCAGAGAACCTAAACAAGCTCTCACAGTTTGGTGCAGAAGTAGCAGCCCTTAAACATCAGAAAAAAAAAAAAGCGGTAGCAGACTGGGTTTGAGTGCAGGCTCAAAAGGACAGAAAGAGGTTACCCTGCAACAGCCACAATCAGAAATGAGCCTCTCATCAATGCAAAGGACAGTGGAACCCTGCCTCCAGCCTGCATCAGAACCACACTTTCACAAGCTGTCCCAGGGATGAGCAGGCAGGGGAAGAGAGGTTGGCTTGTCAGGTTCTTCAGCTTAGATTTTGGTGGGTTTTTTGTTGTTTTGGGGGTTTTTTTCAGTGATGTCTGCCATTTGGTTGTACACTGTACTAGCTTTCTACTGATATAACCTTCACCTACAGAAAATGGCATTCTCCTGACACAGTCTGTTTGTAATAAAAAATTAAATGTTCCCTTTTCAGCTAAATGATAATTAATTCCTCTTCAGAGTGGCCAGTCTAGTAACCTCTGTAACAGGCTTGCTGTACTCCACAGGGAATAAAAACTCAGGAGTTTCATCCTAAATTAAAGTACTTACTAAAGCAACATCAAAGGAGCTGTGTGTGAACATTTCCACTTCCTTCCCAAAGCTGTAAGCTAAAAACTACCTGCCCAAAATTCCTATTTTTTCATATCTTTTTTAACCTAATCAGAAAACTGACTGAAAAGTCAATGGCAGTTAGTCGCATCAGCTTACAGGCATAATTATGGTTATGCCCTGGTCTATAAGACAAGAGGCTTCATGGCCAGGCTGCTCAGAGTGTCCATTTCTTGGAAAAACCACTTACATTGACTAATTGTCTATCATTAAAAAAAGACAATACCTGTCTTTTGTTCCTCTCTAGTTTTCCCTATTTACATAGGCTTTCTATTTGTGTTAACAAATGTTAGCGATCAGGGTTTAAGAAACAAAACTAAGAGCTTGGGGAGATGGGGTATCCTAAATACTCTTCATGCATCCCATGGCTAAGTGATGAAAAACCAGCAGCTAAGCTTCTGTACACCTGTCTGTACCAAAAAAACCCAAACAGTTATGCCATCACCAGAGCACTAGTTGGACCAAGGACACCAAAAGCTCCTGCTGATAAAAAGAAGGAATGTTTTTGAAACAAGATCTAGCCACAGCACGCACAATTCATTGCCAGGTATAGTCGCTTTAGACCAACAGAAGGGAAATTCCCTGGCACATATGAAGAATTCCCTATAAAAATCAGCAAAGCTGCAAATCAAGCTTTTCACTAAAACACATTTCTGAGTCATTGACTGTTCAATGCCTGACAGTGGGTAAGTTGTGAATGGCCACAACTGTGTCTCATTTTGTGAATTATAATCACTTAACTTTCTCCATATTTTGCCATCTCATTAGCCGAAGAACTTTAAGAGCTCTTTGGTGTTTTGTTGTATATGATCACTATCACGAAGAGACATTTAGAGATGGCTAGTGTCCACAAATCTCTGTAAATTCCACTGTTCTTAAATAACTACCTGCAGGTACAGGGCACCACAGGTGAGTATCTGGATTTCATGTCTTGCTCACTGTCTTCCTCCAAATAAGAGGTTCAGCTTAGCTACACACAGTCTCAAAGTCAGGTCCTCTTTCAAAAGAAGTCTCCCATTTCACTGCAGCTATGGATATATTTTACTCCTCCAAAGGGTTCCAGAGTCCCTTCTGCTAGAGGCTCTTGGAGATCTGCACAAAGGAATTTGCACAGATCAGACTCAAAGCTGTCTGTTGTATAAGACACGGCAGAAATAGGCTCAAAACAAGAAGAGGGAGAAACACTGCTTTCACAGAAGCATTTCTAAATACTGGCCTCATCTTTCTTTTGTGCTGATGTGTCTAAAGCTATACTTTCTTCTTTGGTGCAGGAGCAGCCTGACACTTCATCCCACAAAGCAGGATGAAGCTTCTACCAACCCTACAACTGGAGAATCAAGTGGCAGAGAGCTTTGCTGTTCTCCTTTCACTTGGTTTGAGTTTCTCCTACTGTACAGCACTGCCGGCCTCTGGTCACTGGTGCAGAACAAACCGAAGAGGTGACTGCAGAACACAGAGCAGGGACAAGAGTACCAGCTAAGACAAAACAAGGCCTGTTGTTGGTTCAGAACTAGATTCATGCCTGGTGGGCACCCTAAGCCGTGTCATAGCTCTGGTTGCCATATCTTTACTATTATTTTTACAGTCAAGGTAGTTTGTAATTGAGCACTGCAGCTCTCCATTGAAAACTTTCAGTTTCATACTGCTGAGCAGACACTGTGTGAAACAATAGGGGGAGACAGATGCTTGACTCCCAAGAATTACCGCTTGCAAGCAGAATGCTCAGGGATATTTTGCAAATGATTTACAGCTGGGAATTTAAAATATGGTTGTATGTGTAACCAGTGCTTTGTAGAACTTCATTTGTTACGAAAAAGATAATCATGCTTGAACAAGCCATTTTTTGCCAGTATGTCAATTTTTTTTCCAACAAAAGGGCTTTATTTAAAGCTGTTCTCTGTAACAGTTGACTGAAGTTCTATGGAAAAACACAAACCTATACTTCTCTATCAGAAGAAATTGCATTTAAATGCAATAGGAGAGTTGGGTTAATGTTATGCAGAAAGATAGTTCATGCTTAGTACAATAGGCCTTACCACAATGCTTTATTCTTTCAGCAATGCCAGCTCTAAGTGAGAAGTACAAGTCATAAGCAAGTACAGCATAAAAAACCCTAGGGCCTTGCTGGTGAAAAGGTTTGCTCATTAAGGCTGTGTCTCATGCTGTGCTCAGGATAGAGGATGGCCCACAGCTCAGTTACTGGAAGCTTGCAAGCGTTAAAGCAGGCATATAGATATCTACTCAGAACATACAGTATCTGCACATAGGAAAACATTCATCCTTCATGATTTCATTACTGCATGTTCACAGCTGGAACATAAATGCAACGTCATTCAAACAACAGCAGTAAGCTATACCTTGAAAACAAGTCATATCTAAATGGGTCTGGCTGGAATCAAGGTTATAAGTAGGGTAAAACGGCATAAGAAAAATCATATGCTACTGCAATCCCAATTTGGTATTTGTTTTGGCTAGTACTTTAAAAACAAGCAGATATCACTTTTTTTTAACAACTCTGTTGTAATATGTCTTGCCATGCACTAATCCTGTGGTCCTCCCTCTGCCAATCAGTGGCTGAATAGCATCACATGTCATTATGAAAGTCCATATAATGCCAGGAAGGTTTTTTGTTCAATTTATTAATAGAAACATATCAATTTTAACAGCTGGTTACTGGCCAGTGAAAGTTAACTATAATTATGAACAAAAACTTAAATTAACACTTCAAATTTTGACCCTCTTTTTCACAGAATGGAGATTTGCTTCTTTTCAAAGGATAGAATCAAGAGAAATCTACATAGGTTCCTTAAGATGCCTTCTGCAAGACACAAATGATTCTTACATTTAAGACCAAATCCTGCATCCATTAAAGTCAACAACTTCCTATTTGAAAAAAAGAATTTACTGAATGCAAACAACTTTTAAAGCTGGGAACTCTAAGAACTCTAAATAAATCAAGAGGACACTACTTAAAGTGTCCATGTCACAATATGAACAATGAATAATATCTGGTATCCAATGCATTAGATGAATTTTTTAAAAAAATATTATCTGGAGTGATGTAATAAAATAGACTAATTTAATTGCCCAAAGGACCCACTATGGGAAACAGGAGCACTACTTCCTTGGTGTGTTTTGAGAGTTGCACAGACAAAGCTCTAAATATCTTCTGACACAAGATGGAAGGTTGAATTATTGTCTACTTACAGGAGTATTTGATTGTTCAGTTAACTTCTGCTCCCACATCTTCAAACGTCGTTCCCGTTCCTTTAGTTCCTGCTCTTTAAAGCTCAGATCACGCTCCAGTTTCTTTAGTCTCTCTAAGGTTGCCTCAATTTCACATCTGCACAGAGACAATTTGTTACACCTTGTCTTTTCCTGACAGATATAAATTGTTCATAATTCCCACTTGAATGTTAATTAAATGTGAAAGGCTGAAAAGTACAATACTAACTCAAGCAGTTCATTTAATTACCAAATGCAAAGTCTTTCAGAGCTTTAAGAACAAATAGCTATGTTTATACCTTAGAACAACCATAATACCTTCAGTTGAAGAAAAATAACGTTTAAAAGAGTAAAATGCCATGTAACAACAACATTTGAAAAATCATAACGCCTTCTTTCCCCTCAACATCATGAAACATGCTTTTATACATAAAGAAACTGTTTAACAACTGGAAACGGGGCAATTTATGCACAGAAGCACTACTGGGGTGTTTTTCTGTCTTACATTCCTATTTCTTCAGGTGAAGATGTAAGAGCAAGACTACAAACTATGATATGGCCTAGCCCTGCAAGTGGTTGCAAATACAAGCCTCTCAAGTTAGGAACAGTTGAGAAAAGGGTTTGGTTTATTTTCTATGCTTCTCACCATACATGCAAAGCTATAAGAAAGGCAGGCAATGAGGGTAGTACTCTGAGAAGCTTCAGATACCATCTTTATTTGGTTTCACTGCACGTACCTCTCTTAACAAAGTGGTTTCTTTTGACATACTTTCTGATGGACAGTATCTTCTAAACACATGAACTGAATAAACTGCTCTTGGAAGAGAGTTTAAAAAGCTTTGTCCCACTAATACAAAGGTGTATACTAGAAGGTAAAAAGCAATCCTGTCACCAAATTCAGAAACATTTTTTGCTCAAGCGAAAACCAAAGAAAAACCTCCAATTTTTATCAGAGCTTGTATTTGCATTTAACAAACCATTTCTGTGCTTGTTTGGGAGACTGCACTGCCTGCCACCTGTGTCCTGACCATTGCTTCAACTGTTGTTCGGGAACAGTTGCAGAAGAGTCAATCACAGTGTTTTGCTTTCCTCCTAGAAAAACTGAGCTCCAAAGGAGACAGAGATCCTAAAGAGAGCTCTGAAGATCGCTACTGGGACTCTGCAAGGCCAAATGTTCTGTTCAAACTTTCATATTATTCTTCCTATGTAAACACACTGCAAACAAAAACTCCTTCTGATATTTTCAAAAAGAAAAAGATAAACAGAATTAGCTATCATTTCTATCTGGAGTAGGGAAACAAAACAATGTCTTCCTGCAAATCTCCTGTCCTAGCATGGAATGATTAAGCTCTTCTCCACTATCAAGCCAAAAAAGCTCAGTTTCCCAATATGGGAAAATAGCACATCCAAATAGTCTATTTGAGCGAATGAAATAATATAAATATTTCAAATTATATAGATTTCTCATTTTAATAAGACATCTCTGTCAGAGAGTAATACTTACAGAGCACAGTGAAAGGATTCAGAGCTGGAATAACCAGCAAAGCCTACTGCAAACTCTATCACCATGCTTAATTCTACTGCAAAAATCAGCCACCTGGGGGCAAAGCCATTTATTACACTTGAGTCCTGCTGAGCAAGCTGTTCAATGTGGTGGTCAGAACAAATGCCCCTCAATTATCACACTTCAGATTTCAAGCAAAATTCTCTATCGTAGGTAGGTATGCAAAGGAACAAAAGCAAAAAGCACTGGACAGAAGGTCAGAAAGTGACTCCTCTCCAAACATGCATTTCCCTATCATCAACCCTTTCTGTCAGGTGCAACATATACTATGCAATCTCCTGTGGGAACTACAGAGGAATTTGAGGACAGTTGCAAGTGGAGCTTTTCTTAGTTTGTCTCCCATCATCACTGCTACTTATGCACAACTCTATAATTTTTAAAATATGTAAATTACATTCTCTTTTCAAATAACATTCTGCACTAGGGAAGTCCTGGCAACAATAGTTTTTTATGTGTCAAAAGTCTGTTTTGTGCTGTAATTACCTCTCTTCATTAGACAGAAACTTCTCTTACAATAAAAGGTCAGTCTGCAAAAACAGTTGCATTCTGAAAAATAATTCTACTGTATAATGAAACTGTGTAATTAAAGAGAAAGCTACCCTACATTGCCCGGTTAATGAGTCTTACTCCATAAATGAAGCAGCTTGAAACATTATGCATGGTAGGGCATGTGGATTTGTTTGCTTCTGTAGTTCTGCACTCTGAGTTTACTGACTTTTCTAGAACAATCTCATTCTGTGACATTGAAGAACATATACTGTGTTACTAGAAACTATAATGATAAACATTCACAGATTAAAAACAGTGACAGGCATTTGTTTATATGTCTTGAATTGCTACTGATACACTAATACAACTATCCCTAATAAACTATTTTAATCATTAAAACAGCCGCTCATGGGGAGAGGATGGAAGGAGAAATGCAGTTAGTCTATATGACTAACTGCAGACAAATGTGATCTCTCACTGAATTGGAACATCATTACTTCAACAGCAATTTTTTCCTACTGTAATAAAAGTGACTTGAGAAAGAGCTCCAGAAAGATCACAGAATATGAACTTAAACATACAGCCGACCTGTGCAACTCAGGCACAATGACCCTCTTTAACTAAACAATAAAAATGTGCAGAACATGTGTAGAACAGTTAGAAAATAAGATACTGAAATATTTTAAGGAAATGATAGAACAAGCAGATTAAAATTTATTATGAATATAAACATCAGGACCAGAGAATTTTGCAAATAAGACCACATTACAGAGAGGTCAAGGTATCATTCATGTTATCAACTCCACCAGTCATGTATGGACTCAGTTCACTCTCAGTTTTCACACCAGTCAGTCAGTGATACTGAAGACTATGGTTACTTGCTGTTACAGATATAGTTTTTGCATGTCTATACAGAAAGAACCTCAGCTTGCCTTTCTTTAAGAGTGAGAAAAAATGTAATCCAACTTGTCTAAGCTTCGATTTGCTTTGGTAAGTGCAGTATCCTCATGAAAGTGCAGTATCTGGATCACTAATTCAGAGATCTTTCAAAGGAACTAGCATAACCTTTACTTTTCCCAAGCCCACCCTTCTCCAGGGCTCTGACAGCCAGGCTTCATTAAAAATTCCTATTTTGTGGTAACACTTCTCATTCTTTCCCTACTGCTGGTTTCGCTACCTCTTTGTAAATTACTACGGGATAAAAAAACATTAAAAAGAAGTAAAAGCAATGATTTTTCAATGCTGAAGTTAAAACACATTAAACTCCTGCGCCATTGTTTTCAGAAACTGTCTTAGGTCTGTTTTAGTTCATCCTTTGGGATCACTTCATGCATCTTTCATCTACTTCAGCTGGCATATTTTTTGCATACTTTCTGTTAAATTGACTTAACATTCATACAGACACGGCTTTCACATCAGGGAAGGCAAACGTTACCAGAATCTGGGTTGGAGAGCACCCCTCTTACCCAGCTTCCAAACAAGTCCCCACATGACTTGTGCTCTTTCTGCATTTTGTGTTTTCATTTCAGCTTAATTCAGAAATAATCTCTGCTTTCAGGAAAATCATGTCCCATCACGAATTTGTACTTTCTCTCTCGTATTTCCTTGTCTCCAAATTGTTTATTCTTCCAGCAAAAATGCCAGCTTTAACATAAGTCTCCATAGTAAGAAGTTTTTCCATTACTCAGTAGTGCCAAGTAGGTTTTTGTTCCTACATGGCTTTTCATTAACATCTTTTCAGACATTCCTCACCTGAGCAATTTAGGTGCACCAAAATAAAATCTGCAAGAAGAACTTGGGCCACCTGAGTCATGCTCCAAGAAATAAACTGACTAAGTAAAAGAACAGAAGTCTGTCACTAAATGTTAGCTAGTACAGCTTTTATTTTGCTACATTGGCAAGATTTAAGTAGTTTTTTGGTTTCCCTAAAGGCATTTGAGTACTTATCTTTTAAATATTTTTACTATATAGAGGTGTATAAGAAACCCCTCACTGGAGGATATTTTTCTTCCAACCCTCCTTGTATTGTCTACTATCAAAGCCACAATATGATGCCCAGAGCCTGCATAAACAGTGGTAGCCATGAAACAATTTATTGCATTTTAAATACCCGACATTTGTCCCAAGCTTTAAAACACAGATTTGGGGGGGAAAGAGCATACTGATAATGCTGGAAAACCACCGCCACGGATAAAATCATTGGCAAACACTCGAGAACGGGGTGTTGGTAAGAGGGCACTCTGAACACTGCGCTCCAGGGCTGAGGAAGAGGCAGCTCCAGAGGGAGTCCCGCCGCGCGGGTGGCAGAGCAGGGAGCGGGATGGGACGAAGGGCGCAGGGAGCGGAGCAGGGAGAGAGGCTGGGAGCGGGGCAGGGAGCGGGGCTGGGAGAGGGGCAGGGAGCGGGGCAGGGAGCGGGGCAGGGGGCGGGGGCG
>VXBA01005657.1:459320-510933 GCA_013399895.1 Serilophus lunatus
TGGGAGCGGGGCAGGGAGCGGGGCAGGGAGCGGGGCAGGGAGCGGGGCAGGCAGCGGGGCAGGCAGCGGGGCTGGGAGCGGGGCTGGGAGCGGGGCTGGGAGAGGGGCTGGGAGAGGGGCAGGGAGCGGCGCAGGGAGAGGGGCAGGCAGCGGGGGCGCAGCGCGGGGCTGCCGCCAGCAGATGTCGCGCTGCCGCCGCCGGCGGTCCCAGGCCGCGGTGCTGCCGTGGGTGCTGCTGAGTCAGGGCACGACCGGCCCCGGCCCCGGCCCGGGATATTTATACTCCGCCGTGTGACCGGGGGCGTCCCAAAGCCAGCTCAGTTTTTCCACTCGCCCCATTAAAACTCTAGGTCTTGCCTTTCCTTGGAAGGCAGCGGAGGAAACGTGGGATGCCGGGCTTGACACAAGCCCCATTTCCCTGTGCTGCTTTTCCCCATCCTCCACCTAGTCCTGGTTTCTTCAATGCCTGCAGGCTGGGAATCTTCCAGTATTTCTGCTCCCTGCTTTCTTGGTGCAGGGCCAACGCTTCTTAATATAGACTGAGGCACGATCATCTGCAAAAATCTTTGCCTATGCGGATCTGCTTTCAATTTTCCTTCCCAAACAGAATGCTGTCCTGGGAAGCAGCAAGTTTCCTAACCCACAAATGAGCTTTGGGGACTTTTGAAGTTTTGGCACATACCGAAAAAGAGGCTGGAAGTTTAACTGTAAAACTGTCATGTAATAAAATTTTCGCAAATCTTATCTCCATTTATAATCACTTATGAACAACAATTACAATCAGCAATAGCTAAAATCATCTGCTCCAGCAATGCTGAGGCACTAGGCAAAACCTGGGCTGGCCTACTCATATGCTGCATGCATGGACATACAGTCAATATAAAGGAGAGAATGTATCAAAAATGGTAAAACACATACAAATAAGGACAAATAAAGGCTTGACTTGAAAGAGGATTTTTATGCCCTTTATCTGGTTTTGGTTTTAACATCACCTATATATTTTCTATGAAAATGACATCAAACACATATATCCTAGTTCTTTGTCCCCACACTATTGACTGAAAACTTGTAATTGGTTTTAAGACGTGTCACAAAACCATAAATATCATGATACCTAAACCATAGTGTAATAACAAATACAGGGTACAGCTAAGTGCATTGGCTCCTAATACAAGTTTAGCAACATTCTGGGCATTCCTGAAAAACAAGGTAAGTTACGTTCTAAAAATACCTCAAGCACACATATTTGCTACCAATATGTCATTGGAGCCTGCTGTCTTTCTGAAAAGAACACATACACCATTTCAATGTAAAACCACATTATTTCACCTTGGGAGGAAGGAAACTCACCTCCACTCTGCCTTGTTATGCAGGAATGAGTTACACTGGTCTGGAAGGTTGCTGTCATTTGACATAGATTCCAGGATTGAAATGATCTGCTTGAAAGATGGCCTTTTCTGAAGACAAAGGAAAACCAAAACAAAACAGAGTATTTGCATTTATATACAACTATTAAAATTATCCCCTGGATTTTTTCAACTGAAAACCCACAAGCAACAGAAATTGCAATGCTTCTTTCTGAACACAGCATCCTACAAAAGGACTAAGTTTGTAAATTCTTTTTTTGTTCTTCCCAGTGAAGAAAATCTCAGTTTGGGAAGAGTCACACAGGCTAGTAGGACTCGAGCCTTAGCTCAGTCTCCCATGTCTACCAGTAAAACAGCATTAAACATCAGAAGCATCAATAGACATCTAGATTCTTAATTCAAAAGTATCCAGTTTTTCTCAAGCTAAGAAGGAAAATGCTGCCAAATAGAGAAAGCTGGACCCATCAGCAACTGGTAATCAGAGGTGGCCTTACAGGTATTAAAACAAACTCTTCAGTGTGTGAAAAAGCTGCCCATTAAAAAAGAGTTTCTGGCTGCGGTTCCTCTCTTGCAGAGGAGAGACTTTTCAGAAAAACCTCTCACTTAGCTACCTCTGAGAAGACAGGGAAGAAGTAAAGATTGAGGCTAGGTAAGGATGCCTTACCAGGCAGCTAAGCTCATGTCAGTGGTGTCTGTGCTCTTCTATACTGGGCTCACTTTCTATTCAGGGCTCTGCATCCAGCATCCACTGTGCCCACTAGCCACACAGAGCAGTTAGAACTTCTCTGTATTTTCTACTTTCCCCTAAGTCCCAAGGGGAAGCTATGAAATGGGATAATAACTGAAAACAGAAAAAGCCAGAGTTAAATGTGTTTCTTGAAAGAGCACTGACTCTGTTAGTCTGTTTGACAGACCCCAGACAAGGTTGAGACAAAAGGTTGAAACAGAATGTAGATACACAATAAGGGGATGATGCATATTCTTTCTCTATCATGCCTTTAATTATACCATTTCTGCTAAAATTACAGATGCTGCAATTAAAACGTGCATTTTAATTTGGGAGCACAAAAACAATTAGGAACAATGCTGAGGTGTCTCTCTCAGGAAAATCCAAGCGACTTCCACATTATGAAAGAAAGACAATTTCTTTATTTTAAATGTCAAACAGCATGAAAAAGTGTCAAATGCATAACAAAAAAAAAAAGACAAGCTCTCTTATACTGTAATGCTGCACTATTTGGGTGTAACTAGAGGCTTTGTCTGTCATTTTTTGGTCCATCTCCATGATTTCAGGCAATGGGCAGTTAGATGAGCTACACAGATCTTCTACGTAACAGACATACTTGCTCCAGCCACCCATGTGTTTATGCAGTTTGGCCTCCAGCCCAGCATCCACAGAGCAGCAACCTGGGCACAGCAAGCAGTGTGGCAACAGGTGCCTGTTCACCGGCACTTATTGACATAGTTCCTTGTATGGAAAACCAGCAGGCTCACCCTGCCTTTACAGAGGGCTGGGGGAAGCAGCAATCCTCCCCTCCACGTGCCTGATGCTTCTGGACCCAACAGAGCCGAGCAGATCCTCTGAACACACCCTGGGAGAGCCCAAACCTCCCTGGTCAGGGAGTGTGCCACACCAAGGGTAGACAGCACCAAATCCACCCCTGGCACCGACAAGGAGGAAAACTCTGGTGCAATTCTGGGGCAGAAGAACCTTCCTCACACCCGTCTTGTTGCTAAAGCTGCATCTCTTGTACCCACATCAGGGGATGCAAACTGTTGAGGTGACCAAAGAGCCTTCTCAAACACTGAGGAAGCGGCCAGATGGGAGATCGTGATTCCCCATCAAAACACCAGGGTACAGCTACACACAGTGCAACAGACTGGCAGGCACATAATGTACCTGTACTAAACTAATTCTATTTTTAGGAAAAGACCAAAAGCAAACATCCATATGCTGGAATACTTACTATACTTTATGGTTTATTCAGGATTATTTTACGAAACACTTCCCTGAGTTTTTCTTGCTCCTTTTTTCTCGCGAGTGTATTTCAGTAAAGGGCAGTGCTGATACTATGTGAGCCCAGTCAGCACTACCATCAAGCCTGCCTGGAGTAACTGGAGTAGAGATCATGACTGAGAACAGGGCTTATTACTAAGGATGGGCAAAAGGACCAACCGATTTGGGAGGAGCAGCAATACACAGTTGCTGGGTCCTATGCTACAGGCAAAGGAGCTGCTGAGCTCTGCAACTAGAGCTGGAATAAATGTAGAGTAACACAGTACTGTCAAAGCTTGTACATCCCTGGCTGTGCAACTTCTGTGAACAGCCAGCAGCTACCCTGGCAGCTTTGTAGCTGCCAGATTTATAGGCATCCGTTTTCCATGGAGACAAAGTTGACAGGAAGACACAACCCTACACAAAACCATGTGGGTTTTGTTGGTTTCTTGCCCCTAGGAAAGGATAATTTCAGATTTAATAGATGCAGTCTAAGTGCAGCATGGTTAAAATGGGCAAGAAGTGATTTGTAAAACTGGGAGCCCAAGCTCAGAAACTTTCTTTAAAAAAAGGTCTTATTTTTGGTAGATAACTGCTTAGTACTTTCTAGAAAGTCCTTAGAAGAGATTCTTAAAATATCAAGGTATGAGTTGCCTTTGAAAACTGTCTCCCTTTATATCTGTGATGCCTCATACTGAAATCTTTAAAATATACGCCCCTCTAAAAATAATTCTGGCTAACATTTTCATTGTTTCCTGCCACTCAGTATTTCTTACTGAATAGGTTGCATAAAACCAGAGTATTTAATCCATATGACTTTCATTTCTTGCTTCTTCTCTCTTCCCAGGTTTCTGATTTCTATTAAAATATTCAGTAATTTATAAACATCTTTGATGAGTGGAAAAACTGAAGGAACAGATGAAACGAATCAGTCACCCATGTTTCAAAAGCAAGTAACCCCAGTAAACAAAGGCATCAGCGATAAGCAATTTGTTTCTACAATCTAGCATCCAAGAAAAAGCAACTTGTTTGGTATAAATTTTAACATGTGAACTGTTTGTTTCAGCTAGCAGTTTGAGCTGCATAAAGACTACCATTCCAAATATCACATGGAACAAAGCACTACAGATATTTTTTTCCACATATGATGAAATTCTTAAGAATTCAAAGCAACGTTAATAACTCTGTCCATTCCCATGAAGAAGTTATGGTGTGAGCGGTGTCTGACTCTCCAGCTGTTTTGCAGCAGCTCTCCAAGTGTACTCCTTAACTCAGAGTAGATGCACATCCCTCTTTTCTCAGAGGTATGCCACCTGCTTTCTGTGGACTAAAAGCATGCACCTTAGCAATTGCTTTTGAGCAGCTGACAACACTCAGCTCACCCCTGCTTGAGCTGCAGTAACTTCTTCATGCATCAACGATCTGATTTTCTGAAGCTAATCCTGACAAAAAGGGAATGTTACACAGAGCAGTATTTCAGAGGAGCGTGCTCCATCTCTTGGCTCATGCAGGCCACACAGCCTTTTATCAAAGCATTTTGAGAGCTGTAAGTAGTGATCCTTTCTCAACACGTGACTGAAAAAGTCAGTCACATGCCCAAATTGTGACCAGAGATTACTCCATTTCAGTCATGTGAACAAAGTATTTATGATTGCCTAACAGAAGAAAAGCTGCATGAAAAATAGAGCAGACTGCCAGAAAAACTCCATCTCGTGAGATTCACTCTTTGCACACATCAGAGACACCTCTGGGAACACTGTTACCAGGAACCAGCCCACGCCCAGGTGAATTACTCAAACAGATAGAACTCAGCCTGATGGTTAAGCATCCTTCTTTTACAACATGCAAATCTCTCCTTGAGAAACAGCAGCACGCTTAGACACTTAGGGGTGTGGCTAGAGCAAGGCAGAGAACGAGCTGATCTAATATGTGCTACAATTACAGAAAAGAAGCCCCAGTAATTCTTATTCTAAGGCTTTGGGTAGTGATGCTGACACCAGGGAGCAGTTATTAAAGATTAGTTCTCACTGAAAGCGCTCTTCATTAATTACTGACCTAGAACTTAAATGCTCTACTTGTAGAGTCAAAAACTGAAAGCATTTTTCTTCTCCCCCTTCCATGGCGAGGATACAGGGTGTAATTAAGGGAATGGCAATTAAATGTCTGTTCACGTGGAAATCACATGTTGATGGACTTCAGTCTTCCAGATCTATTCTGTAGGAAAGCAACTCCTTGCTTAAAAGACAGAACAAGAAGGAGTACTTCCTTTCTCGTATTATTCTTCTATGATTACTCTCTGGTGATAACAAGTTCTAGTTTAGAGCATATAATTAATCTTGGTCTTTCTGAAGTAGTAGCTAACTTTCCCCTGAGTTTAAAGAAACAAAGTTCTTCCTGGCACCTTGACTTGAGAAAAAGAGCATAATTTCCTTTGCTTAACTATACTCCCCTGTCTCAAAAAACTTCACAGGAAAAGAAAAGGGATGTTAATCCTTGGTATTAGAGCTAATATGCCCACAGGCTCTTTCCAGCCAGTTTTATGTACAATAGCATGGTAGTAGAGTTCATTTAAAGCAGGTAACTCCCATAATCTACAAAAGCTTTTACTGTCTAAATACTCTATATTTAATTCCTTCGTTTTAGCAGCAGATTAATAGTAACAATGGTTTGGATCTTTAACTTTTTATTCTCTTTTCATGGTTAAACAGTACTGCTATTGTGTTATTAAAGTATAGTCTTTATAACGCTCATCATTCAAGTCCTAAGGGAACAGATTAGGAAAGGTTTAATGTCAATTTAGAATATGTTGCTGCTGTTCCTACCCATGTTTTATGGACTCATTTACTCTTCACTTATGTTTGTGTTTTCAGCACAAGGAGGGCATCAAAATTGGACCTTGAAATAGGTATTTCATAACATGATGCACTTGTTCCAAAATGGCTACATTTTAGACATCTTATTTCCTGTCATCCATTGTCTGTAGTAGTTAGCTAAGTTAGTAGCACAGCAGCTCTTGATGAAAAGGGAGAGAGAGAGACATTTAGGTATAAATATATAAACTCATCAAAAATGAAGACAGCCCTGGCTATCTCTGTGAAGAAATGTGTTTCAGTGTCCATCAACGGTGTCAGCTCAGACTTGTCCCCCAAGGACATGCTAATGCACTTTGCAAAACAAGACTGAGTTGGTGATGTAGGAACCAAACACACATTACATTACCTTTGAATCAGCATCCCAACATTGGTGCATCAGTTCTGCAAAACTTCTGGGACAGCTGCTTGGAATGGTTAGCCTCTAACGGAAAGAAAATGTACCAGTTACTGGAAGCATTTCCCTTTAAACTGCTACCAATAGATTTCCAATAATAGCAATGCGATTAAAAGAAGTGAAATGCACTCTTTCTTTTAAACACCATAAAAAATGGGGATTACATATTAGAAAGAAAAATCAAAATTACTAACACTAGAAAGATGTACAATTAATTTCTAGTAGACCAAGAAGAAAGGAATGTAACAAATGCACAAATGGAGTTCCTTAAGAAAGCTCAGGGAAAAAGTAAAAACAAGACAAACAGCTTTTAAAACATAGTAGTTTGTGGAGCTTACTGCATGGTATTTTAAAATGCTTGTCAATATAGGCATAATGTACAGCTTGCCTTAATTCCTCTCTCCCACACAGATGATCTAGCTGTACAATATTATAATCAATTTTGACACACAAATGGATGAAATATAGATTACATTAAGCGAGTTAGAAAGAGTTAAGTGAAGCTGTACATGACATAAGAGACGTTTCATGAGCCTGTGGTCAGAAGGATTAATGAGGACATGCAGATCTTGGAAAGCACTCACAGAGCACAGTGAACTCATAAATATTTCCTAATGGCTGAAGAGAAGGAGTTGCTGGTTATAGCCAGGCTCACTGTCTACAGAGAATTAGTTTGAAGCTTGTTTGGTTTCATTTGCTGAGAGTTTTAAACCATGAAAAGCTTCACTCAGCCAAACTTAGAGGATTTTTACATTAAGAGCCTGCCTCTAGACTGGAAAGCCTAAAAGCACATCCTTTCTCACATATGCACAGAGATACTGAAGCCTCTCCAGTTTACTGCAAATGCTTCCAACAGCATTACATACCAAAGGAGATTCCCCTGCTGTCACTAACATAGTTCACTGACTTCAGATATTTCATATTAAATAAATATCAAAAACCTAGTAGATTTAAAAAACAGATCTTCAGTTAAACTGAGTCCAAACGTTAAGAGGAGTCAAGTCGGAAAAAGTTTCTCTGTCCTCTGACAGGTGAGAACCAGGTTCAGACCAACCTGCCAGGAGGACCCTTTGATCTGCCCTACTATTGCCATTTCAAAAGCAAAGCAGAACAAGTTGTGTCAAACTCTACCATTATATTACTGCAGCATGATCTGCAAAGCCTTACAAGACACAACAGCCAAAAGTAAGAGTTAAAAAAATTCTGCTCCACAAGCATTTGAACACCGTGAAAACTGGAAAAATGAGATACAAAGGCAAGGCACTGTAGAAGACTGATTATTAAAATAATGTAATAATTTAAGGTGCAAAGGTTTCTGTGCAAGAAATACACAGAAATTTGTACAATGCATAAACAAGTTGTACTGGTGCTTGATCGCTGATTGAGTCATTAGCCTAAAAATATACTGGCTGGTCTTGCTACAGTATTGTCTGTAACCCTCACTGTTCCAGGAGGCAGACAATCAGTTGCAATCACCACTTGTCTCACTTGTGCAAAATGTCACCTATATAAACATGTAAGAGTGAGGGCAGGTTCCAAAAAGCGCTGTTGTGTTCCAAAACTGATTATATTCCTAAGTGGCATTTATTATGAGATCATGCCTAGCATAATCTGAACTCTCATGCTTTTCTTTGCTGGCTTAAAAAAATGTTATACAGAAACACTACCAGAATAAAAATAACACCATGAAATTATGCAGAGAGTCAAAAGAGATCCATACAGAATCATGACAGTCTACTTCATTTGCGGGCCTCACGATCTGCAAAGGGGATTTTTCCCCTTATGCAACTACACTTTGGCCTCAGTTCCACAGTGATTGTAACAAGAGACTTGCAAAAAATGGAGGACTGCCTCAACAGTCGTTCAATCCTATTGTGGACTGGAACTGTGCGATCCCATTGATATCAAAAGATTGAACTGAGAGCAGAACTTCACCCTTACATTTCCCCTGGGACACAGGAAACTAAGAAGAAAAGTAGCATAAAAGCTGACTTTTACAAGGGTTATGCTGAACATGTTCCCCAAGTCATGGCCAGAAAAAATAAAAACTATGTGATGTCCTCTAAGCTCCCTCACAGCCCTCTAAAGAAGATGGAAGCAACAGGTTAGTGGTACCTGGCAGGCAAAGAGCTGGCTCTGAAAATGTCACCCCTTAGGTTTCTTCAGCCATGAGTAAAATAGTCATGTCCACATTTTGTTCATACTGTACTTTACACAGTTCATTGCTCTGGAAAACCGTAGAGAAATGTGTGTTGTACTCTCTGTCATCTTTCACCCTGTGACTACATCTCTTTACAACATTTCCAATGCTACTTTATACCCCTTACGTAAAACTGCACATAGCAGGCACAAGAAACAAATACTGTTGATGGAAGGCTTTATGGTTCCCTTCTTCAAAATGATGTATGAGTTTTTCCCTAAACTAGAAGAAAGAGTGTCTTTGTGCCTCCTGCTCTGATAAACATGGTAGAAGACCACCTTCATAACCTTCACACCGTTAGTGTAGCATTTCAAACTAATCAGTGTATCACAGTGTCACTCACTGGAATTAATCCAGTCCTCAAACAGAAGAAAAAAGAAAGGGGGAAAAAACACCAACAAAAAATATTAAACTAAGAGGAGGAAACCTAACTCCTCTGTTTAACTCTGAAGCATTTTGAGAAACAGTTTATGTAGAATAATAGAAATCTGTATTGTACAGCCACTGCCTTACCATTGTAATGTTTCCCAAGCTTCCGCTGTGTCTAGATAGAGGAGGTTTCATCTTTGTGGAGGATTTCCATGCTTGTCTGTGTGTGGTACAGTCACAACTTTAAATGTTTTTTAAATGTAGTTACTGTCTTTGATATCAAGGGACTATGTGTTCAGATATACCCTCACATGTCCAACTAACTGAAAGCCTCAATTTGTGAGAAGAAGAAAAGCGAGGCTGGGGACACTGTACAAACGGTGTTTACACCACTGAAGTGCTTTTGAAATGGAAAGACTCTGCATGAGGAGGCTTGCAGCTATGCCACAGCCTTGCCGATACCAGTGAGGAGCTCATCTTCAATGTAGTGTTGAACGTAGGTGGCAAAACTGTAATTTCTCTCTTTTTTTTAAACTATTTTTTCTTCTTTTATTTTTGAAATTTTCATCTAAGCGGCAGTTTCTTGTACTATAGTGACTCCTGCTGGGAGAGTTAAGTTGAAGTAGCTGAAGGTCTCTTACAGATATATCAACTCCCGGCCAGTAAAAAGATGTCCTAAACGCAGGAGATGGAGTTAAACTGTTCCCCTACCTTGGACGCAATGGCTTCTTTCATCACTAAGAACAAACCCCTAGGTTTTACAATTGAGACTGAGAAACTAGTACAGTACTTGTACAATTTTTGATCTACAGCATCACGACGTGAAGCTGCAACAATTAGATGTAAAGGGTCCATTCATGAGGAATAACATCACTTTGACCCTTTGTGTTAGCTCCTACTGCTAATCTTTCCATACGCGTGAACTTACTTTCAATTTGAAGAAGATGAAAAAGTCTTTTGCAAAACCCCAATACTGTTTTCTGATCTATGTACCTGAATGTAGAAACGTAGTCTTACCTCGTTTTTTTCCACTACAAGCCAAGCTACTTGTAATCCTTCCAAGCCTTTAAAGGGGACCTCCCTTGTTAGCATCTCCCAGAGAACCTGGAAGGGAAAAAAGAAAAGAATTTTTATTTCTGTACTTTGTATTTTAAATACATTATTAAACCTTGATACAGCACTACTCTGTATCCAATTACCAGGCAACCAGTTTCCATTTGCAGGAACTTGGACCAGTGTTTGTGTGCAAGATCTTCTCACTAAATTAATTTAAATGCTTCTGCTTTTTCCTCTACAGAAAAGCCAAGATGAAAATCTGAGTTGCTTTTTTACTTTCTTTGTACACTATAAAGTTTACATTTGGCAGTTGAGACTTGGGAAGACAATGAACTCTTCCTCTCCTTCTCAGCCCCAACTAGACATATCTGCTTTGCTGTAACTTTTCATTTAAAAATATTTCTATATCGTTGCAATCAGTGAATATGATCCAAAAGGCATTTTGCTCCTCTGATATGCCTATGAAAATATTAAATATAATTTTGCAGTCAAAACTGTAATTGTTTATCTCCAGGTATGTGATCATGTTAAATGAAGCAATATGCAGCATATATAAAATTACCCTGTTCTCCTCAAGATTTTATATACATTTTGTCCTTAAATATACAAGGATCTCCTAATTTCACATGCCTTTAGCATTTTTGGTAACACAATACCTGAGAATCTAAGCTACTAGAGTCTGGCACCACCAAAAACCTTTCAAGTCAATGAATTCAACTTGTTTTTCTGCCATTGGGACAACATACTGAAATTCAACCAAACTAATAGCACTTTGTACCTCCACTTGTATATGTCTCTTTTTTGTAAAAGCAGAACCTTCATATACGTATCTTGTTACAAATATCTACAGACTTTTCCCTCTGTTCATATACTAAGCATAACACCCCAAAAAAGACATCTTTTATGCAGAAATTGCCTAAATGCATTAAGACGCTTATGCAAACCTCTGTATCTTCACTGTTTGGGTTAGTACACAGGTTTATTCCAGTTACATAATTTTGAATGGATTGTAGACAGTTATGAAGATAATCATAAAGAAAATGAGATGTTTTTGGCAGATGGAGGTCAAGCAAAAAAAAAAAAAAAGCACTGAGACAGACTTAGGCCTTTCAAGTGACCAATAATAGCCCTATTTGAATGATTTTGCTCTAGCCAGAAGACTAATCTGATTAGTAAAGGTAAGGGTATCTTGGAAAGATAAGGACAGTTTTCCTGAGAAAAAAGAAATACCTGGGGACAGCTATCATAGACATATTCAACTATCCTGTTTGCCTCGGTTCACTCCTTTCAGAAGAAAAAAAAGGCACTTCATTTAATAACTCAAATTATCACCTCTCTACTGGGAGAGAAAGAAATTTAACTGGGAGAGAAGGGAAAAATTTAACAGCCCAATGTACCTCAGACAAAAAAATCAGTGTACAAAATAGTCAGTTTAAAACAAAAGCTCCTGGATCAAATCAAACATGCAGTTGAGCAGTCTTGTAGAACCACTTCATCTGTATGACTGTACCATGAAACTACAGAGAAGAAACATAATTTTGCAGATCAGATAGAGCAGTATCTAAATATGTCTTCCAAGTACAGAACGTAACGAAATGTTAAATGTCTTCAAGAGCCTCGAGCTGGAAAACTACTGCTGTGCTACCTTTCTTTCGGAAGGCTGTAAATTGCAAGAGCTGTCTCATTTCATTCATGCACATACATTTGTGCACAACATTTTGAACCGAATTCCTTTACCATGACACCTTTAGTGTTTATTTCCACTGCCTGTACAGATCACTGCCTCCCTAAACCAACAGTGCTAGCTAAAAATACTTCAAGACTGCACACAGTTGAATTGAAAAGCAGCAATCTGACACAATATGAAGAATTTTTCTTAATGCCTTCGGTTTACTAAAAAATGAAGAAAGTAAAATACACAAAAGTGGGATGTTGGAAGTCCTTGATTTACTTACATTCTAACAATGATGCAATTTTGATATTCAGGCCAATGGTATAGCTCAAGTATTTCCTTCCCATGGTGACATGCCTCTATGCTCAGTTTCATAGGAACTTCAACCCCATCTCATGGACTAGCTACACTGAACCATCAGCAAAGGTGAACGATTGAATCACCAGTCTTGAAAACGCAGAAAATGGGTACCTTCTGCATTTCCATTTGCCATCTCCCTAGGGTCATACAGCAGCAGAGAAGGACCTTAACCTGACTTACCCCTCCTATTTAGTGCGAAGTACATTCTGTTCATTTTCAGAACTGGTTCCCCAGCTCTCTTCATATGGAAATCAATTTATATTCAATTTCTGCTGTAAAATCTAATTGAGACTGCCATGGTTCACTTCCCTTGCCACCTCTTATGGTGAGGATCACCTGCTTTCCCAACCACATCACATCTCTGTGATGATGGACAGCAGGTGCTCACAGAGGAAACAGCCAAGCTAGAAACAGTGATGAAAAACAGGAAGGTCATTTAATGTAGTGGTTTTGTAAGCTGTAGCCTTTGAAGATATTGGGCTCATTTTTGAACAGAGACAGAAATGTATGAATGCTCATCCTGTACATGACGCTGAGAATAAGAATTATGTGGTCTTCAGAAAAAGCTCATATACTTACTTCTGTCAGCTCAGCTGTGCATTTCAATTCTTATCCTCTTAACTATGTGACAACAACCCAAAGGAAAAAAAACCAGCCCCACAACACCGCCACCCCATCCCCACACCAGTGCAAAGCCAACAAAGATTCAAAGTGCCATTTGGACAGGGGAACATCCATATGAGTAATATGAAGAAAACACTCTGAACATCTTCATTGAAAAAAATAATTGTTTTCTCTTGGTAGGAAACTGTTCACAGACAACAGCCAGGCTCTATAGTTAGCAGAAGTACAGCACGAGCACTAGCACTGCACTCAGAGGTACTGCCCTTATGCATGAAAATTAGGTCACTCTTCTCTGCATTGATCCAACTATAGCGAAAGATCGCATAATTCTTTTCAAAAAGAGGAAGGGATAACCCCTGGAGCTGGCCAACACTCCCTCTATAAATAACGTCTGTTCTCATAGCTAAAGCAATGTTTGAACAGCTGCTACATTTAATGACAGTCTCTATGCCACCAATAGCCAATTAATGGTTTTACTTATTTGTTCTTGTAAGTGATAAAATAATTCATCTACATCGCATAAGCTGTCTATGATTAAACACATTTATACTGATACACAAACACACACTGTGAGGCACTACAAACAGTTCTGTCGGGATAACATATTCTGAGCATATGTCTTCATGATTTCAAAACAGCTTTTAGAGTGACAATGTCATTCCACATACATTTTCCTACCTGGCAGAGATGCAAGGAATTATTTTTGAGCAACAAACAATGACATATGAGTCAGTTTCAGGGCTGATCACTTGTAACACTCGGTATCTGTTGTTTAGAGTATGGATTTGGAAATGGATCAGAAAAGAGAATCAGAGCATGGCTGCAGGAAAGTGCAAGATCTGTCTTTGTGCTGTAATACATCTCCTGAAATGCTTAGCTTTAGCATTTTATGGCAGCATTATAAATTATTTACTACATATCTCAAAGAGAATACATGGACCTGTTTAATCACCCATGAAGAGCAGGTCAAGCTAATCTGAACCTTAACTATAAACATATATACAACTGTTCACAAAGAGGAAAATTCATTTCAGTTGAGTAGCAAGTAAGACCTTTAAGACTGCAGAAAGACTTCGATATTTCGTGGAAAAGAGTTCTTGCACAACCAAGGCAGAATATTTAAAGTCACAGACTGGTTTGTAAAAAGAAAAGACAGTCAGATAAAAATATAGCAGAAAAGAAATTAAAAGAAAACCATGGGGAAGATGACAAATATTGCAAATGGAATATCTATTCCTAGCATCTTACTAGTTTACATTTGAAAGGATCCTGTTCTTTGTTAAGAGGACTTTAACTGAAGAAAAGCAGATTTGTCTCTCTAGCACAAAAGCTGCTGGCAAATGTTATGCTTTGAAAAGGGATTCTTTAAATTTTGTTTTTATATATGATAATGATTTGAAGAGACAAGAATGCTTTTTCTCCTATTTTTTGTTTTCAGTCCCCTGGCTACTTCTCTGACAGTTGTAACAATTATAGGGAGATTCCAATCTTCAGTGTTATATTCAGGCCATTTCTTGCTGGTATAACCAACACCAACAACCAACAGAGAACTTAGACCACTGCCATTCTTCATTTCTACCCCTGTACCTTCTCTGAAAATGATGATGGTTCCAAGATTCGAGTTATAAAAAGATTCATTCACTCCTAACTGCTTATGAATTCATAAGCTCCTACCCTCAGTGGAACATATTAGCACAAAAAAATATATTAAAAAACATGGGTCAAATATTAGTTGGCATTCTAACACCTACAACAATGTTAAAATAATCTGGTAATACTGAACTGTTTTCATAAGGAGGGTCGTTGAGTTTTACTACAAGCATAGAAGTGTCAAAGGAATCTTACCTTTTGGATAAGGAAAAGTAAACATGCATGACAGCCTGTTCCCAAGGCACTGTTAATAGTTCACATGATAAGATATTAAACAATTTCTTACCTTCTCCCACACAGAGAACATAACTTAAAGTCAGTTCAAACTACGGTGACTACATGAGCAGTTTGAGAGTATAAGACTATGTTTAGAATTTTTCCTCAAGCATTTTTGTTCTGTTTTGAAATTGGAATGTTTCCCTTCAGTGGGTAATATGTGATTGCTTCCAGTAACAGTTTACATTAACATTTACATTTGCTAGCTTATGTTCTCTCACTGTTTGTGACCTAGTTCAGTTAAGCAAGCAAGGATTTTGAATCTAAAATACAGGCTTTTTCTCCCTCCTTGCAAACCTTCAACCTTTGTTAAGTGATGTCACATTATCTCTCATGGGTTTTTTTCTCACTATAAATAATTGTTTGGCAAAATGCTTAAGTCATCCTCCACTAGAACATCAGCTTAGGTATGTTAGCCATTATGTGCTACCTTAAAAACACAGTGCCTCCCTCATACCTATCTACTCCTGTGCCACAAAAAGAGGCAATACTTCATGAGTACTGAAGAATTCCTCGTTCTGGCACCCACTGTTGAATCCAAACAGAAAATGGTTAATACACAGACATACATGGAAACTACAACTCCAGTTCCTTCCTTTTTCCCCTCAAAGTACTCTTTACTGTCCACTGTCAGGGAAAGGCTGTGGGCTAGGCACACTCTTCATCTGATTAGCATGGCTATTTCTAGCCTATTTCATATTGCAGAGCAAAACCAAATTAGAGATTTCACTCTGTGGACAGAGTGAAATAATTCACATTATTGAATCTGAAAACTTGACATTCTGGTGAACCATAACTGATGAAGACCGTTCAGAAAACCACCAAAGCAATGCCAGATTTTTCTATATTTTCAGATGGGGACTCTACCTCCAGGAGAGATAGAGTCTCTGTTCTCACAGCTAATGATAGCAGGGTTGTTTGAACAATTAAGCACAGAGCACTGGCTTTTTAATTTAAAATCAGTGATACTCAGTTTTGGGGAAAGTGGAATGCTAATAATTTCATCCTATTGTACATCTATTACAAGACAACCTTTTTATCTTCATTTCCACAAAAAAACCACAAGCAGAGATTCAAGAAGCAGGTCGTTCAGTGGCTCTTGGAAGCCTTTGGAAGCCTTTGCCGAATAATTGTGGAAAACATGCACTTCCTACGCTGGCATGTTGCTAATCTAATCAGCTCTTACTAAACATGCAAGACATTGTTCTTCCTATTATTTTCAATAACATTTCAATATGTAATTACAAATTATGGGTCAGTCTTAAAAGAGCATGCGGGGTTTTTTTGTTGTTCTTATTTAGAATTGTTGTTCTTGCATCGCATGAATTCTGTCACACCAGAGAGCTGCTACTACTCATAGTGAAATGAGAGGTACTCACCACTCCGTATGAATATGTGTCACATGTTTCAGACACTGGAAGACTCTGAATAACTTCTGGGGCCATCCACGGAAAAGTGCCCACTAACGACATATGTGTCGTATGGGAGTGGAACCTTGAGGCACCAAAATCACAGATCTGGCAAGAATAAATAAAAAAATTAAACAGGTATTAGAGTATCAACCTCATTCCCCAGACATCAAAACAGTGAGTCAAGCAGCAGCATGTCTCTACAAATAATTTAAGTGTTCGTACCTTTAACACACCATCAGCAGCTATAACAACTGAAAATTAAAAAATAAAAGGTTACAAGAATGCTAAGAATAAACACAATACATTTTCACAGCAAAACACTCTGTTTTTTAACAAGACAAATGATCCTATGGTGGGGCAGCACTTGAACGTGCACACGTGCACAACTGTCCTAGTTTCTTTGAGAAGCTTTAGAGAACATCTGCTGAATCCCTGCAAGCCTCCGAACAAATGCAAAACCTTTCAGGCCTTACTGAGTTCAAAGATAGCAACACAGATAAACTTCATTCTCCCCACTGTAGTTAGGCTTAACAAGAAGCTCTCTGGAAGATTTATTAATAGAAGGAGAAAACTTACAAGTGAGGTGATTTCTAGACTTTTCTTAGCTGTTATCCATCCATGTGCATTATTAAAATCTGTGTCCCACATGACTAGTAGTGGAAGTTTCATTTAAAAGACAATGTTCAGCAAATTTCATAAATGACTGTCAACTACAAAGTACAGATTCCACACTAAATATGTACCTCTCAAAAGCATGAATGTCTATCAAATCTCAAAACAGTCCACAGCAAAGACAAGATTTTCTGATACGAAATAATAGACCTTATCCAATCTTTTGTGTCTGGTGTCTGCCAGCCTTTGCTGCTACTGAACCTTTCCAAATACAAAAAGGAAGTGTCCAGGCAGTGTCCAAAAACTGATGAGACGGGTACAATCATGGCCAGCAAGACACAATTTGAAAGAGTCTTCCATAGTGCTCTAAATGATGCCAGGGTTTGTAATGAAGCTCAGACAGACCCAGACGGGAAGGAGGGAACAGGCTCCTCTGTGCCTCAACAAGTGCAGTGTTGGTAACAGCCAAGGCATTAGTTAGTTCTCATTGTTCACAAAGCTCAGACACAGATTTAAATGCTATTTTAACAGGTAACAGTAAATGCAGTGTTTCACTGTTTTGCTACTTTACCATTCCTGGACTTCAGGTCCCTGTGGATAACTTTGACTGGAGCTTCCATGTGTAAATAGTGCATTCCTACACAAAACAAGGGAATAATCTAGTTAGACAGGCTGAGCAGGGCCATCACGAATCTGCAGTCATGTTTCCTGGTTCCCATTAATTGTATTCATTATGAGCTGGCATACTTGTATGCCATACTGACAGGCTAAAGCAGAAGACAAGCTTCCCGTAATCTGCTTTGAGTAAAAAGCACTAAGTAAAGATCATATATCTCTCAGAACATCTATATGCACATGCTATTGGTTTTCAATGTCATATCTCATAATTTACTCTAAGATTGTATCTATACAAGGAAGCCAGATATGAATTTACTGTGTGTTTATTAGAATACACTAATTCTTGTGTGGTCAGTCACAGAGAACACAAAGAATGGAGCAGCTTATATGAAGAATTTCAGTATGTTTGCTGAGAATAAGCCCTTAGCTTCCTTACATGCCCCAATTCAAATCAAATGTAAGGGTAATTATGCACTTGATCTCATAATTACTCTACATCAGCAAAATTATCCTCTTGGGACTTAGGGGTACACCAGAAGTAAAACTGACTCATAGAAGCCATTTTCACTTCAGAGTATTTTGGATTCATAATAAACAAGGAACATATTAAAAAGCACAGTGAATGGGTTTTGCTTTTTTATGTATGTGCATTTGGTTGGTTGGTTTTGCCACAATTTGAATAAGGAAGACTACGAAGGCTTTCCTAAGGAAAGCATCTCCAGTTGTTCACTTTGCCGGCTACGTAGGACAGTACACCCTGCTCATCTTGCTTACCTTTAGCTATGTCAGTTGCCCAGGTCATGATGTGATCCATATCCATCTCTTCACTTTTGTTACTGTTAATGTAATCAAAGAGTGAGCCAGCAGAAGCATACTCTGTTAAAAAATAGCAACAAACAAGACATTTTAAAACATTGCACCTAACTTGAAAGATGTAATAGAAACTCTACCATTCCAGAAAGCAGTCAACCTTTGGCTTAATGACAAAGAATTTGGGATCAGCAGCTAATATTAGTAGTGTAGTATCAGTAGTGTAGTAGGAGAGCGGTAGTTTATTCTGATTATCTCAACACAGACATAATCTACTGCTAAGGAAAAACAAACAAAAAAGTGTAATCATATATAACAACAGGCATTAAATTGAAAAGGCATTAGAGAGGTCCGGCATCAAGAAAGCTCAGGCAAAGCAGTTCAAATTGAAGAGTAAAAGGTTCTGAATGTTTCTTGATCAGGATAAGCAGACCTTTTTCTTAATTTCTTTTAACTACACCTACAAAATCCCACAGCAGGATTCTATGTGTACAAACAAGGGCTTTTGGGGCCTACTGGTGTTTGCAGTCTGACTGCCAGAGCTGTGGAGCTTAAAGAAGAAACAACATGCTAGCAACACCTACACACATTTAGGTGTGAAACTGGAGGCAACTGAGACCTCCACAGTGCCACTTTTACATAACCCAAAATTCTTACTTTTTAAACAGGGAATTTGCCGCTCTTAATCAAAGGGGCGTTTAACAGATGAGGTTGGCGGTATCAGATCTGTCTTACTGTTTCCAAAATCAAGGACATTCCCCACAGGTAAGCAGCACTGTGTGTGATGCCCCATACTAAAGGCTGGGAGTTTTTTTGAGTAAAGCCACATGTTAAATACATGTTTTTTTTAGGAAGGAAGGGTTTCCAAGTAAAAAGGGAAATTAAAATTTTGTTTTCCTATTTCCCCATGGAGGAACAGAATAGCAAATCAAATCATTTGTTCATGAAAAATGGAAGGACGAAACTAGAAGTCTAACCCTGAGATAAGCAGGACAGATTTCCTTGTGCTGCAGGTCATGTACAGCAGTCTAAAGGCTGTAGCTCTTCTGCTTAGTATTTATTTAATAAGTTTTATGCTTACTTAGAATTCATTCAGGTTTCACAAAAAATACAAGAGGTTCATGATATGAAGCAGCTGATATATCTTCTTCTGTTTGCCATGACAGAGCAGACACATGCCACCTCATGTAAGCCAAGTATCACAAAGATCATTGGGATGCAAGGAGTAACTTAAGCCTTTCATCCCTTTCTCCCAATGCTATTCAGAACACTCTTCAGGCAGAATTTTACTCACAAGACTCTCAAAATCTTCATATCATTTCAAAGCAGCCCCGAAATCATTGCCTCTAAGACTACATTGAATGTATCTGAACTTTGTTAATAATAATATTAATCAATGATTGAAACATGACAGGCTAACTGTATTAAAAAAATTACATTGTTCCCCATCAGTGAAATCAAAACCCTGGGAGACTGATGCATGGGGAAGGACCCTCTGAGACAAGACTGAATCTGCAGCCTAGAACACGGTAGGTGAAATGAGAAGATCCCAGTGCTAAATGAAAGAAGGAGAAAATAGCAAGTCCCTTGAAAGTAAACACTCAAGTGGCAAGTTAGCTTTGGGTCACTGCTGCAGGACCTCCCACTGAAAGGACAGATGTGTTGCTTCTGGTGTCACCGACAGAGGACTAAGCTGCTGACCCACACATTTCCACAGTGAAAACAGAAGCTTTTTTTCACTCGTGATGTCATCATCTGTCTTATAAATGGATTCTTCAGGAATAGGTTGGCTGCATGCTTTGCATGCCTTTACAATGCATAATTTGATCCACCAGGGTCAGGGACAACTCAGCTCCCTGAGCCCTTTCCCACTCTGTGTGAAAAGAGGCAAGTAAGCTTTAATCAACGAAGCTCCACTTAGTATTTAATCTATATATTTATTATGCCACAAGTTTTTGCTAGGAGCTTATAAATTTGGAAATCATATTATTAGGAAAATGATCTGCCAATAATGGAAAATAAATATTTGCTTTAGAAATAAAAGCTCTGAATGCCTGACTGGGCCCAAACTGTGATGGACTGTGGGATTCACCATTCAGTTGTGTGCAATGGGGGCACAAGCTCTGAGAACCTTTCCAGAGGAGGTAGCTGTAGTCAAAAGCCATATTTGAAAGTTAGACCTTGAAACTGCTGCTGGCAGAGACAGACAGTGACATCTAGAATGATGCGATCCCTGTTAGCAGCTCAGTGGGCAGGATGATCAGTTGTAACACTGACATACATCCCAGCAGGAAAATATGTTTTAACTGCAGATACAGCCTTTCTCAGAGAACTCTTTGACAATCCCACATAAGATGTCATGTGCAGCTAATACTCAGGACATACCAATGCTTGGCTGAATGCTCTCATCTCCATCACTCTGAAGAAACATTAGTTTCTTGGAATTTCTTCTTGTTTGGGATTTTCCCTCACATCTCTGACTAAACACAGGATTAAGTATGCTACATTGAAGGCCACCCAGAAGATCACAAAGTGAAAACCTCTCTAAAAGATATTTCAAGCACAACTAACATTTCTCTTCTCAGTAGCCATTCTCTCATTTGAAATTGGTATGGTGAAACAAAGTCTTGCTTCCCTGCAAACCCACCGGACTCCAGTCTCCTCAGAAGCTATAGGCAGAATCACCAAAGTTTGCTAAAAAAAAAAAAAANGCCAGGATGTAATCAGAGCTCCCCCAGGAAAGAAGTGGTTGAATGACACACCATAGCCTCTTTCCCACAGGTGATTCAAGAGTGCCCGTTCTCAATAACGCAGTGAATTATTTTAGCTGCTGTCCATCCTGTGACCGGTAAGCAGATCCTAGAACACTGACCTTTTGCAAGATCAACCTGAGGACTTCTGATCCAGACATCATGCCAGGTCACTGATTACACCTCTCCTTTGTTACTCTACTTGTTGGTTTACACTTATATTAAAAATTATGGTAAAATTACATTACTTGATTTATTAGTTTTCTATTAATTTTATTGCTTCCAGAAAGAATTCAAGTTCCAGTCTATATGCTACCATCAGTGCATTTTCTCAGCAGTGTCAACTGTGGTCATCCCATGCACCTCTGGAGTGCTGGCTGCCACACCATGACCTCCACCTTGCCACAAAGCTGATACTCCTCTAGTAAGCAAAGCTCCCCATGCTCTGAACAGCACTGCCTCTCAGGTGCACTCCCATCAGATTACACTGCCATCTGCTGTGATAACCAGACGTCTAAGAGGCAGGTAGAAATAACTGAATTTTTGCAAGTTCTGACCACCATCTGAGAACCAATAAAAACCTGAAAGGCAGTGACTCAAATTGGTATTAGATTGTGCTACACACAAAGACTACCCTTTGCATCAAACTTTGAAGTGTTATAGACCAAAACATGCCTCCTAAATCACACTTTCATGTGTTTTACCTCTCCAAGCATTTGTGTCAGCAGAGGGGAGATTGCTTTGCTTTGGATTTACTTTCTACAACTATCTTACATAATTTTTCCCATACAGGAAAGGGAGAAAATTTTCTATCTGGACTAACCCCCAAGTAAAGGCAGGAAGCTTAAAGTGGTGATAGAAAGAAAACATTGACACAAAAAAACTCCAACAATACCACAAAAACCAATCTCTGCATAATTTTAGGAATATCAGAATGAACAAAACCTAGTTTCCAATGAATAAAGGGAGTTGTTTTATGATGTCTTAAAACCCCTTGGCTGTATTTCAAGCTCTTCCCAGGGTAGGAACCTTCCCACTGTACATTCTCCTGTTTTTAATATAGGCGGAATTCATGTGCAGCTTTGCTTGGAGCAGACTCTCAGTCTTGCCTTTTCACAGAACCTGCTAGAACTTCATATCATGAAAACCTCTATTTCTGTGACATGCCAGTTAAAAAAAAGCAATCCTCAGAATAGGGTAAGAGAACATAGTGAAAGCTACTGTTCAAAGGAGTGCTGAGTTTGTGCAACACCCTAGGCTTCACCTGCCTCCAGCCATGCACCCAGACTGGTTCCCACCTTCAGTTCCCACCTTCCCATTTACATTGAGTCAGGTGGTGCCAAGCACTCTTAATACTCAAAGAAGGCCAAAACAATTAGTAACACACTGAAATTAGGTAAAGCAAATACTTTGTAACATTGGAGTTTTACAGAATCAAGAAAACTGTCAGACAAAAATCCTTACCTGTAACTATGCCATAATTTGGAGGTTCAATGACAGCTCCATAGAACTGAATGATGTTTTTGTGACTGAGCACACTGAGTATTTCTGCCTGTTAAAAACAAACAAACAAGTTAGACAATTAAGAATGGGACATTTACTGTGCTAGTTTATTTTATGCTCCAGTGGGTTTACACATGTATATGTAACATACATATAAACACACAGGTTTCTAGGAAGGACTGTCCACAAATGCTTGGCATTTGAAAACCTCATGAGAGAGTTTGCCAGGTGAATGCTTTGTATGTTTGGGGGGAAAAGAATAAATTTCAGACTATCCTTTCACAGCCAAGGCACAGATGTAGAAGTTAAGTCTTTGGAAAAACTGAAGGCCTTGGAAAACTTTGTTCAAAGAAAGATCCGGGATTTTTGGCAAAGCTGCAGCACTTCTATCCAGAATTTTTGTTTATGCACAAAGTACTATGGGTTCAGTGAGTCCAGTGCTTCAGGGTGTTAGAGCATACCATGCACACACAGCTCCATCCAATGTTTACTGGAAATGTAGAATTTGCAGGCATGCGCTGTGGAGTCTGACTGAATACTCACAGCAAGCACGCTTGAGATTGCCAAATAGCCAGCAGCGCAGATGAAACTGCTCCTCAGAGCACATGTTTGGCAATTCTGCATAAATATACAAAACCTTCAGATTCCACTTGAACAATGCTGCTAGGTTTGAGAAAGAGCCTGCAAGGCAAGAGTCTGTATCCACAGAAATTGACAATTGACATACACTTTCAAAGTTTTTTAAGAAAAAAAGTCAGGTATCTCCTTCAAGGTCTTTCAACAGTTTCATCTCTGTAGGTTATTAAAATAAATAATCAACAGGTTTTAGACAGATGTTTTTACACAAATATACATATTATGCAAATACAGATATATACTATTATATATTTTCCTCCACAGTAATGCATTACTTCAAGACTTCGAGACTACGTTAACTCTATACCAGGCAAGTGCTTCTAAAAAGAACAAGATCACAATCAATTCTTCAGAATTTACTAAGAGTATCTGATCTGGCAGATCACTTTGCAGATCCCTTGACTAGCAGTGAGAATGTTGCTGTTTATCTATAGATGAGTCTCCACATATAGATAACTGGCAATTATTTTGTGGCCTTGTAGATTCACACAAACAGGAAGGCAATAGAAGTTTTGATGCAGAAACCAATGGTACATAGCTAGTGCTATTGCAATAAATGTAGAGTTACAGCATATCAATATTTTTCTGGCCTGTGCTCTATTGGTGGTACCATGATGCATGTGCTTAACTGCATGACTACAGATAAAGGCATCAGGTTACTCAATTTTTTGTGATCGTTGTTGCTCAAAGCCTTTTCTGAGTAATTTCAACACAATTTTGAATTAAGACCTTTATCTTCAGCTAATGCACACTTACATACATACAATTAAATCTTTAACTATAGCTTTGAACTTGGGTTACACTAACTCCATGCTGCTTAGCCTGTTCAGCAAGAAAAACAGTGTTACCATCAAGTAAGTAATTTTTTTCCACAATACTGGAAAATTAACTTTTTAAATGTATGCTGCTTTGAGCAAATCATACTGCAGACTGACTCACCAACAAGCCCACAAAATAATTTAACTGGCAACTACCTAAGCAAATGGGGAAAGATTCATCTGCAGGTAAACAGCAACACTCCTACAGTCAGTCAAGGGATCTATCAGATCAGCAAGGCATCTGTCAGTAGAAGCACCTTTGCCCTCCACCTACAGTCCCATCAGCCTCCCATGGCAAGGGACTCCAGCAGCAGCACGAGCTGTACCTCCAACTGCCTTCCCTAGCCCCGAGGATGCAAGTGACAGCCTAGTGATTCAAAACTCCATCTCCATGGGCTCACAGACCCCTATACTTGAAAAAAACGTTGCACTATGTTTGTATATTCTTTAGGAAATATGTAACTGGGGAATGTCTTCTAATTCCTATCAGCACTACACTAGAGAACCCGGAGACCTAAAACTCCTTGAAAGCCTATCTATCTGAATATTGTCAGAATGAGACAGGAATACCACAGTAAGACAAACTGCCTAGACCATCTTTTCTTGAACACCTTGGTCAAGAGGAATAGAATAAAGCCATCTTCTTGTAAAGTACTTAAAACCCCACGTCTTCAAACACTGTGCACACCACCTGACGTGGTGTTTACAACACAAGTACTTCAACAGGTCATTACAATTAAATTGATGGGTCTCACATTTAATTTTCCCATGGCATAATACACTTAAGTCCTGGCTACAGAAGTAGTACCAGATGAAATCTTTTTGGAGAATGATTAAAAACACCCCATAATTAACACATCCAAGTGCCATAGCTCCCTATTCCACCACAACAACATGCAGGACTCAGTGACCCTCCATCTCACATAAGATGCTGCTGGATCCAATGAAAGCCCATCAGAATCAGCAGCCAGAGGAAGGGCTGCACTGCCACACCACCAGTGGGAAATCCCAGACCAACCAATCACCCAGTGCTACCACGAAAGGGACAGCAGGCATATGAGCATAAGGCCAAGATGACAAGTACTTTACTGTCACAGACAAACTGACACACAGCGCTTTTATTATTAGGAGATGCAAAAAAAAAATTTACAATTACCTTATTTACATTATATTACAAACTAAGATCACATTCCTGAAGTACAAAAAAATACTGTGTCAACCATAGCTAATACCATCATCTTTAACACTGATGTTCATACTCTAATCTGAGATTTAACAGAGACCAAAGCAAGTTTCCATCTAGGAAATACGGACAGGCACCTTCTAATTGCCAACAGATACCCTGAATGAACAACTGAGGGAAAACAAATTGCCAACTCTTCTAAGGACCATTATATCTGAAAGAAATCTTTTCTAAACACTTTTAATCACTCTGCTGTTGTTAGCACTAGTGATTCTAGACTTTTCCTTTCATGTTTTGTTCTTTTCAGTTGCTACAGATCAGCTGTGAACTCTATTAGCCAATTTAAAGACACTTACTCCTTACAGTGAGAACCAGATGCAAGTCAGTCCACATCTTTGAAGCTTTTATACTATCTTTGACAAGAAGGTGCCGTATTTCAATGAAAATGACTTTCAGACAGCAAATTACAAAGTGGTGGTTAAAGACTGATATTTCAAAGGTTTCTTAGGCCCTAACAAGAATATTTAGAATCAAACATCATCAAACATTTCAGCATCAAACTCGTACTTAGATACAAAATGCCTAAATGCACGGAAGAAAATCCTGCCATGCATCTGTCTAAAGGCCACTGAAGAAGCGAGCCCTAGCTGGCTTGGGTATGACACTCTTCCTTCAGTAAGGCTGCTATCTATCTTATGCAAACTAAATGTGCATCAATTTCCTTCCTAACTGGTGACAACAAGTAACAAGTACTCAAGTACTTCATTACATCAATTCTTTTGTGTGAAAAACAGTGTTTTTGGTTTTTTTTTAATGTTGGATTGGAGCAGAACAGGTGGAGCTCAGTTGAAGGAAAGACACCCAAACACATAAATACAAACTCCCTGGAGATAACATAGAGATAGTCAGATACAGAGGGTGACTGTATAGAGTTGAATACTATGCTTAGTCCCATGATAAGCTTAGTCACAGCCTGTTACTGATCATCAAGCTACACTACCTGTACTTACAACACGGGTATGGATGAGGTACATAGTGCCATGATTTAGATGATGGGATGGTGTTAGGTAACAGGTTGGACTCAATGATCTCAGTGGTCTTTTCCAACCTTGTTAATTCTGTAATTCTGTGAAATTATGTCCTCCTCTTGAGTCCCATTGAAGTGAATTACAGATTAGATGCTGTGTCTTAAAGGCAAGGGGATTCAGAATTCTAAACAAACCTAATCCACTGTTTTCATAATTCAACCACTATCATAAAATCCAAGGTCAAACCAACGTACACTGAAAACATTTTAATTTAATTATCACGGCTTACCATAAATCAAACCCAATTCATTAGACAACTACATTACAAGAGTTTGGAATTCAGGTAATCCATGAGTGTACAAACAGTGTAATTGTGTCCTGTGAACCACGGTATGGATCAGAGAGTTTAATGGGTAATTTAGTTTTATGCCTGTTTAACCTCTGCTTATCGACATATGTGAAAACGTCAATTACATCATCTCTGACTGACATCACCCTACAGCTGCCTCTAGACCCACTAGTACTGCTCTTAACCTTGTAGTACAAACAACCATGCATAAATAAATACATCTTCAGTTGTTTCAGCAAGTAAAACCAGGGTCCTCCTCTAGGCCTTATCCATGTTCAGCAATTGCTGGATGGAAATCACACACACAGATTCTAAGCACAGCCATCAGCAGATGAGGTGACAAAGCAAGCTGGCTGGACAGAATGGTCTTGTTATGAGCAGCACAATCCTCAGCTCACTGGGATAACCCAAGTCCTCGCTTGCTTTTGCTCTATCTTGTATGAGTGCAACAAAAGCAGCAAATGCAGCTCAGCTCTGATGCAGCTCAGCTCTGATGAGGTCTTCAAGGTCAGTGCTGACTGCAGATGTGGGCAATGGCCACCTGATGCTGAGCTGGCATTACTCAGGAATCAGACAAGGCTGTATCGTCAGATCTTTAATTGCAGCCACAAAGACAGTAGGGATGTAGATGGGGGCACTTTGCATACAGCTGTGTTGCTGCCTGCCAGCTACTCATAGCAGCTGCAGCTGCTCTTGTTAGAGCTCCCTGTCCTAAGGCAGTCAGAGTTAGCAAAGACCAAATGACTCAGCATATTTTAGTTACTCTGCTTCTCCTTGGAAATATATTAGAAATTCGTTACAATCACAATTGTAGTCAAGAGAAGTGACCAAGGGTTTTGGTCTAGCAGCCTATTCCAGCAGCACAGCTGGAACTGCAAAAGAACATCCGTCCACAGAGTATTTTCAGTATCAAGGGACCTTTCTGCTTGAGTCCAGACAAACTGGGCCTGAAGTAACCCCATCACCATTTCTTCCAGGTGCCTTTGAAGCAGCTGACTGGAAAGAGCAAAGTACTGCCATCTTTCCACCCTGGTCTGAGCACACTGGTTTAGGATTAACTTGGGAAATAGCTGCAGCCTCTTATGAGACCATCGGGTCAAGCCAGCAGCCAAGCAACCCTCCTGTTAATAAATCAGTTAATTGCAAGGCAAGAGGCATCTTTGCTCCATGTTAATTTACGGAGTTACACATGGCTAGCTCATTAACTCAACTTCCTTAAATGCCTTATATTTATTACTACACTGTGTAAAAGTTTGGTTATTTACTTTTCCAGAGAACTGTTTGCCATGTTTATTAAGGAGATATTTAGACACACTTAGGGCAACTTCGGAAAGATATTTTTTCCCAAGTCTTGTAGCATTTTAAAGGCTTTGAGCTTTCTCATGTTCTTGGGAGATTTGCAACTTAGCTGCTCTCAGGGGGTTCTACAGTCAAAAAAAAAGGGCAGCTGGAAGAGGTCAGCTGATGTTTTATTAAAATCATTCTACCAGTGACAACCATATACAAAAAATAAATGCTAACAAAAAAACCACACCTTTATTTCTAGATTCCTGCTCAAAAATACATCCAGTCTATGTCCATCCCCAGGGTTTCATGAATGCTCTCATGTAAATTCACTCTTGTCCAACAAGGGATGATGCCTCTTTGAATACACCCGTTTCTCTAGGTAAACAAGCCCAAAACATCATTTTACAGACACAATACTAGGACAATCAGCATCTATCATTGCTAACAAATGATCTCCTCAATATGCAATAAAGGGATACTTAAAGAATTTCAGAAACATAAAACTACTACTAAGAATTATACAGCAGGGATGTTATGCAATTATTACAGTTTTAAACACCAAAAAGAAAATCAGATACAAAATTAAAATTTAGGACTTTGTCTACTGATTTGTCAGTTCTTATAAAGTTTTCTATGGAAAAAAATACAAACAAGAATATTGTGCTTTGGAGTCCCCAAATAACATACTGATTGTCCAGTTCAGGGAATGTTTGTTAAACCTACTAAACTGTCTTTAATATTAACAATGAAAGAAGAAAAACACATGAACATGGCAAAGCCAAAGAATTATATTTTATATTCAAATAAGAAGTTGTCACGTGTGCCACTGGGCACACTAACAGAATAAATGTGTTACCACCTCTTTCAAAAGGCAATCATAGCTCGAAAACTATGGTTGCATGCCACCTGAAGCTGTGTGAGCTTTGGCTTTTTAAGTCCTCATTTAGAGGATAACTTATCCAAGACAGATGCTATCTTCTATAGTCCATTCACATGACAAAACTCTGTCAGGTCTTACAAGACAGCCTTTGTGTCTGGGCTCTATTAAGTAACAGTATCCTGGCTTTTAAACCATACAGAAAAGAGTTAAATTACATTCTCCGATTGATGTCATTTCTGTAAATAACAGAATTCTCATAAGTACATCTATAATGACGCACAAAATTTCTCCTTAAAAGCATTTTAATTGAGCAAACGCTTCAAAGCATCAAATTTGCATCCAAAATTATGTCCTACACTGTTACGAATCCCAGAAACTAAAAGTGGAAATATACAGGAAACTAATACATTCTCATTGCTATATAATCATCTTACCATTATTTTAAATCCACTTGTTTATATCACCAAATAATTCTCATTTCTGGAGATACTGTGGTAGAAACACACACTTTAAACACATTGTATTGACTTTCAGGTTGCAATCTTGAAAAAAGATTGAAAAAAAAAAAAAAGTACGTTACCAGGACAGATTCTTTTAAACTGTCATAGAGAAGGGATATGGACACAAATTTGTTATGTGCTATATACTGTCACCCCGTCTCAGGAAATTTCCTTTAAAACAATTAAGTTGCATCATGCAGGACCACAGGACATTTTAGTAGGAAAATGTATGGGATATTGACTATTTGAAAAGAAAATTCAGTTTTAGACTTTACTATAACTTTTTATATCAACTTTTGCACATAACTTGGCAGTTTAAGGATAATTTGAAGGCTATGGGGTTAGAAGTACTGGGTAGTAGATTTAGAATATGGCTGTCAAAACACTGCAAAGGCTTGCTCAGCCCATGGAAAGCAGGCTGGTCCCTCTAAAAATCACAGGGGATTTGGTCCTTGTGATGTGGCAGCAGGCAATAAGGGGGAATCAGATCAAGCTAACTGGCTCAATCCTGCCACTCATGATCGTCAGCCCAGTACCTCACAGCATTGGTTTTCCTCAAGATGGGGGTTAAAAACTTGCTATTAGTGAGAGAAGAGGCTGTTAACAGATTGACAAAACTAAGCAAGGGCACTTTCTGTAGAAAATCCTTACAGAAGGTTTAGTAAGCTTGAAAAAATTCTGTGTTACAGTCGCAGTGCCATTTACAGCAACAACAAAAGCATAAAGACTAATGGACAAATAACTCATTTTTCACAGAGATTTCAACTAGGTCCAAACATAGGACCTAGTGTTACAGGAGTGTTACATTTTGCAGCATAAAACTTGAGATTGGATGAACATTCAATATTAAGGTACCTGATAAAGGGAGATCTGCTGAGAACAAGTTTAGTTTAGATTTCACTGGTGTTATTCACATATAGTAAACCCCTTGAAAACAGGCACAAACTATGTATTTGTAATAGTGCAAGAGTTTAGAAACTATCAATGTCCTACAATATTATAAATATTAACTTCAGGTAGATTTGGAGTACAAAGCTGCCTCCAGCTACAAAGCTGCCTCCAGCTGCAAAGCAACGCCAGCAATTGAGTAGAAACAATAGATGAGCGGATTAAACAGCAGGGCTGAAATACCTGAGCTCCCATAGAGCAGTTTATTTTCTGCAATCATCACTTCTCATTGTTGGGAAACTTTCCCAGTCACTTTCAAACCTGCTTTGACTATGGAGAACAGTAACTAACCCAAAACATCCCTAAAATACGCGGAAATAACAAAACATGAAACTTCTGACTTTGTGCTCGCTCCACAGGTGAGAAGGTATCATGGCTAATATTGCAACACCTGAATCTTTTCAGGCCCCAAAAATGGAAAAATATCCAAGGAAATGATTTCTGAGACCAAAGTCACTATAAGTCTTGTAAGCACCTTGTTGGAAAGACATTCTGATATGACAGTAATGGGTAAAACTAATCCCCTTTAAGGAGCCATGTTCATATATCTCTAGCTAGAACAGTGATTTTTCTGAGGTCTGCAGAGTATTTGTAAGGAATCTGGATAAAATAACCAGGAACAAGTCAAATCTCATTATACAGTGGCTTTTGCTGAACAATTAGCATAGACTCCAACAGAGACAGCAGCAGCTGTACTTATGCATCCTGATCCAGTCCTCTAAAGCAGCTATGATCTTTACACTAAAGTATTTTCCATCTTGAATATGAAAACTGTAATTTAACTAAGGAAAATAAAACTCCATCATATTCTTGATGAGCACTCACTTAAAGCCTGTCTTAGAGTGGATAAATCCAACCAAATGTAGCAAATGACAAGGACAGCCCTTGATGGGGATTCCTTATTGGAATCATAATGAATTCCAGAAAATGTTCCTCAACCAGACAGGCTGAGCCCACCCTCATGAAAACAGAACATCACAATGTTACCTCTCTGTTATATGTTAACAGCAAATCACATGAGGTTTTGTTTTCCAGTCTACCGCAGCTCTCCCAAGTTGTCACTCAAAAATAATCTGCCACTGTAGAAAAGGAAAGAATTGCTCCCTACCTGGAATCCACCAACTTTAAAAGACAAAACCTTCAAAACAGAAATTCCAGCTGTGACCAGCAGGCATAAAAAGAGAGAAAGTAGTTGCCAAATACTGATGTTCCTCTGCTGAAGTGACTGAGTGTCCTCTACAGATAAGAGGCACTTTTCTTGCCACATTTACCAATGCACAACCTCAAAAATCTGGGATTTCAGGAAAATAAGCTGCCACCATAATCTGAATCTCTGGCTGCTGTGCATTACCTGAATGACATACATCATGCACGCATTTATGTGCAACTGTCCAAATAATCCACCATGAATCTGCTTCCAGTTCTGTTTTCATCATTTATTAGCAACAGATAATCTTCCTTCCTGAATCCAGAGCAGCCACCTGTCTCGTAGCTTACCAAATCCAAAGCATCTTCCTCAGGTTACAGACAGATCTCCCTTTCATCTGACTGGAATTGACAAAAACATGCAAACAGTCTCTGGGAACTCAAGACTTCAAACTCCACCAAAACCTGACTTTCTCCCAACTAAGGATCACTGTCCTTAACCAGGACCGTGGAATCAAGAAATAGCAGCTTTTTGGGTATGTCCACACTACCATCTACACCCCTTTGGATCAGAATTTCCATTCTCAACAAAACTAAAGTTTGAGGACATAAATTTCTCACTCACTTTTCAGAAAAGCTACTTCTCCTTGTCTAAGATTGAAAGCTGTATTTTACTTACAAACTTGGCTCAAACGCTACCCCTACTGGGTAGTGATGGTCAAAAAAACAAAACCAGACAAAAATCCTGACATTTTATGCTTTTACCTTTATGAAACATGAACCTGCTGATCATTTTTTCTTTGGATTTTCTTTTTTTTTTTTCAGGCTACCTTTATGGTAGCACCATCTTTTATTCATTAAGACTAAAAAATTCAGATAATACAATGGCTAAGATAAAACCCTTGGGAAAAAAATAGCAATATTTTAAAAAGGCTTTTAAGTGTCATAAAACACTTATTAGTATTACTGTACTACATATTTTTGACATATAACTTCAGCTTTTTGCCTAATTCTCTTTGATGAATTTCTTGTGCACAGAACTCCCTATCTAGGCTTCTTCACAGCTATCTGCTTACATAGATAAGGCAATAACAACTATTTCATTTCTAATCCTTGTTACATAATATGAGTGGCCAGCCTCAAATATTTTAAAGATTCAGTAACATGAATACCAATATCTCTGCACTCTTTGCAAAAAGTGGAAATCCAGAAGAACACATTTAGAAGAGTGAGACTGATCACAGAGTAACCTATGAAGGCAGCTGCTTTGAGTTCCATTAACAGACTCGCAAGAAGCAGAGAACTCGCAGGGTTTTTGTATCACCACAGATACTAAATTAAGCCAAATAATTTTCTCATCATTCTTCTCCAACGAAACAACAATATCCCCAGCCAGTTTCCTCAATTACAACAGAATGAACAGAGGTACCATAACCTCGACTCATGACTGTGTCAGCCTTGGTTCTGCAGTTTGAATCCACTAGAAAGAACAAAACTGAGAATGCAAAACCCAAGACCTTCTCCTAATCTTTTGTGATTGTTTCATGGAACAGAGTACATGCAAGTCAGAAGCATTTCCTCTGTGGAGAACTGGAAATGTGGAAAAATCACAGCCTACATATACCATTAATTGTCATTCTCTAACATGTACAAAATATTTCTGAGACCTGCTCTAACATAAGAAGAGATAAAAAATTCTAAAAGAATACAGATACAGGAAAAGTGGTAAATAGAAGACAGTTGAATGCAAAAGTAACAGCACTGCAGCAATACTCCACAATGCAACCACAATCTATTTTAAGGCAGACATGTAAAGGGAAAGAACATCTTGCAACCATGTTTGGTTTTGGCATTTCTCCACTTGTCAGTTTCTACTTCCACACCAGTAATCTGCACCTTCAGAATTTTCTCTTTCATCACTGTATTAGAAAAATGCTAGGTACATCAGAAATTAATATGAGAGGAACATCATATATATACTCTAATGGGGAATTACTAACGTTTAAAATGTCAGTTCCAAAATGGAGATCATCTGTTTTGCAGTTACAAAACAATTGACTTCCTCCACTGCCCTGAACTGTGCCTTCTGAGGACTTGCAACAAATGAAACAGTAAAGAGGAAGTGGGAATGCTGTATTACATGGGCCCACAGGAACTTCAGGACCAAGGTCATGCTGTGCAGAGCCCAACAAAACCTCTCTCTATGCCTACTCTGAGCTGTACCTGAAAAAGCTGAAGAGAGGGCATCATGCTGCAGCTAATGATAATTTCAGTCTAAATCTGAGTGCAGTAGGGAGAATTTGAATTTCTTTCTATTCAAGCAATGCCATAGTCCTTGCACAATTACTAACTGCTTTATTTACATTCTGAGCATGACAAGGATTAGATCAGCAAACTTCAGTAGAATGGACTGTGCTAACAAGCTGGAACCAGGGCCCAGGAGCTTTATGATGTTTTGGTGGCACAGAGCACATTCAAACTTGCAACAGGCCTTCTGGTGTGGAGGAATAACAGCATCCCATAGACCACAGCTTCCCATTTTCCGGTGCCAGTAACATGTAAAACCTTGTCTTAGGAATCGATTCCCATCAAGGATTAAACACAAGCAAATGTAATTTTCCATGCCACCTTCAGGTCAAGCAAGGCTTGAATGACTTCAAGCATCCTCCTTGATGCATGCAAAACCATCCTCTGGTAATATTGATGACAAAGCTTTGCTGCCTGAGACATATCTCCCTAGAAGGCACAGCAGGGACTCTTTTCCACCCTGTCAGAGTGCTGTATGAGTACATGACATTTCCCTTCCCTTTATGCATGTGCTGCTTTTGTGCTGTACACTTTGCTTGCAACAGCACTAGCCTGCTGAGGGTGTTGACTTCTAGGAGACAATTCCCTCACTCCATAGAAAGTCCTTCCTTCTGCCTGGGAAGGGAAGAAGTTTAAAAAAAAAAAAAAAGCAGTAGTGGCAGGAAAAAAAGGACCCAGAGAAACATTTCTTCTCTTCAAGAAGAGTTGGCAGTACCTTGCAATTGGTATACAGTGTTACTTATAAGAGGGTTTGATTGATCCAACCTATCCGGAAGGCAGTCATAACCCTTCAGCCTTTCTTCCTTCTTGAGTTTGAATTGCTGCACTTTGAAGGATTTCAAGATTTCTCCTCAAGGTCAATTTCATCAATTATCTCTGTCTTTAGCAAATCCAGATACAATTACTGTAGTTGGCTCTGAGGGGAGAAGATGAGAACGTTCTGAGGTCACTGTTGTGCATAGCAAGTGTGATGGTCTTGCATATTATTGCAAATGTTAAAAATACATTTTTTAAAATATTTCAACAACGAATTACTCCATATTGTGTCCTCAAAGACAGCACCGGAGATTTGAAGCCTTCAGAAGTGTCCTGCATCTTTTCATATGTCCTCGTTTAGATTAGATTAACACACCTTTATTATTATGTATGTACAGAAAGAAACCATGAGGTGTAACAGCCTTCTGAAAATATTAGGGTTTTGTTCAAAACCTCTACTGAATTCATAATTCTGATGAAGTAAACGGTGGTGCTAGAATAATACTCAAGTTGTAGAATTCAGATCCAAATTCTTCCAAATGTATGTTCTAAGAGACAGAGTTTCTTTTAAGTGTGAAGAAGCAAAATTCCTCATTCTTTTAAAAGCTGTGTACAGGGATGGGTTTTCACAACAATGAACCCTAATCAGGCTCCTCAACTAAAAGCTCACAAAAGGACCCCTCTATCCCTTCTCCATTTTTTCATTTCTACTTTTCTCGATAGGGGTGTCTCACCAGAGAACCTGAAGAGTGAAAGATTTAAAAGTATAGGACTGAAATCCATCAAACCCAGGCTTGTGGTCCAAACTCAAGCAGCTGTCAAACCCAGAGACAGGAATGTATGCTCACTTCTGCCTAATAAAATTTGAATCAAACACTTTGCATCTGATTCTCCATGTGAGCTTTTATGCAAACTTCTAAAGTGCAAGGAATCCTGGGGTGGAAGAGCTATTCTGAGAGCTTTCACATAGTTCATGTAATTAGGGAAACCACTTCCTTTGATTGTAAGTGTTCAAAACAGCTGAATTTCTTCTTTCAAAGGACTCTGTGATTTGGGTCATCTCTTTTACTCGCTCTTTTATGTTTCTCAAGATGAGAGGTGAGACTGTAAAGCACATTATTTAGAAAAAAAAAGATTCCACTTTTTGTTTTAGGGATTGAACTTCAACTATTCAAAGCTCATCATTTGGAAATCTACCTTTCTTTCCCTCCCTCTGTTTCCTTCCTTTTCTGATAAGCTCTTCAGTGGTTCAGATGAACACAGTCCAAAATGCCAATTTAAACCTAAGGGAAAACTGAAATATGGTACATAAAGGAAAAGGGACTCTCATTTTCCTTTGTGCAGTTGTGGCTGAATATGTAATTATAAAGGAGCTCTAGCTGCAGGATCTCAGTCCTCATGTCACATTTACTTTTTCAATAGTTCTAAATATTGACAAAGCAAAAAGGCAAAAATACAGATTTTTAAAAGGCAAAGCAAGCAGTTGCTTTGATCTTAGAAAGGGGTTTGCAGGTTCTTCCTTTCCCAAAAAGGGAACTCAGGTCACAGTTTCAAGGCAATGACCATGTCAGTAGAGCTAACAGCCGATGCCAGTGCTCCTACAGAATCAAGTATCATTTGCCCCGAATTTCTTGAGTCAGGCACTCTGTTAGTGCTCTTACTTCACGTTCATCTTGCTAACAGCTGTAACAGGCAGCCAATGTCCCCCATTTCACAGTATAGCACAGAAACATAGTAATGGAAAGGCAGGAGATTTCATATTTATTAAGAAACAACAAAATGCTTATTTATCGCAGGAGGACTGAGTTTTATTCCCAGTGAAAAACTGCAGGACTCCTTCCAGAACTATAGCGCTTACAGGGAAACAGTTTGCAATGGGAACAGAGTAAACCACTTGGGACACAGTGCCAGAGACCACATTAGTGCCAACTTCGGCACAGGACAGATGAGACACTGGCTTGCAGAGATTTTACAATAAAGACTTTGGCACAAATACATAAACAACCGAGAAAGCAAAAGTTAAGAGCAGAACTCCAAAATGTGTCATTCTGTTGAGTGGAGTTCTGGATCCTGTGTTTGTCTTTAGGGCCCTCACAAACTCTTACAGGGGGTATTAGCAAAGCAACATCCAAAAGAAAAATTCAACAGCTCAGAATTTTAGCCATCTGTCGCTACATACTTGCATCACACACAGCACCTCAACATACACGGACACATCATTGCAAAAATCAAACAGCCTTTTCTTTACCTTAAGAAATTAAAAGTACATAGTTCACAAAAACTGAAACCCACCAACCACTGCTTATAAGCCACCTTCTTCGATAGGATTGTCTCAAATGCATCTGACATTACTAAAATTAAGATTTTTATATAATTAGACAAGAAGTGATTTCTGTGCTTTTCCCCCTCTAACTACACAGGCACACTCTACACTTTCTCTGCTCCACTATTCTTCTAAGGAAGAGGAAAAGATATCCTCCTGGAAAATGTCACTCATTCACTAGAGAGTGCAATAATAGATTATTTTAACAAGTTTCCAGAACAACGACTCATTCCTCCTATTCTGCCTCTGCCAGATACTAATTTGCAGAATGCCTCAGCTCTCACCGAGAGGCTGCCACCCTCCCAGGCTGCTTGCCTGACTGCTGGTTTCCACAGATACAAGAGCAACTTTGCACAAGCAACTGCATCTTGTGTTCTGGTGTCTACCACAAGCTTCCTTGCCTTTCCTACAACAGCTCAAGGGTTTTTACAAACCATGCTTATTTTTGATGTGGCTACTGGGAACTCAGGTGCCCAATACACAAAACTCACAGGTGTGTATATCATGACATGATTTTTTTCTCTCTCTTGCCTTCATCATTTAGCCACAAGGAACCTCAATTTTTAGAAGTTTTGGAGTAAAATAAATAGGCAACCAGAGGAAGAGGAGAAGCAGGAAGGTGTGTGGCACTGTTGCCCTTCAGTGACATCCCTTCAGTGACAGGCCCTACTTTGCCCCTCTGGTGTGCAAGCCACCCAGTTTCGCTGGGGAGCTGACTTTCTTAAATAGAAATTATCCACAGTGTAGATTCTCTAAATATTAATCTAATAAACAAACATGTATTTGCAAATAGGATTTCTTCCCAGTAGCTGAACTGCCACAGATGAAATATTTAAAAAGACAGACAGGGCAGTTTGGAGGCAGCTGGATCAGAAGAGCTGCTCCATATTTGCCCTGACTGGCCTCATCTCCCTGGTGTGTTTGCACAATTACCTGAGTATGAGAGAAAGAGTTAACGCTGAAGCTGTTCTCTGGGCTCCTCTGCAGCCTCCAGCTAACACAAGCACATCTGAACATTTCCTTGTTATTGTTTATATTGCCATCTTAAAAAGGAAACTTTCTCCGTCAGCACCTTAATAAGTGGCAATAGGTAAATATGAAATAACTTTTATAGTCTTAGTTGTGTCATGACAATAAGACTGATTTTGATGCTTGCCTTAAAGTTCAGATACATATTTTTTTCTTCAACTTTGTTTTCAGTGAACTGTTGTGTCCCAGACCCTTATACAACTCACATGCAGACAGTCTAAAATTAAGGATTAAAAAAAAAAGGCAGCTAAAGTAGGCCCTATCTAGATCTGGTCCTGTTGAGTATTTTACTGCCCTCTTGAAAGGGCGAAATATGTTGTTCAAAATTCCATAGCTAGCATATGTGTGGTGGGTAGTTTAGGGAACCCAACGAGGGACTGTGGCCCGCACGCTCAGCCTTCAACACGCCTGTGAGAAATGGCCTCCAGGAAGGTGATGGTCCTGGACTCACAGAATCACATCAACTCCAGCACAGATCTCTGACTTCATCTGAACCATCACACAGGTGTGCATCAACCCAGACACTGTGTCAGATTCAAAAAATAATTCCACAAATCTCAACAGCAAGACTGGAATCATCAGAAACAATACACCATTCCGTATGTTGCAGTGAGTGCAAGCTATTTAATTAGCAGGAACTGCAACACCAACAAATTTCCATGTGGGACACAGGCACTTAAATTGTCAGCTGTCCTACAAAGCACTCAAGACTTAAACATGCAATCACTTACCATCTCTAAAGTAACCACTCACCTGCTATAGCAATTCTCTACTGTAACCTTGTTCTAAGAAAACTATATAGTTAGTTAAATGTCTACATAAGTCTAGCTTGAAACAACCCTCAACTGCTTGAGCCTGCAATAGCCTATATAACAACACCTTGAGACAAAAGGATCCCTTCTGTGTCCATGAGATTTTTACAGCAAAGCTTCAGAACAGCTTAAATATCCAAAAATACCATGTTGCAGTTAATTACCTCAACAGAAGCTTGGGGTCAGAGAATGTCGTGGGAGGGGACACAAAAGAGCTACCATTTGATGTCAAGGGTTGCTGGCATGGAGAAATAAGCAACACAACCTCCTCTCCAAATTATAAATAACAACTGAGTCCATGCAAAAAGAAGACAGAAAAAGTAGAAACATAACTAGAGCAAAATTAAAAATAAATTTAAAAACTAACCAAAAGGAACACACACACAAAACCACGATGAAAACAAAACCAACATCATCTTAGGAAAAATACCCTTAATTGCAGCCAAGTATCTACTGGCAACATGAGCAATCCACTGTCAGACAAAAAAATTTATTCTGTCAATCTGTTGCAAGTTAGCACAACATACAATGGAATTAAACTAATTATGCAACTAAAGAATCTTTAATAATATTCTAACAGGCTACATATTGTGGATAGCAAAGAGCATAAGAAAGAGTGCTTTCTAAATAATCAGTGACAGATTTTCTTCCTATTCTAAACAACATTTATTCCTAATTTGTAGGAAACGGGCATAAAATCTTGTTCACCTGCAGATGTTGAATTGGCTTAACTTAAAAGAATGTGTATACATAAGCCAGTGTAAAGTAAGAATTTCAAATTAAGTTGGTTAAAAAAAAAATTAAAAATCAGTAAGCCAAACAACTAGTACTACAAATTCTCATTATTTACATGAAGCAGATTTAAATACACAAGTAAAAAAAAAAAAATCCACTATAATAAAATGTAGCAAAATACAGACAAAAATGTGTCTGTGTCTCAATTGCTACATTTCCAAGATCGTTTAGGAAGCAGAGACATAAGAATGAAGCTTCTCAAAACAGACAAAAGGAAACTAAAGCCTGCTCTTCCCAAGAATAACTGTGTTCTGGCAATGCTACATCATCTTTAATTATACTGGTGTCTCCCAAATACCAAAAGGGTTCTGACAATATTTTGGTTGCAACTCATATGCCACTCTACTTACAACACAGTCTTATCCAAAGCATACACTAAGAAAATTTCATGCAGTGACACTCTTGATGTTCATTTACAAAATAAAGTTGTGCAGAAAATACCATTTGAATGAAAGCCAAGAATAGGGAAAACTCAGAATCAGTCAGAAATTTATTACTCAAGTCCATCCTACCCAAAATCACTTATTTTACAAGATACAGAATACACAACACCTGGGGCATCTGAAGCGATCTTGACAACTTCCAGTCTATGAAGAGTACCGAGTATCCTCTTGATACTTTTTGGGAATACCTTAGTCAGCACCAAAAGGAGCACTCTAAGCCAATTCCTTTACCAAAATATATTTAAAAACCCCAACAAAACCTCCTTCAAAATAGCCACTTTGTAAAACAGAAACTGAGACATTATTAGACATCCCTCTGGTATAATAAATATAGTTTTATATAATAATATATCCTTTTAGTTGTTACCAAGATACAGCAGTATTTCTTTACATTAACATGGAGCTGGAAGGGTTCCCATGAGATCGCTTACTGTGAACTTTGTAATTTTTCAATATAGGTGCAGATATCTCTGGAAAGTTCATATATTTGACTCTTACACCTTGAGTACCTTCACAGAGCCCACACTCACTGTTCATTAGCACCTGCACCAAAGGGCTACGAGTTGGAAACACGGGGTTTGTCATTCCTGCTGCGCTGAACTGGAACCAAGTAAATTCAGACATTTTCTGGCAGATATTACCTTGAATCACTTTCAATATTTGCTGATTCAGACACAAGAGAGGTAAGCGAGTAGGAGCTCCTAGAAAGAGCTAATAAAATGATAAAGAAGTGTCAAAATTGCCCTTCATTACAGCCAGGACTCAGTGTGGAGGGTCATTCAAGGCTGGCACCAGAGCACCCACACCAGCTACAAACTGTAAGCAAGAAGAACATCTACTATTTTTAGTCCTGTCAGGACTAAATATCAGTTTCAGTTTGGTTTGTTTTGCTTTATTTTAGTCTGTTGTTTTTCTCTTGTTACTCTTGAAAGTCATTCCCAGTCCTTACTCTCATGACCCACATTAAAATTACCACATGCTCTCTTTTAGCACTGCAAATATGAGTGACGTAAGTCCAGTGACACGCATGTGGTTATACTTAATCCATCCCCTTCAGAAGGTACAGGCACAATCTATGTTTTCTGGACAGTCCTTTTGAGAAGTGGATCATAAAACTAAAAAAGTGAGCAAGCTGTATTATATTCCATACAAAAATTTTTATGAAGCATTACAAGATCCCCTAAAGCTTACTGTACATGTATTACATGAGAAACCCTGACAATATAAAATTAATTTCCATGGTAGCGAGACTTCAGGCAATACTACATCAGAACCAGAGAGAACATTATTTTTGAGTCTCATAAAACTCAAATGCATTACAGAAACATGACTGAACAAAGCATGCATAGTTAATCCTTCTCAATTTAACATCTTTTAACTACAAGTTAGTTGTCTTAGTTCACCAGAAGTATTTACATATTCCGCAATAAGATTACAGTTATATTTTACAAATTTTTTTCCACCACTCTCTTGCAGTTTGCACAGACCACTGCATTTTGAAGGAGTCCAGGAACATCTGTACCGCATGAAATCAAATGATCTTGTACCTAAGTACCTGTCTGTAATGGCTGAAACAAGCAAATCAGATGCAATACTGCTGCCCATCAATAGCACAGAGACAGCTCATGGACCATGGAGTACCTTCAAAGAGCTGTGATACTAAAAATAAATTAAAATTGCAGTGAAATTCCAGCAGTAATTAATCTCCTGGTGAAGAACCACACTCCAGATCACATTCCAGCTGCCAATAAACTGCCACCAAAAGTGCAGCCTTCAAAACCAATGGCAAATAACAAGTGAACTTTACAATCAAAGGAGGCAAGTGCTCTTCAGTGAACAGTTAATGTGGCAAGACATAAAACAACATTTCTAACACTTCACTCCAGCAGTTATCTGTTCAAGATAATGGAGAAAAGAACTGCTAGCAATTTGCAGAATAAGGCCCCTTGGCCCAATCTCTTCCATTCATTTCAGTGGGAGCCAAATTATGGGCTTATCCAATAATTCATATAAATCTCCCACAAAAATACCAGATAAATTCCTGAGTAGTAGGTGTGCAACTTTCTTCAGTGAGTGGACACAATTATCACCTAGGGCAAAAGGAGAAAACACAGGTCCTCCTACAGGAGGTATTTTCAATCCCACCACATGCATCATAAACATCATGCTGCTAGTTTGATTTTCTGTAAAACAAACTCCTGTTCCCTCCTTAAAACCTAAAAATGCTAAAGTGCATTTAATTTTGGTTTTGCTGCTATTTAATCTCTTAGGCCACACTCCTATGCTTTACCTAACCAGCAGAAGTCCAGTTTCAGGTCTGATACTCTAGTCAAGGCCTTGTTTTTCTCAGCAGACCTATTTAGGTGTATTTTACTCACCTAAATACACTTCTTCCTGTAAAGTTGCATTTTACTGACTGTCTATAAAAAGTTAATGCCTTGCAGATATATTTCTCAAATTTTAAAGACTTTAAAGAGTTAAATCTGTATGAGCAACACTCTTCCAAATATTTATAAGTTCCTCTAAACATGTGTTTTAGTATGCTGTGCTGGAACAAAAAATGCTTTGTTTCACAAGTTAGAACTCGTTAGCCTCTTGGCTAATATAAAACCTTCAAGATCTTTGCTGGTTGTGATTGGCTTCTTTAATAAAATGATACACAGATACAACATATTTGCAGAATGATACCACAGCTCTATTGACTTGGCTTGTGCTCTTGGACATTGCCAGCACAAAATTCCTCTGGGCGAGCTTTTCACAACTCTGTTTCCCCTCTAATCAGTTGTTATGGATTATTGGCAGGCAGCAGTTAACAGAAACACAAGACAATCGGTCATGGATTTAAAAGGACACTTCCTTTCAAATAAACCAGAAAGAGTAATAATTGGATTTCTGGAGTAAATGCATCCAAATATTTACTAAACACAGATACACAGAGTTACAGCACATTATTTTTGCACTGCTATCAGAACAGCCATTGACCTAGTGTAACTTTCAGTGCAGCTGAGTCACAGATGTTCATTATTGCCATCTCTACAGAGGAACGTACTACATGCGTAAACATATGACAGCCACTAAGGTCAGAAGAGACCTTTTGACCCCTGGTACAGCACAGACCCTCAGGCCTCAGTAAGATGCTCCTGTGTTGAGTTCAGCAACTTGACAAGAACAGTTGTCTAAAAAGACATTTCAGTGAGAAGACATAAAGAGATGAAAAGGATCCACCATGTTCACTCCTTCCATCTGTAGTCTGTGCCAAGTGTTACTCATCCTCGCTCCCGATAATTTCTTCTTTTTTTCCATTCTAATTTGTTTGGCTAAAAATTCCAACCATTAGTTCTTGTAATAATTTTTTGCACTAGATTAAACAAGCCCACCATTTTCTCCACATGAAAATGCAATTTTTGTAAACAAGCTCTTATTTTTTAATTCTCTAGGTTATTGACAGACAGTTCTGCCAAAACTTGCTGGACTTATTCAGAGTATAACCACTTGCCTCCCTGCTGCCTTCCCAGAAAACTTCAAAGAGAAAGTGCCCATACTAAGCTGCTCCCAGTCATAGCCTGTCTTGTTTAGTTTGAGTTGCAAATGATAATCACACTGAATTTGTGCTGGAAGGAACTTGCTCCCCTTCTGGAATCTCATCCTGATGGGTGATATTCATCACCCTCTTTCGACAACCCCACCCTCCCTGACCTTCCACTCTGAGTGTGTTTTGAGAATCCCCCTAGGCTGCCCTTCCAGTTCATTTACACTCTTTTAAGCACAACAGAACCACATCTGCACCTACTGCCTAACAACAATTTGCCCAGTGCCACATACCAAGATAAAGCACACGTGTTTTTTACAAATGACTTGATCCTAAATTGGATATGCAAGACAGTTAACCTAATTCACCTAACAGCACAATGAAATGAGTTCTTAATGAGTTGCAGGTCTTCATTAATCCTTAAATTATAATAAATTCTTTCCAGCATATGGTTTCCTTTTCCTACTGAAAAGTCTGTCTTCGTTGCTACTACAAGCTGCACTTTGTGTTGGGCTGTCCTAAAAAAATGTATTTTTGTTGAATGGTCCAACTGTGTGAAGTAATACATGGGATTGTCCTTCTTTCTCCATCCTTTCCCATTCCATTAAGGTTAATGCCATCACGAGATGTAGTCATCTTTTTAAATTTACTTTCAAAAAATGCCTTCACTATATAGCAACAGGTCTATCACAGACGGAGGTGTAATTCCAGCAGAAACACATATGTCATTCAATAAAGATATTTCACTGACCACTACTGAGATCTTTCAGCCAAATGACTTTTAAGGAGCACATTACTGATACTACATAGCATCAATTTTCCTTGTCTGCATATATCTTTTGAGATTAACAAATAATAAAGAGAACAGCCAAACTGACATTGGGCAGAATGTATAAATCTTCCATCATCCTGCAAAAATCATGAGATCCTTCTACATGATTTTATGCAGCAACTTGCTTAATCGTGATCAAACGTGCTTATCACATCACTAAGCACGGTGTAATCACGCCAGCTCAGTTGCCACAGGAGTGGATGAACTTTGGTGTCTGATTATTTGCTAAGCCTATTATGCCCAGCACTGCTCTGATGTCCTCCGGCTTGTAACTGTCTTCCTAAAATACTCTGAGCACACTGTATACAAGTTTTAGCCATGCTGGAACAGCAGTCCACTACCTGTGCTGCCCATCGCTACACTGGTGTGTCCTCACTGCTCCATCTGTGTTGCAGGCAGACTGGAGCACTGTGAGGACTGCGTCTCTGCTGAAAGCATACAAAGCTGAGGGGTAAAGAGGATTTTTAGACAAATCTAAAAATCTTAAGAAAATCCAACAAAAACCAAAAAACAAACAAAGATTAGTCAGTAAAGGTGCAGTAAGTTAATTCGACCTTTTCCCTCAGGATTGCCGAGGGCCTATTCATTTTTGCAGGTGCACTGGATGCCACAAGGGTAGAACAGTTAGACTGCTGACTGGTAGAACAGTTGGTCTTAAAACTGCCTCATTGCAAGACCAAGCTGAAATGTGCCTCTGACTAACTCAGTGCTAGCAGAGCAGGATCAAAACCTGCAGAAGGTAGGGAAGACACAATGCTAATAAGCCTACAATGAACACACAGATAGGAAACACAGTGCTTAAGAGACCAAATGTCAAGAGGAAAAAATGGAATTGGGCAATGATAGTGAATACTACCTCTTCTTATCTAGCAACATGCCTGCTGGCATCAAGGGGAAATGACTAGCTCCACAGGTGCAGCTAGCTTTCCTCCTCCTCAGGGCCAGGGAAGAGAGGAGCTACTAAAAAAGAAAAGTGGGAGAGAACAGTAAAACAACAATGCTTTAAATCACTCCCCTCCACTGGGACCACAAAACTAATATCACCCATTTACAGGGTTTTGTAATTAAACAAAGAAACAGCCTGGGATAGGGTAGTTTGCCTGCATTACCTAGAGGAGGGAAGACAGTAGAAAAGAATTTTTGGTCTTGTTACCACTGCAGACAAAGTGAATGAAAAGTTAACTTTTACCTCTTTTTCTATTTTGAGCAGCTTCTTTACCGCCACCTCCTTGTCCTGAGAAATCCATCGGGCTCGGTAGACACTCCCAAAACTTCCTCCACCGCAGTTCTCAAAAAACTGCAAGTCATCAAATTTAATTTGGACAAATGAAGCACTGGTAGACGACATCTCATAATGACAAAATATACCACAGCAAAACCTGTGAAGAGAAAAGCTCTCATTAACGCACGCACTTCAAGGATTCATGGATTTTCTTACCCATGCTCAGACACCCCAAAATCAGAATCACAAGCACGTTACAGTAAAATCCACAGGGTACAGGAGGAAAAGAGCCCTGGAACTCGCGCTCCAACACACTGTGCAAACGTTTACGTAACTCGCACAAGCTATTAGGAGCAGCTGGGAGACAGAAATCACTAAAAATATTCCTCAGAGCAATGCTTCCCGAACACCTTGCGAGTGGCTCAGTGAAAGGCAGGCACGTCGCTGCCGTGCCCGCCGCAGTCGGGGCGCTCGGACACACAGTGAGCCCCGCACACCCCGCCCGGCCAGCGCCGGGGGCGAGCGCCGAGCGCTTCACGCCAGCATGTGGAAAAACCTGGCCGTGGTAAATCTCTCCTTCCTGAGTGACTCAGTTCTGTTTGCGTGTTGTAACAACGCGCAGGGCAATTCATCTGCGTTACAATATGTGAAATTCTGCGGCCCGTGCCAAGACTGGTGTCGGGAGTTTCAAGGGATGATCCCAAGTCTGCTGACGGGAACAGAACGTCCCCCTCCAAGATTTCATGGCGATAAAGCCTGCGGCCATAGCGAATTTCAAGAAATGTTAACACCTAAATGCATGAACAATGACTAATTTTAGGTTTCTTTTTATAATGACATAAGTTCAGAAAGCTCAAGTCTTCAGTGGGACTGCAGGACATGGCATCCTCCAGAACCACCTGCAAGCCTGCCAAGGGATCATCTCAGATGCTTGGACAGCTTAGTCCAAGTAGTTCTAATTAACAGCAAAAGTTACTATACTTGCAATTAATTAAAGTAAATTTATCAGCCTATAATGGGAGATGGGTTTGAATAAAACAAGCCAAAAAAGAACCAGAGATTTTTGTGTTGCTGGCAAAAACTACACATCAAATTTCTCTGATAAATAACAGTACCAAAACATACTATGTCTTCTCAGGGCCTCCATTCCATAGAGCTTTTTTGAGATGGAATCCATACATTATGTGCTGTCCAGCACTGGGAAATGCACCTGTAATACACATAGTAGTGCTGACTGCCAAACCCCCTTCTACACACAAAGACATTATTTTCCCCCCCGCTGTCCTGATTGTGCAGGTAATCTGATTAATACTTTGAGATATCAGTTGACCAGGAATTTCTGGACACAATTTGGCTGCAGGTATTCTCCAAATGAGAGACAAAGACACCAACACTTTTCTGCATACAGTGTAACATAACACAGGGCCTTTTCTGGAAGTGCCTGCTTCCTCTTATAACACTTGACCACCCATAAAGGTAAAGACAAACGCTGACCAGACCACGAGAACTTCACTATGTTTACAGAAGGTGCTTTAGAAAGGGGCAGACTTCAAGCCTTTCACTGACAGCCAGCCTGCACAGCTCTCGGGCAGGGAACACAAATGCTCTCTCCCCAGCACAGCAAGTCAGAGCAGGGGTTACCAGTGGCATGTGAAATAAAGTCCATTTTTCCAGCGCTCTATGGCCCTTTCCCCTATACAAGTGCCGGAGCTCTCCTGCTGACCTTCTGTTCTTGTTTTAACCTCATTGCTGTTGTTAGATTTCCTGCCATCCCAGTCATCTTTTGCACCTCCCTGCACATATTTTCTTTAGCTAAAGCTCAAAGGAAAGGAAACCGGTCCCTCTCACAAACAAAGGGGGTAGTGAAGCCAGTTTTCATGTTTTGCTCTTTGCTAGTGCTGGTTAATTAGCAGATCTTCAGAAACAAAAGCTCATTTACCCCATTTACTCCAGCAGTTACACCAAGTTAATGCTATGTGCATGGTGTCTCAAGCATCCGTGACACTTCATAGACAAATAAAACAGTTTAGCTTTCCAGATGAGAGCCCTCAAAATTCAAGGCCACAGCCCTGCACATATTTATGCACGTGGGTAATTACACTCAAGTGAACAATCTCCTTACTGACAATAGAATTAGTTAGAACAGTGATGTCACTCATAGGCAAAAGCACATGCACTGACTGGACCATAAATTTAATAGGAAAGTAGGAACAGCTGATAACAGATGGCTTTGTTTGCAATTGCAGAAGGGACAGAAAACCAAGCGAAAAATTCATCACAGGAAACAAATATTTCTGGCCTTCACTATGTGAAATTAATAGCTCTGAGAAGCTGTCAAATTATTGAACGTTATTGTTACCCAGAAGAACCAAATCACTCATACAAACCAGTAAATTATTGGATTTCTGGAAGTTACACTAGCATAGAACCACATGCACACCAGACACTAGATAAATACAAGTGGATACTTTTCTGACGGGGCCACCTGACTGCTTCAAATTTTACCTAAACATTCATGCACTTGCAATGCAGTGCCTGACACACAAGCATTTGTAGAAGCTACTGTTCCTTCTTTGAACACCTTCCCAGTTTCAAATTGACCCAGAGCAGTCAACCAGCTCCAAACCACTGAATGCATTAGGTTGGCAAAGATCTCTGAGACTGAGTCCAACCTATGACCTTGGCAACAAGATCATGGCACTAAGTGCCACTTCTAGCCTTTCCTTAAACACCTCCAGGGACGGTGACTCCCCCACCTCCCTGGGCAGCCCATTCCAATATCCAATCGCTCTTTCTGGGAATAAATTCTTCCTAATATCCAACCTAAACCTCCCCTGGCACAGCATCCTGTTGTCCTATCACTGCTTGCCTGGGAGAAGAGGCTGACCTCCATCTGGCTACAACCTCCTCTCAGGCAGTTGTAGAGATACTATAAGCCCCAGCATACAATAAATTCATGTTATCTAAGGAACGATACATTCTTTATCATGTTTGGGTTTTTTTAAATCTTTCTTTATCATGTATCAGGTTCTTTCAGATGCTTTTTTCCACAGAAAGTAGAGGAGATTTACAATTGACACTCTTCATTTAGAGATCTGTAATTAACAAGAGCATAAGTTAATGTTCTCCTTCTAGATGAAGCAACAGACCTGTTTAAACACTACTCCATGTTTTCGGATGCAAGGCAGTTAATCCTCAGAGAGATCAATCTCTTCATGACGTTTAAAAAAACAACTATTTAGAGTAACAACTGCACCTGACAAATCCACACACAATTATTAACTTGTCATCCTGCCTAAACAATCTGAGTTTACGCCACTGGTTAAGAGGAAAAAAAATAGATCAGGTATTTCATTTAACTCCACAGTCTCACATTTGTATCAGAAACAAGTACAGCATTCCAAAAATGCACTGCACTTCTTTGCATCTTCTGCAGCCTCCACAATAGGGCCTCCAGGCTCGGGGCCGGAGGCATTACAGCCATTCCCTGGCACGCACGGAAAGGAATCGTCCTTCCCCACTCCCGCGGCTCCAAGTGTTTAACCATCACATCTGTGTAGCCAGGGGAACACTACACTGACTGACTTTACTGCTTGTTCTTGACTAAGTGAAAACATGACAGTTCAGAAACAGTGAATGACAGGTGTTTCAAGAAATAATTCAACTGCTGATTATTTCGGTTATTCCTATGGGATCTTCCTGGGGGAAAAAAGAACTTGCTCTTTTTTTTGTTTTATTTCTAATGGTTAACATGAGCTTGTAATCTCATAGTTAACACCTCCATCTTCTCCTGGGTCTCTTTTTTTCACAGTAACTTATTTGAGCATGCTGTTAGAAACTGTTCATTTATTTAACATTAGTATTTAACATGTCAAGACTCTATTACACTGCAAACCATTATGTCACCACAAGCTCAGTTCAGTACATTAATAAACGTAGGTGTACAAACCCATCTGCCATCGCTGGCTTCTTGTGACCACAGCACTTTAGGAGATTAACACATGTGGGGTCCCACACTTGCTGCTCCACTCAGGCTCCTGCAGGCTGAGGGAACCCCCAAGTACCCGGGCAGACAGGCTGCAGACTGACCCTGCTGAAGGCTGCCCTGCATCTTACCACAGCAACACTGGAAAAACTGGTACCTCACAGCTCCCTACAAACAAACTGCAGTGTAGGGGAAGTGCTGCCATGACCAACGCTCTGCTTTAGTCCATGTACAAACCAGAAGACCCTTTTATTTGTCATTCAGCTACTGCTCTGAGAATATAGGGAGCTTTCCCTTGAGGGACTTACAGGTTAGAGACAGAAGGCAGGAAAGAATTTAGCACAAAACGCATAGGAAATTCAACTACTATTTTGCTTAGTGCATGACTGCAGAACTGAAAATTGCATCCGTCATCTTGCACGCGCACCTGACGCTGCTCAAGTATTCAATTACTTCAGGAACACCCTTTGTAATTTACTAAGGGGAACAACCACATAACTCACTGCCCTCACTTCACTGTGTGGTTCCACAAAGCAGGATTCAGTGCTTCTTTCAGGAAGGCACACTGCCAACATATTGCCAATAAAGTAGTAGCACACCACACTTGTGCTATCTTAAAATACACAGCTGAATGTGCCAAGTTTCCTTATTTGGCAAAACAGCCCATTTGCTTTCAGTAGCTTTGACCATCCATTTTTAGACCCAAATCATCCTTTGTATCCAACATGGCCTACAGTCCTTGAACACATCAACTTGAATTTTTTCAGTAGCATATTTATTTAGTCTTTTTAAAAAAAAACACAAAAAAGCCCAATTAAAAAAACACTCTCAAACACCAAAATATGGTTAGCCACTGTCTTTTCAAAAGAGAAAAGGAGTTACAGTGATATTGAGCTACAAGAGATACTGCAGAAAGGAGTTTTTAGAAACAAGAAAACCCCTTCAATGTTATGAACTGCTGAAGGATGAGGTGCAAACAAACTCCAAGCACAACTCCAAATCAAGTATCTCCTAATCTTGTAATCTCTCAGTAAACTGAAATAAAGTCAACGACCCCTGGAACTCCTAAACTTTCATAATCAGGCTGAGCAGCAGCCCTGCAGATGGTGAGGCTGGAGGCATGGCCCTGCCTACCTTAGTTACAGAAGCAACAACATTTGAGCCTGTCCTTTGTCACAACCTAAGAATTCTGCATAACTTCCATTAATAACATTGCTAAATTTATTTTAATTTATATAACCACTGCTATAGAAAAAGGGCCCAACTCAGCCTAAACAATTCAAGTACTTCAGGAAAAGAATTATTTTCAACCCCAGCAGTGTCAATGGCAGACTGAAGTGTTGAAGGGCTTCACTTTAAACGGAGAACGTTTTATCTCAGAAAAATCCAAAACCGCTCCCTTTGCTTACATTATACCTCCTAAGTGATGCCTGCCAGGAGCACACACTCATGCAAGACAAGGCAACTAAACCTGCAGCGGGGCTGCAGCACAGCCTGGTCCTGGCACAGGCCTGCAGGATCGGGGCTCCAGTTTTGTCAGCCTTCCCCCTCATCAGTGAGCCGGGCCCTCCAGGGTTACCATTATTCACACAATGACACCAGTATGCAAAGTACATTACGGAGAGATAAAACAAGTAGGCTTCTGAGGACTTACAATTTCAGGACAAAGTCCTGAAAACATCTAACCGCACGCCTCCAGTGGAAAGCTATGATGTTTTCAGGCAGTGACCCAGTTAATCCAGTGCTTTCAAATTATTTCTGCTTCTGGAACTTAGAAAAAGTAATGATCCATGGCTTTCGCGATGGCTCTGTCGCTAAAGCTCCCAGCAGAGCATGCTGGATACAGGGGTAATGGATGGCTCACACACACGCGTGCTTAATAAAACGGCATACTGCAGGAAACGAGCGAGTTTGAGCAAACACAGCAGAAAACAAAGAGTATAAGTTTACTTAAAAATGAGGGAGAAAAGACAAAAACCGGAAGGAATGAAAGTCACACACACCAAAGCTCAACGCGAGTGATTTTATGCCCAAAATAACAGCAAAATGCAGCAGGTGCGCGTGACGCGAACAAGTCTGAAACACGGTCTGAGGAGCGCAGGGGTGGCCGAGGGCAGCAGCCGCCGGCCGGACGCCGGCTGCCCCTGTCCCGCTGCCCATGCCCCGCTGCCGGGAGCACCTTTCCCGCGCGGTGCTGTGCCGCCCGTCCCGCCCGGGTGTCCCTCGGCACACACCGCCCTGCCCTGCCCTGCCCTGCCCTGCC
>VXBA01005658.1:0-10571 GCA_013399895.1 Serilophus lunatus
GTTGTTAGGTAAAAGGTTGGACTCGGTGATCTCTTTGGTCTTTTCCAACCTTGTTAATTCTGTGTGTAATCGTAATCCACACTGCAGTTGTTTCAGTTAATTCCGTGCCAGTTTCCCCACTATTTTATCTGGGATCAAAAAGAGTCTAAATTGCCCAGTCTTTTTTTTTCTTTAATCACATCTGGTGTTGGCACAAACTTACACTTTTCCAGTAGTCAGTCTTTCAGCGTCTACGCACACTTGTGCATGTAAGTAAAGATTACAAAATTTATTTAACAAGTGAGAGATCAGTACAGATTCTGTAAGTTCTTAGAGAGTTTTTTTTAAAGAATTATATTGTTTGATGAAATGGAAAATAGTTTTACTACCTTTTGATAGCAGAATGTTTTCCTCTTTAAAAATTATTGGTCACTTGCTTGTTCAGCATCATTTTTACAGTTGATTCCTGACAATAGTCTTAGATTTATGTATTTGCTTCTCCTCATTCCGGTCTTGGATTTTTTCTGTTTTCTGCACTTTCTGACCACTACTGTGGATCAATTGCTCTTCCTTCACTTAATATTTATTTTCATTGCTATCTTGATTTCGCAATTGTTTGGTCATGAAAAAGACTCTTAGCAAGACTAGGTTTCATTTATGTATTTTTCCAAGGCTTTGCAGTATTTATCTTTCCTTGTTCTTGTTAGTTTTTTCATCACAACTCCCAAATAAAATTCTTTTTTAATTTTCAGTCAGAGAATTATGAAATTGCACTTTTATTTTGCAGTTTGATTTAGTGATGTCCTGCAAAATCTGTCAGTCTCTTAGGGTTTAGGGACAATTATATTGAGCTGCTCATATTCTTATTAGAGTTACAGAGTATTTTGTGTAATCTTGTACCCTGATAGTGATAGTATAATAAAAATCTGATACAGAATTTTACAAATTTATGTCTCCTTTTATTATTCTTCACTTAATGTATTTTGACAGGAAGATGAAGCTGAAGAAAATAAGGGTAAAATGGAATCTGTAAAACAAGACATGCAACTACAAAGCAGAAAGATGGAAGAACTGAAAAATATTCTCCATGAAGCTGAAAAAAAGTTAAAAAAAGTGAAAGAAAAAATTCAGGAAGTAGAAGAAGTTGCTGGCCCAATTAAGGTAGCAGTAATTTCATATTGTGTTTTCAATTTATTCCACTTGTGTGACAAGGAGAATGAGGTTAAGAAGTGAGGCAGGAGAAAAGAACATGCTGCTTCCTGGTACATTTAAGGTCTACCTATAAAATGGAAATGGAGCCTTCCATTTAGAGCATGTTGAGAAATAAGCCTGGCCATACTTTAAAGTGATGTTGGTTGTTACGTGTAGTTCCTTGAAGAGAGTTCATTTCTGGGTATGAAGTGGTATCCTTCATGGAGTGAAAAGGAAGGGAAAATTGTTTCCTTGACTTTCTTTTTTTGTGCATCACATTTGTTGTTTTGGCTTGTTTGTTTCTAAGAAGCCTTGGCTAAGAATGTTCATTTCTCAAAATAGCATTTGAAGTTCTGTATGAAGTGGTTGTCATTCTGTGAAGTTGCATAGTCACAGAAGGTACCAGTACATAGTCTGAATTGTTCAAGACTACAGAAGGCACCTGGAAATGGCAGAGAAATACCAAGAAATAGCAGAGTGGTAACATGCAAAATTTGATATTGGCAATAGGAGCTAATGATTTGAAAATAGAAAAAAAAAAGTCCATCACATTTACGTGCTGTAAACTTGTAGAAAGATAGAGTGAAGAAAAGCTTAGAGACATTACTATAGAAATTTCTTACACGTCTCACTTAAACTATACATTGCTATGTAGTCTGCCCAAATTAAAAATGCAAGAGAAACAAAAAGAGAAAGAAAACAGGCTAGGAAAGCAGCTGATAAGAATACGCTCTAATGTATCTTAATATTAACATTCTAGAAATATGAACTATTTAAAAAGAACCACTATGTAAGGAAAGAGAACAGATTTATTCAGAATATTGCTTGTTATTTAGAGTACTGAACACAATAGAGGACAGCTCTAAAATTCCTGTAAGAGTTTTAAATCATATGTGTTTTTAAGTGTTCTGCAGTTGTTCACTGATCTGCTGACATATAGGAAGTTGTGGCTTTAAGTGTGGCTTTAAGGTAGGATTTGAAAAAATGTTGTTGTCAGTCATTTCTTTTCTTGTTTGTTGTTTTGGGATGTTTTTTTTGGGGGGGGGGGAATTTTGGTTTTTTAGATTTTGGTTTTGAGGTTTTTTTATTTTTGATTGTTAAGAAAAGTCACTTAGTTGACAGGGATGAGGAAGGAAATTATGTCTGAATTTATGTCTTTCTTTATCTTTGCTTCTCTGGAAAGATATATGACTTCAAAAGTATCAGCATATATAGAAGTCACTGGTGAAGGAGCATAACTCCTGTTAGGAGTGGCTGAGAGAACTGGGGATGTTTAGCTGGGAGAAAAGGTGGCTCAGGAGGAACTTATCACTCTCTACAACTTCCTGAAAGGCCTCTTCTCCCAGGTAACAAGTGACAGGATGAGAGAAAATGGCCTCAAATTGCACCAGGAGAGGTTTAGGTTAGATACTAGGAAAAATATTTTCACAGCAACGGTGGTAAAGCATTGGAACAAACTGCCCAGGCAGGTGATGGAGTCACCATTCCTGGAAGCATTCAAAAAATGTATGGATATTGCACAGGGCGACAAGCTTTAGTAGTGTGTGTGGTGGTGCTGTTGGGTTGATGGTTTCACTTGATGATTTTAAAGGTCTATTTCAACCTTAACTATTCTGTGATTCTACGATTTTTTTATTCTAGATGTAGCAGTACATTGAATTTTCACACAGAAATGCAGTTCTGGGTGTTGTCACATAGGCATCAGAAGTTCTGGGTAGAATGTAGTATAAAAAATAAATGTAGTTTTTGGAGTTTTAGGAGAAAGGATGGCTTTTTTTCAAAGACTAAAACATCACCTTGAGATATGATTCCTAAAATCATTGCATGTATTTATTATGTCTTTGTCTGAATTGAGTATGGACTCTTTGAAAGATGCTGTTAAAGCTCTTGGGCTCTAGAAGGAGTAGTTTTACTGGAAGCAAAATAAATTAGACCATGTTAAAAGCAACCTGTGAGAAGTCAGTAAACATATGGAGAGATTCTCAGGAATGTACCCCAAACAGTTCACGTTGTGATTTGTTCCAAACAGGATGAATTAAACCAGGCTGAGTCAGAAATGGAAAAGAGTAAACGCCATTTGCAGTACTATGAAGAGAAACAGAAAGAACGCTTGGCTTGCCTAAGAAAGTACAAAGAGTTACTAGCTGCCAAAGAGAAGGAATTAGAGGTATGTTTTTTCCTTTATTGATGTCAGACAGCCATAATCCTTCTAATATTTAATAATAAATCATTCCACTTGTATAGCATACAGATCATATAAATACTCAGCTACATTGAGTATTCTCTCAGCTATGTCCTTATCTGACTAAATCAAGTAAAAGTAATTTGGTGTAAGTGGATTGAGGTCCCTTTCTTTCTGGAAGGACACTTTTTGTTTTGACAGGTTAGTTAGGGGTTCTCCATCTAGGACTACTTCTGTCTTTTGCAGTGAGAAGATAAAAATTACTTAACTTAAAACACACATTTTAAGGTTAAATTGAATAGTACAGTTCTGTTTTCTTGGATGGTAGGTTTTTCCTTATGTAGACCCCATATCTGGTCTTTTGAAGACCTAAGCTTTATTAATTAGCTCTGAAGTCACATCCACAAAGACTTTTGGAAGACTGTCCTATTTATCTATGTTAACTAAATAACTGTGTTCATTTTAAAAATTTCAGATGGATACAGTTCTTGGCACTGAAATAACTACCTATCTTTAAGTGTTACTAGTAAAATTGTTAACTAGGTTTGCTGTGCTGGAAACACAAAACACAAAAACATTGTTCTGTCTCAGAGACCTTGGTTTTTTTTAGCAGAAAATATTTGTCGTGAAGACTAAACTGATTTTTGAAAAATGTATCAATTAATTGAGATTCAAACATTGCTTTAGGAAAAAACAGCACAAGCCAAGCAAATCTACCCAGAGCGCATCAAGGTCAGCAGAACTGTTAAGAGTCTTGATGTAGAAATGAATCGCTTGAGAGAGAAGATCAGATCAGAAACCAGTCTCCTTGGAAACAGAGAAGAAATAATACAGTAAGACATCTTACCTGAACTACTTTAGGCAGTAGAGATGGAAAAAAGAGGGCGAAGAAGTTTTCTTATTGGCTCACTATGCTTTTCTGGGTGTTTTTAGTACATAAGCTATGCATGATGGTATGGAAATGTGTTGTACTAATTCTCAGTCAACTAGTAATGAACAGGTTTAGAAGTCCTGGAAGACCTTCCAGTGATTTTAAGCAGCATCTTTATTATACATATGACATTACCAGTAATCAGATACATTCTTTGTAGAAGTGTCCCAGTTATAACCACATGAATGTAACTGTCATTGTTTTGTGATGCATTAAGAATACTTCTATTTGGAATAACTAATACACAAGATTAGCAATTACTTTAGGGCTTGAATGTAGTATATTGCCAGGAAACATTCCCCTCAGATATTCCTGGGCATGGAGAACCCAGTCATTTATTCTTCTTGGTGCAAGAATTTATTGTCAAAAGAATTAAAAATAAAAATAAGATTTAACTTTTGACCACTTCTCATTTGTTAACTGTCTTATTTGACTCATCAAATGCTTTTAGCTTTAACATAAATCCTGACAAAAAATTTTTCTTTTGGGCATTTTGATTATGAAAGTGATTTTCAGCTTTTACAACAATAGGCCAATTTGAGTGTAATGTATGTTAATCCTAAACTTTGTTTACCTAAAACAGGCAATTTCATGATGCAAAGGAAAGATACAAAGATACAAGCAGTAAAGTAAAGAATTTAAAGAAATTTATTAAGATACTGGAAGGAATAATGGCAGAGAGGCTCAAAGTCTATTGGCATTTCTTAAGGTGAGTTAATTTTACTGTAATTTCAGGTTTCAGATAAACTGACACGTAAGTATGTGCCTATATTCCAGGTTGAAAATTATAGGGCAGACCAGTGAAAACACACTGTCTTCAGGGCAGTGTTCCCAACAATCTTCTTAACCTAAGCTTGCTCCCAGTTTCAATCTTGTCATGACTGACAGTTTAGAGGAAGCCTGGACTGGCAGCTGGAAAAGCAGTGTGATAGTGGAGGCTGTGTTTTGCTTCACACCAAAGACCTTGACTGTGCTGACTTCATCCAGGGCACTTCTATTTGGGTGCTGGTTTTGGTCAGTTGAATATCAGCAACATGCTAGAATGGAAATAACCTGGACTGTCACTCACTTTTATTGATCATAATTACTGCTGCTGAGCTCATATAATTTCATCGTGGGCTAAGCACTTTTCCTCTGCCTTGTACTGAAAGACTTTGAAGATCTTTATTCAGCTTCTGTAATTTGACAACTGCTTCTCCATATTGGGAGTGCATCCCTTCTTCCTTGCTTCAGTCCCTTAGTGTCCAATACCTATATGTGAAGATTTTGTGGTGGCCTCCTTTTAAAAGGACTGATGATCTGTTTTGCAGTGCAGCATTTTATCATTCCCTTCAGTAGAAATTGAGGGATATCTTTGACTCTACTTTTTGTACTTTTTGATTTGGTTTTGGAGAAGGTGCCAGTATGATCCTGACAAATAGAGATGATGTGGAGAATCCCTGCTTTTGCAGGTGGAAGTATTAGAGATAGCAGTGGGCAAGATTTACTTGCAGAATCTGATGTTTGGCTTATGGTGCCCACATGTGTCAAACTGAATCTTAGTCCTAGTGCCCAAGCTTGAGTGTGAATCCCACCTTATGATGTGTTAAAGGACCATAGTTTGTCCTTGAAGGAACTATCATGTATTGTCTATAGGACTAGAATATGCTAGAACTGAGGGGGAAAGGGATGCACAGAGAAATTAATTCATAACACTCCTCACAACTACCAAAGGCCATGTAAACTCCTTACTGTGCAGTCTTAGTACCAGGTAGGGAAGCAGTGGAATGTGCTAATTTTCTGTTGAAGTTCTGAAGGAATGGTGTAAAAAGCTTCCAGTCTATTAAAACAAATTCAAAAAACACAAAACTGTACATCTGGATTTCTTACCACCTTACTTTGTGCCAGTGATTCTCTCCAGTATGTCCAGTATTGAATGTCACCCACCTGAGAGTGTAACTGATTTGGGGGAAATGGGGCTGATACTTAATGATATGGAACTGTTAATAAAAATCTGTTGTCACTTCTTCATATATTTTAAAACTTGCTGATTTAATGTTTGTTTGCTTGATTTAAGGACTCTTGCTATGCAATGCAAACTCAACTTTGAGAGATTATTACATGTTCGAGCTTGCTCTGGTAAAATAGTTTTTGATCACGAGAATGAGACACTTTCTATAACAGTAAGTTTATATGACTTCAATTATTGTAATTGTAATTAATTATTTTTTTTTGTCTCAGGTGCTAGAACATACATTGAAAAGGATAGAATAAGTTGTTGTTCCCTTTACAAAATGTGATCCACTGAATTGTAGGATGTTGTTGAAAACAAACAAGAACAAAAAACTTTGCCATTTTAAATGAGCAGGTTGCTAAATTGCAGGGAATAAATTTGGATTGTTGTTTTATGCCAAGGATAAGAATATATTTACTTTTGTTTCTGTGGGAGACTTCAGTTTTAGGAATTAGGGGGGAAGATTTGCTCTGACAGTGTAATTCATGTTGTTGCAGTGCTAATTAAACAGGTGAAGCACATGTATCAGAAAAAACTTAAACTCAGTCCATAAAATATCTGACTTTATCAGAATAGCTGGTTTCTCATGTTTCCCACACAAGAGATCTCTATTTATTCATGGAAGGTAAATTGCAAAAGAAAACAATTCCCCCCCCCCCAAAAAAAAGAAATCCCACTCTAAAATAATTCTTCTTTTCCTGCTTAATTTGTTTAAGTTAATGCAATTAACAGGATAAGAAAATGCCTAAATTTGATCTTACAGAAGGAATGCCACAAGATGTCATCATAATCCATGGAACCAAAGGGCTGTGTGCAATGTCTCACGTATTCCAGTAAAGAAACACTTCCACCTCTAAAATTCTGCTCTAAATCAGTTACCTGCTTTTTTATTGTAGCTGGTAAATGTTGAATTTTACTGTAATGTAACTACACTGGTTGACATTTATGAAACATGGTTTAACAGCTGTCAAAAACAGAGAATGGAAAAAGGAAACCCAAGCAGAGTCATTCGGTCTGTGTTTTATTGTGTTAGAGGAAGTTGCAGTGATCCTAGAAATGTTTTATTTTAAAGTGTTAGGAGCCATCCCATTCCAGAGTGACAATTGCAGTGAAGTGCAGAAAATGGTCCTCAGGTGTGATCTCTCTGTTCATGTATGATGTGTTTGCTGTTAAAATTATGATTGTGTCAGTAAGTCTGTCTCAGGTTTAAAAATTGCTCCAATATTTTTATTTCAAGGTTCAGTCTGGAGAGGAAGACAAAAATTCCCTTACTGACTTGAGATCCTTGTCAGGAGGTGAACGTACCTTCTCCACAGTTTGTTACATTCTCTCTCTGTGGACCATTACTGACTCTCCTTTCAGATGCTTGGATGAATTTGATGTCTACATGGTATGGTTTAAACTTAAACTACATCTCCCACTCTTGATTTGTATAAATTAGTGAAATAGTTGGGTTATTGCCTGTATTTGGTTAGATTTAAAACCACTTTAGTTATTGTAAATAATAAAAAGCCCCCAGACCAATATCCAAATCCTCCCCAAAATTTTTGAGATCTTGTTCACTTTATTTGAAGCTTATTTTGTTTTTGAAGTCGATATCCAGAGATATGAGCATTTCTGTTAATTTATATCTTCAAACCCTGTGTTCAGCATACAAATCATAAATCAGCTGTTACTGTGTTTGTCACAGGTTGCTTCTGCATTTTGCTGTGCCATTCTGGGCTTGGCATGTGCTTTGGTTTCTACCAACTTTTGAGATCACTGTGGGTTTTTTCAGAGCAGATGTAGCAATTGAATTCACTGTTGCTACTCAGAAACTCACTTTATACTTCACCTCACAGCATCTTTCCAAGTTGCTGAAATGCAGAATAATGAACTATAAGTATTAATGTCAGCTAAAACTGATAACTCATATTTTTGTGTACAGCTTCCCTGGACAAGCCAATAACCAATATTATTTTTTTTTAATATTTATTTGCTCCTTATTAATATGCAGGGTGGTATAGTTGGAGAAAATAATTACTTCTATGATGATACTGCATTATTTAATTTTGCCTTCAGTGTCAGTCACATACTTACTGGGAATCACAGCCCTTGGGGGGAAAAACGTTAATATGTTTTATATGTAAAGAATTTCAAAAAGGAAAGTATGCATCTAAAGTAGTGAAGCAGCCATTTTTCAGCCAACTTTCAAATCTTAGGTCCTCTTTTCAAAGTTAGTTTGTCCATCTATCTAGAAGGAGGTGGAATACTCAGAATTGTAGGCCTTGCAAAGAACTTGCATGTCATCTGTTCCATAAATAATTCCACACAAATTCTTTCCACTGCTGTGCCAGTAAGTGCAACCTTACATTCTGTAGTTACTCTTGGTGTAATCCCAGAGCCCTACCACACGAGGACTCCACAGCATATTTTGAAGGGAGATCCCTAGTTTCATGTGGAACACTTAGAGCAGCAGAGCTGCTGTTAGTCTCTGCTGAAAAACAGCTTCACGTTGCACATCTCTTTCAGTAAGCCTAATGCATAAGGTTGTGTCCAAAATACATAATCATAACCATGATAATCCCAATAAAAACAGTCTCCATAATATCTTAGGTTTCATGCAGCCCTTAAATTCTTTTTTGAGGCAGGATTTTACAGAAAAACGGAATTCTACAAAAATACAGTTCACCTCAACATACCAATAAATTAAGAAGTACTACATGTATAACAAAGCTGATAGAAAAACAGTGAGTAGGAATGTATGATTGTTCTGATAGAAGCTTTCTACTTTCCATGTACTAAAAAGTCCAATTTAAGAATTTCCTAGACTATAATATGGAGTTTTCAGAATTTAACCTTAATGTTTCTCCAACTTAGTTGTTATTAGACTTTTCTTCAGCTAACCTTAACTAGAATCGTATTTTCTAATGTATTTATTGTGGTCAGTATCATTACCTGATAAATCTTTTATCTTTAGGACATGCTTAACAGAAGAATTGCTGTTGATATGATTCTGGAGAGGGCTTATTTTCAGCAGTATCGACAGTTCATTTTGTTCACCCCCCAAACCATAAGGTAAAGCTGTTGTGTTTTATTTCATGATATAAGAATTGCATGGAATTACTGAGATCTCTTGCAAGAAGTTTAACTTGAAAAAAATTAAATGTGAAGAGAAAGAAATTTTGCTGTTTCTAGCAGTAGGACATCAGCAATTAGGCACTTCATTGCTGCTGGTCCTTGGAATTCAATATTTTTTTTTCTCTTCCTTACGTAATATCTGTTAGTACAGTAATTCAGTGGGACTTGAGTCAGTTTATAAGAAATAAAACAACTTTCTGAAATGTTTTACTTTGTCAGGCAGGCTCCTTGTAGTTTAGAGCCGTGTATGTCCCTCTCTCCTCCCAAAACTAACAGAAGACAGCATTTTTTCTATTAATGCTACAGTATTTTCAAGGTGTTTATCACTTGAGTTTATTTTATTTTATGAGTTTTAGTATTGCTGATCTAGAGACTCATAACTTACACTATGTTTTGAATATTTGATCTAGTGGTTCAAAATTCTTTCAAAGCCACCATATAAGTCCCTGCTAATGCCATGCTCAGCTTAAGATTACAGTCACTGTCTCACCTTGTGCAGCCAACTCTCTATTAACCCAATGAAACCAGTGAAGCCTGAAGAAGATAATTAAGTAGTCTTCAAAATGAAGTTGATTTATTCTTAATTGTCTTTCCTCAGTAAAGTACATAAAAGTAGTATTCTGTAGTAGTATATAGAGTAGTAGTATTCTGTTGTTTTTTCAGTGGAGATGCTCTTGTGGAGATTTTCTGAAACTTAATAAATATAAAAGAATTTTCTGTATGGTTACTCTTTAAGAGTTTAATAATTCAAATGCAGTTTGCTTTTCTTTGTTACATGTTGCATGCTCAGTAAACATTAACAAAAGTGTGGAGGCACTTTCAGAAAAAAAAAAATTTTTTCAGAAAAAATAATTAGTAGAGAAACATGTATAAATGTATGTTTATGTAGTGGTTTAACCCGGGCTGGGTGCCAGGGGCCCACTACAGCCACTCTCACTCCCCCTTGCCCAGCTATAGAGGAGAGAGAGAATATAAGGTTTCGTTATTCATGATAAGGACTACAGCAGATTCTTTCTTAATCACCGTCACAGGCAAAACAAGACTCCATGTGGGAATAATAGTCAAATTTATTACTAACAAGATCAGAGCTAAGAGTGAGAGATTAAAAGACACCTTTTACCCCCCACCCCCCTCCTTCTTACATCCAACCTATTCTCCTGCAGCGGTCAAGGGAA
>VXBA01005658.1:12677-109527 GCA_013399895.1 Serilophus lunatus
GAACGGTGTGGCCAGCAGGAGCAGGGAGGTTATTCTGCCTCTGTACTCGGCACTGGTGAGACCGCACCTGGAGTACTGTGTCCAGTTCTGGGCCCCTCAGTTTAGGAAGGACGTGGAGATGATTGAGCGTGTCCAGAGGAGAGCAACGAGGTTGGTGGAGGGTATGGAGCACAAGCCCTACGAGGAACGATTGAGGGAGTTGGAACTGTTTAGCCTGGAGAAAAGGAGGCTCAGAGGTGACCTTATTGCTCTCTACAACTCCTAAAAGGAAGTTGTGGTCAGGTGGCGGTTGGTCTCTTTCACCAGGCAGTAACTGACAGAATGAGAGGACACAGTCTCAAGCTGCGTCAAGGGAGGTATAGGTTAGATATTAGGAAGAAGTTTTTTACAGAAAGAATAATAAAGTTGTGGAATGGACTGCCCGGGGAAGTGGTGGAGTCACCATCCCTGGATGTGTTTAAAAAAAGGCTGGACGTGGCACTTGGTGACATAGTCTAGTCTAGTCTAGTTGAGGTTCTAGGGTAAGGGTTGGACTAGATGATCTTGGAGGTCTCTTCCAACCTAGTGATTTTGTGATTCTGTGAAATACTAAAATTTGTGGAGAAGAAACAGTGTTTAAATGATGCATACCTTTATTTTTAGTTTTCTGCCTACGAGTCCACATATTCGAATCTTCTGCTTGCAAGACCCCGACAGAGGCCAAAGAGCATTGACTTTCCAAAATGGGACAGACAACGATAAAGATGAATAAGTATCTCTGTGTGAATGTGGCATACTATTGAGGACAAATGTAGAATAAATAATAAATGTTAAGTTACTGCTTCCTGATGCTGGGTAAGGGGATGTTTTGTTAGATACTCTCAGGAAGATGTTTCTGTATTGTTATTATTTTTTAAAGAGTTTGTGTTTATAGACCAAGAATAAACAGAGTTTGGATGTTGATAAAATTTTGAATATTCAGTTGATATTTTTAACTACCAACTAACAGAACATTTTTTATGAATTGTTCTGTTTTTTCTTCTTGAAAAATTGAAATATATTTTGTATAACTGTTGAGTAATATTTTAATAAACAGGCTGAACTGATATGTATGGTAATGTTTTAGTGTCTCTACACATTTTATATTAGCATTAAGTTAAAAATACTGGTTTCTTCCTAGCTTGGCTCTGTTTCTTAAACATGTGCTAATACATACATGCAGTAAAATGTGTTTCATTTATTTTCCACTGGAACCGCAGCAGCTGAACGTGAGAAACTATTAGTACTTATACTTCCATAATTAGAGAAGGGAAAAATTTATTTGAAACATATTCTCTGGGTGAGGAAAAAAGTGCATTTACTTCTTTTCCTAAAGAGTTTGTTTCTTTGGACATGAGCTTACAAAACCTAGCAAGCTGTGACTTTATAAACTTGGATTCCCAATTCTGTTAAACAGTTCTTGCACATTCAGAATTTCCAAGTACGGACTAAGTCTGTAGATGTTCATTGTATTATAACAAATTAAAGAGATTTAAGTCCTTCCAATATAGACGAATGGAGTTGAATAAGAATTTTTTGAAATAATACAGTTACTTCTCTACAGCATTGCAGACCTCTGTTTCATTGGGTTTTCCTGCTTCCCCCCACCTCCCACTCCCCATGCTTCCTTGGGACTAGAGCACATAAAATAAACCTTATTTATTTAAATATTGCAAGCATTTATTTGGTATAAGAGGGAGAAAGAAGAACCAGATTTTTCAAACTTCCCCAAATTACCTTTCCTGTTCTTTTTTTCTCTAGGAGCTTGAAATTGTTAGCAGCTCTTCAAAAACAATCACATTTTAGAGTTCAGTTGTTAGACATACTAGTTTCTTTATGTTATGGGGATACAAAAGCCATTGAGACTAACAAAAGCCATTGAGACTACTCAAAGAACAATGTTCTGCAGTTTCTGCATGTTTTACTGACTAGCAGTTTCTCAATAAAATCTTACTGCAGTGTAATTTTTAACTCAGTTTTGTATCTTAATTTGTTTTCAGTCCCTGCACAGTATTTTGTGTTCTACAATATACGTCAGTTTTTACACAAGCAGGCATTAAATTTGTAGGTCTCTTTAAAATATGGGAGCTAGATAAGACTTGAAAGAAATATACTTCATAGAATTATAAAATATACTGAGTTGGAAGGGGCCCATCCGGATTATCGAGTCCAACCCCTGGCCATGTAGAGAACACCTGTTCTCAGCACAGAACCTCTCAGCACAGGCCTGAGAGTGTTGTCCAAATGCTTCTTGAACTCTTTCAGGCTTGACGCTGTGACCACTTACCTGGGGAGCCTGTTCCAATGGTCAGCTACCCACTGGGTGAAGAACTTTTTCCTGATATCCAACCTAAACCTCCTCTGACTCAGCTTTATGCCATTTCCTCACGCCCTGTCACTGGTCATGAGAGTGAAGAGATCAGTACCTGTTCCTCTGCTTCCTTCCCCTTGTGAGGAAGTTCTAACTGCAGTGAGGTCTTCCCTCAGTCTCCTCTTCTCCAGACTGAACAGAGCAGGTGATCTCAGCCACTCTTCCAATGGCTTCCTCTTCAGAGTATCCACTGGATACTCTCTTGACAGTTGAATGTCTTTTTTATGTTGTGGTGCCCAAAACTGCCACAATATTCAAGGTGAGGCTGTACCAGTGCAGGGCAGAGTGAGACAATCCCCTCCCTCGACTGATGCCCCCCAGGACATGGTTGTCCCTCCTGGCTGCTTGGACACTCCTGACTCATATTCAACCTGCCCTAGACCAGGACCCCTCAGGGCCCTTTCTGCAGTGCTTTTCTGCGGCCTCTCCTTCCCTGGTCTGTGTACACCTGGAGTTGCCCATTCCTTGTGCAGAATCCAGCACTTCCCCTTGCTGAACTTCATATGGTTGGTGATTGCCCATCTCTCTAATTTGTTGATGTCTATCTGCAGGGTCTCCCTGCCTTTGAGAGAGTTAACAGCTTCTTCCAGTTTAGTGTCATTGGCAAACTTACTTAGTATTCCTTTGAGTCCTGTGTCCATGTTGTTAAGATGTGGAAGAACACGGGGCCCAAGATGGAGCCCAGTGGAACTCCCAGTCTGATGTTACCCCATTCATTGTTACCCTCTGTGCCCAGCCTCTGAGCCAGTTGTTCACCCATCACATGACATGGTTATTCAGCTGTATGCTGAACAATGTGTCCAGAAGTATCCTGTGAGAGACAGTATCCAAAAAAGTTTACATCAACTTGTGGCAATATACCTAAGGTGTGCTAACAAAACACACTTAAGCTCGATATGCCTGCGCATCTGTGATGAGGAAGCTGGAAAAGGATGTCCACCTATGGATGGGGTCCTTCCCCAAAAAATAGAGGAAACAGAACACCATATTTGTACGGCACGTGAAGACATCATGATCAGAAATATAATTGGAGAAGACAGCTTGAAGAAGCCTTGCAAACAGTAGAATTTCACTTGACTGGTTAAAAGCTTGACATTTAAAAACCTATCATTAGAGCTGTAGTTATCCAGCAAGAATAAACAAACTATTAGAAAGTGTAAAATAATGCTGATACCACAAGAAATTGATTTTCTTTGCACCACGAAAGGGAGTCTGTGTCCTCCGCCCACTACATCAACTGGCTTCCCTTGATCAACTAAGTGAGTTACTCTGTCCTAAAAGGAAATCAGGTTTGATAAGCAGGACTTTCCCCTCATGAAGCCATGCTGGCCATGACCAATGACTGTGTTGTCTTTCAAGTGTTTTTCAATACCTCCTAGAATAATCTTCTCTGTAAGTTTACCAGGCACTGAAGTGAGACTCACAGGCCTGTAGTTTCTGGGATCCTCCTTGGCCTTGAAAACTGGGACATTTGCCAGCTTCCATCCAAACTGGGACCTTGCTGGATTTCCAGGACTGCTCAAAAATCATCATCAAGCAGCTCTTTGAGGATTCTGTGATGAATCCCATCAGGCCTCATAGATTTGTAGGGATCCAGTTAAGAGTAGCAGATCCTGGACGATTTTAGGGTTGACTGAGAGTTGATCATTCTCAACCCCAATTGAATGTTGGCTGCACGAATTTTCTCCCTACAATGGCAAGCAGCATCTCTCTATTCCAGTGTCACCTGACCTTGCCTCCACTGGGCATATGCCTTCCTTTTTTACCTTATTTCCAAGAGAAGATCCCTGCTCAGCCAAGTCAGCCTTCTGCCTTAACTGCTTGACTTCCAACATTTGGAAATTGCCTGCTCCTGTGCCCTTAGCAGGTGATGTTTAAAAAGTGACCAGCACTGATGGACCCCAGCACCTGCAAAACCGTTTTTTCAGGGGACCTTGCTTACTAGTTCCCTGAGCAGGCAAAAGTTTGCTCTCCTCATGTCATAGGGCTGGAGCACTTCTATGGAAACAGGTTGAGAGAGGTGGTGTTGATCAGCCTGGAGAGGAGGAGGCTCTGAAGAGACCTTATGCCACCTTCAGTACCTAAAAGGGGCTACAAGAAAGCTGGAGAGGAACATTTTTACCAAGGGTATGTAATGACAGAACAAGGGGGTATGGTTTTAAACTGGAAGACAGTAGATTTAGATTAGATATTAGGAATAAATTCTTCATTGTGAAGGTGGTGAAGTATTGGAACAGGTTGCCCAGAGAAATTATGAATACTCCATCCCTGGAAGTGTTCAAGGCCAGGGTAGATGGGGCCCTGGACAAACCGATTTAGTGGAAGATGTACCTGCCTATGTCAGGAGGGTTGGAACTGGATGATCTTAAGGTCCTTTCCAACCCAAATCATTCATGTTTACTTTGACTTGATTTTATGATGAAACTAGATTGTGTTTCCAACCCTTTTACAGTATGAGATGATAGAATAGCAAAGCATTATTTCCTCCTTTTGTTCTTTAGCATCCAAAAAAAAAGAAAAAAAGGCAGGAGTGCAGAGGCAGGAAAGAATAAAGCATTTATCTTCATTAGTACTTTTGTAATGAGTTGTGTGGAGAAGAAAGCTTAAGGAAAATTAGTTCATTCCTACTGAGCTAACATTTCAGCTTTTTCCCATGATTTTTATAGACTTATTTGAAATATTGAAGCAGTTGGCAACAATTCTGGTCTTTTGTTCAAATCAGTGTATTGAATTTCTTCTAATCTATTACTGTACTTGACTTGTGTGCCTGAGTGTTTAACTACAATAAGAAACTACTTTCATATTGGAGGATTAGTTCTGAATAAACAATTACTGAAGCACTTGCTTGGATGCACTTGTTTTTGTGCTCATCCTACTAAGTCTCAAAACTATCATATTCCTGGCACTTTAAATACAGAGTTTTCTATATCAGCTACCTAGAGAGAGGACTGCAGTGCTGATGCTACATTTTTGAGTTTGACTGTGTTTGAATTGTTGGCCATTTTGTATGACAATGTGTTGCTTAATGCTGGACTAAAGTAAATGGAGCCTGTCTAGCTACATAAATTCAAGGTGCAGGGAAATGTAGAATGATGTACTGCTTCTCTAATAAGTATATGTTAACCAGAGGCATAAAATCCAAGAAGTATTCAATGTGGGCATAGAATTCTCAGAAGTATATAATTTTCAGAGCACGTGTTTTATTTTTAACTTCAAGCCAGATGTACAAAGTGTACCACTCTCTAATTACTATTATCTACATAGTCTAAATAAAATTCTGGTCTTAGAAAATGTAGTTGAAATTTCTGCAGTTTGCTGTTTGTTTGGAATATGAAGAAACTGAAATATGAGAGGATGACTGGGGTTATTGTAGCGATTGATTGTGTTCTCCCCATAATGTTTCTTAGCAAGCTCTGTAAAACTGGTTTTTGTTGCTTGTTTTCTTTTTCTTTAATTTTAGCATGAGCTTCGCTTTTTAAATTTGAAAATACAGATTTGGTTTGTGTCATGTTTTATTGTTTGATTTTTAGCTATTAAGAGTACTATCTCATCTCTTCATAGGGTAAGGAAGAAATATCAAACATGCAATTGTAAGATGTTCAGATTGTGTTGTTTGTTGGGGGGGGTTGTGGGTTTTTTTGTTTTGTTTTTTAATCAAGCAACCAACTGTTAAAGCATCAAGGAAATGCGTCATGGGAAATTTTTTATATGCAATTTCTGCTGTCTGGTAGTTCTCCATTCTTTAGGCTGAGCAGAACTTGTCACAGGATAGAGAAACTTGATCTGTGCACATAGAAATGAGAAGATGCTTCTCCTCACTGTCCCTTCTTGATCATCATACTTTTTGGTTAATTTAACTGTAATGATTTGTAACATTTTTTTATATTAAACCCAGAGTAGTTTAGTGTTATGTGGTAAGAAGAAAAACTCTTATTTCAGGAGGGAAAAACATTAAAAGACCAGGTTTAGGCCAAGCAAATAAACTGTATTTGGCTTGCAACTAGCTTAGAAAGCTACATCAGCACAGGTCTAGTAGGTGTGCTGTTAAATCTTAGCAGTAGCATCTTAGAGCATGAACAGCTGCTCTGTTTGTACATGCAAGAACTACAACTTTTGGTTTCATATGACTCCTCTATTGAGTGAGTGCAAATTAGCTTTCTTCATGCTTTCATAATGAAATATATATTTCCCAGTGTACAGTGAAAGATAATTGAAGAGATTGAACTTTTTTTTTATTATCATGCTGAAGACATGAAAAAAGAATTAGGGGAAAAGATCAAATGTTATAAATTTATTTCGGGACATATATATTGCAACCTCTGTGGAAGCTTTTGAAAATTCTGGCAAAGATCAATACACTTCCAATAAAACCTTTAAACTTGCAATAAAACAATATTTTAAACATTATATATATATTTTTATATATTCTTAATTAAAGGGATAATTTTAGCAGGATTTTTTTTTAAATATACTGCATTCCTCTGACATAGCTCTTTCCAGATTGAAGGGATGCAAATGAGGTAAGAATTAAGGCAAACCTAAAAGGCATGCAAATGAAATACATTTATATCCACTGACAATACAAGCACGTGTGGACCAGACTTGGGAACTGAGGAGCTCTTCCCCTTTGTCTGTCCAGTACTACTTTACAGCAGAATGGTGACATGATTTATAATAAACAGTTAACATTACCATGGGAATTCAGTGTCACTAACATTACTCAGTCTAGGAGACACAGAGCTAGCATCAGTAAAGCATGAACAATAAATAATATAATTCACTGCAGCACAGGCCTGCTGCACAGGCTTCAGAGGAAGAGGGTTGTTATGAAATGACGTTGCACACATCACGTTGTGGCAGTTTATTTTTATAATATATACTTTTAAAATTCTTTAGCAAATGACATTCTCATGCACACAAGTGTTTCAAACACAAGAAGCAAGTCCATTTATAGGTAGTCCAAGCAAATTTTTGTGTGTGTGGAAATAGCTGCAAACTGAATGGAACATTAAACTTCTGTGCAGTCTATGATGCGTTGTACACAAGCTCATTTTTGAATGTCACACTGCAGGAGTAATACAATGGACGGATCACTCTTTGCAGCTTCTTTGAATTCATCCAGTGTGATCTGATCGTCTTTGTTCTTATCCATCTTACTGAAGATCTTGTCTACCCGTTGCTCAGGTGTCAGACCATCCTCATTCATTTTCATCATTATCACAGTGCCCACCATTTTGTAGATGGCCTTTGGAAAGAAACCAAATGGAAAATTCAACATAGCATTCAGTCTGATTTTTTGTTGTGATCAAATTCTAGAAATATATTCTAACAAAAAAATGATTGCCAGTTTATCTAAAGATGTTTTTTTTCTCAGAATCCAACGTCCAGATACTTAAAATAAGGAAGAATATATTTTACTTGCTTTAGATGTAGGTTTATTTTGATGGTTACATTTTGCATCCTGGAATGAAATTCTTTGGCTTCCTGTTTCACAGTGAAAAACTCTTCTAACTTATTCTCTAGATCAACTGTTTAAATGAAATACTTCAAATAAATTCTGAATTAGTTTTAGAAGTTATCACCTTGTAATATGTTTGTGTGGGTACATGTGGGCACAAGCTGGTATTAAGTACTGTGGCAAGTAGCTGACAGATGACGAAGGCAGTAAACTTTATCCTTCCTCTTATGTGTTGTGGTCATCTTAAAGCCCATCTGTGAGAGCTCACTTAAAATAGCGTGTTGTTATCCCTGTAAATTTCTGTAATCATCTGAAGTTAATCTCTGGTAAGGTTTCAGCTACTTGAGCTGCAATCCAGTAATTTCATGGGTGTCAAGTGACTTTGAGATGGGCTTTGTAAATCCTGTGCTGGGCTGTTCTTATGGTTAATCCACTCATCAGGGAAAAAAAAATAAAATCTCTGGATAGTTAAAGGCTTATATGCACATATGTACTCTCTGCAATTCTCCAAGATTACATCTATTAACATGTTTGTGTGCTTGTACCACTTAGGCATGAATCAGAGTAGGGTGAATGTGTGCAATGTATGCTTTCAGTGATCTCCTACAGCCTTTGGTATGTGTAAAATCTAAAGTCTGTGTGAACAAGGAATCAAATTTTATTAATGTTCTGACATGCTATTTTTGAGTGTCATATTGATCTCACCTCTATAATTTCCAGCATTTCCACTCTTGTAATTTTACCATCACCATCCAAGTCGTACATGTTGAAGGCCCAGTTCAGCTTTTGCTCAAAACTGCCCCGTGAGGTGATGGACAGGGCACAAATGAACTCTCTGAAGTCGATGGTCCCATCTCCATTTTTATCAAAGGTTCGGAAGGCGTGCTGGGCAAACTTTGAAGCATCTCCATATGGAAAGAACTGCAAAATAAAATAATACATAGAACTGTAGGTAATGCAAAGGAACGAGCTGTATACTTGCCTACAAAATACCAAAGTGAAGCATTTATGAAGAGTGGCTGGTGAGCTTTGTGGGAAACTGAGGATCTGTTCCCTAACAGTTACACCAGAATGATTGTTAGAAACCTATTTCTATAAAAACCTCTAATTTCTCAGCTTTCTGAAGGCAATATTACAAATATTTAATGCTAGTTTAGAGCTAAATTAACTAGATGAACCTTAAAATGAAGTGAAAAAGGGTGCAAATAGGAGATTGTGTGCAATATTCTCTGACTCTGAAATACCGCAACGAGGGTGCATCCTAACAGTATTTTAACCAGCGCTTGACATGTTCCAACCAACTGTGTGTGTGGGATTGTTGTTATATAACTTCATTTATTTTAAAAAAATAATCCACACATAATGTAAAAAACCCAACATGAACATATGTTCTATTCTGCCAACCAACATTCAAGTACATGAGAACTGAGATTCAGTTAAACAATACTGTACAATGCTTTTCATGTTTGATATCCATTATCAGTGAACACTGCAACTGACAGTAGCGTAACAATATTTTAGATGACTGTAACATACAGGTTTTCAGCTAATGTATTTTCCCCACAGGAAATGTATGGTTTAAAACATTTGAGTCTGTAAAGTTGTTCCTTTTGTGGGCTAGGTTCAAACAAACACTTCCCTTAAAAAAGGAGTCTTAAATCAGTGCTGAAGTCCCACTGCAGTGCAGGGACTGTACAGAAACAATGTTTGTTTCTATATTCCCAGCACAGAGGTTTTCATGCTCCTAAAATATAAACATGCATTACTCCCCATTTGAGAGCAATCTCATTTTGTGCTTTTTAAAATTCCAATTTTTAGTAAGTACTGCATTTAATAATGTCAGCTTGAAGGAAAGTCTTCGGTGGCAGCTGAGGAAGTGGAGCTGAATTTTACAATTTTCCATTTCCCCATCCAGAGCATTCTCTGTAGGCTGATGGTTGCTGTGGTCACCTGTGAATGCTCTTGAACAATATACTCAAATTTCATGAAGGATGTTGGATCATGTACAGAAGCAGGCACTGACAATTGTCTGACTAAATAGAGATGTGGTGCATGCAAGTCTTTGCTGCTTTTCCTTTAAAGAGGCCATTTGGATACTGTGTCTTGCTCTAAAAACGCAATAGTTAGTGCACAGTTATGCTTGGGTGGGTTTCCTTATATTTTGGGGGAATTTAATTAAGCTGTGTATTTTGAATTACAGACTCTCCCTCATAAAGCCTATTCCTGAATATTTACATTCCTTTCTATAGATAAGAAGGTAGCAAGATGAAACATAGGCCTAGGGGGGCAACCCTGGGAGGGCACGCGGAGTAAGGGGAGCTCTCATTGAGCACTTTAGGGACATAGATGTTAGGCAAACTTTGGTTGGATGAAATTATGAGTGGTAGCTAAGAAAGTTACAGAGAGATTGTTTTCTTTTCCTCTTTGGATCACAAGACTTCGCCAGTAAAGCTGTTCTTTCCCTTGACCCCTAATAATCTGTTTTGTGATTTTTTATTCCTTATTCTGGTTTTAGGCAACAATACGCAGCTGCATTCCAATTCAGAATATTGCCCTATCATGAATTACTCCCAGAGGGATGCAAATTGCTGTATTATCCCAGAAGTGGTATCAAATATGCTCATCTCTCTTCCCAAGTATCTTTTTGGGAAGATATTTGAACATGGTGTGGACACTGTACCCACTTCAGTGGTAATTTATCCACGTTAACATTGCTGTTAAAGTTGTGATTTTCTCATTTGAGTTTGTATGGGTCACCATCCACCTACTGCTTCTACACCCCTTCCCCAATAGTTGAAAGAGCATTTGATTTTGTCCCCTTTCTGTGCCTGTACTCAGCCCAGGCCCTGTTTCTGTTTTGATAATCAAAACTGATGGAGCTGTAAATATCTCAAGGTACTGCTGCAGCTCTTTCTGTACTTTCTGGGCTTTAAATGTAATCATGATTGGGCTCATCAACACATACAAAAATGTATGAGTTCTCTGATACAATTCAGGACTGCAATGACTGGTTACCAGACTTTGCTGAATTGCTCTAGTGACAACCTCAACATTTTGTCAAAGCAAAGAGAGCTCCCTATGTGGGAAGACTCTTTGGGCTCACAGCCCTACAGTCAGCTGAGTCAGAACAAAGCTTTAGAAATGTTATCCAGCTTGAATGTTATTTGCAGGTTATTGAAAATCCTTCTCACTGCTTCCTCTTCTCATGATCTACCTCCTCTCTCCAACTCCTGTATCAACTGCAAGTGTTAACGTAGGTGATATTTAATTTTACGTGTGAGTGTAGATTAATGTACACTTCTCCAGACCACTGATGAAAGATTAAGAAATGGCTCTCATGTCCTGTATTCCACCATGAATTCCAAGGCCCCCCTTCTATCCTTGAGAGGCTATTTAAAGGAGAAAAGACAAATCTCTTGCTTTTTAAATCCGTACTGATGACTACCCTATGACATATGTGTTACAGAACAAAATACTTCAAAATTTTACGGTCTTCCAAGTATTTTTGTTCAGAGCTGACTATTGCTGAGGGTGCTGCCTGATCTGTATTCCTCTGACTGGTACTCTACAGTCCCTATAAAAGAAAGATAAATAGCTGGGGGTAACTGGGACTGTTGTTTCTTCAGAGAACAAAAATACAGAAATGGTACAACATACTGGTGGGACCAAAGTATTTAATTAAAATGAAGAAGCACACTTACACAAAATGCTAAGAAATGGCAGACACCCAAAAACATGCAAAAGCCCAAGAACAAAGCGTAGAATTAGGATGGGTCAATGGCTAGAGGCGCTGAAGACTATTTTAAAATTATTGATCATACTATTTAGTCTCCCACTAAAGAAGCATCAGTAAGCTGTGATTACCTCTTTCCCAGTCACACCATTAAACTCACGAAGTAGGGAGAAAAACATCCTAATTTTTTATCAAAGACAACACCATGAATTTTTCTCTTCTAAGGTGAGGAAGGTGGTGGCACTGCTCAGAGCTAAGACTTGGCACTTAGAGCCTTCTAAGGTGAAAAAAAATGGAACTCTTGCCTTTTTTTTTTTTTTTTTCTATTTGTCTCCCTGTAGGAAGCAATGCAGTAAAAGGTCCTTTGGGGACTGAAGGCTCTTTTCCAGTCTGCACCTGCTGATTTGTATTATTTTTAGCTTAGAACAACTAAAAAACATTGTCAAAACCTGTTTAAAAACTTACTTGAAGACTTCCATTGGCCTGTTTTGAAACAATTCATAAGTAAGACATAGAGTAAAAGAAAACTAAAACAATTACAGAGCAAAAGAAGTCAGGTCTAGTAAAACATTATCTGACTAATAAAACACAGTGAGGCCTTAGAAAAGAATAAAGGCACAGACTTTTAACTACTTTCAGAGTAGTCTGAGCCAAGTGGCAATGAGAGACAAGGATCTCTGGAAGACAAATAACAATTTTTTGTCCAGGAGAGTATGAGGAGGGTAGTTTAGTCTGCCTCTGGTATGGTATCAGTGAATACCTCAGAAATAAGTAAAGAAACAGCAGATTTTCAGATACCTCCACCACTGGGAGGGTTGGTGCCTTCAGACTTCAGTCTTCTCTACAAACTCTTGTCCAGGCGATCAACATACATACGAAAGCAACCAGTTCCCTTCTACTGCAAACTACCACTGCAAATGCACTCTGCACATCAGCCTTGTCTCCTGCTTTACCTTTTTCATCCAAAAATCACGATAAACTATACCTGTGTGGGATTTTTACAGCAGCCAGCTCCATGAGTGACCCAACGCTGTTCATTCCTTTGTTTCTGCTTCTCTTGTCTCATCTAGTGAAAGGTCTCCCTGGTGTAGTGAAAGGTTTCCCTGCCCATACCAGGAGGCTTTAAGGTACCTTCCATCTCTAACCATTCTATGATTCATCTCTTGCTTGATGTGTGTGTTTTCTAACCAGTTAGATCAACATGCCAGGATGTGAACAAAGTGTTGTCTCTACAGACAACTGCCAATTAGGAAAGGAAAAATGATAAAAAAAAATTCCCTTATTCTGCTTCTAAATTTTGAAAGAGAAGATTGCTTTACAGATTCTTAGTTCCCACAGCGTTTCTGGTACATGGTGGACATTCAAACAGTCCAGAAATAAGAGTATCTAGTGAATAGCATATAAAAATTGTATATAGCTCCTGGGGAAACTGATTAAATACCTGGAAATATTTATCTGTTTGGCTGCAGCTGCCTTAGCCTCTTTGAAGTGACGCTGTTTACAGATAACTTGGTGATCAGCTCTATTCAGATCATCTTTGGGAGGGAATTATTGCAAAAGCATAAAGAAACTTTAGCATATGTCTAAAACATAAAGAAAAATACCCAAAGTCATCTTCCTTAAATTCTTCACTTATGAGAAGGGTGGGAAACTGAAAGGTCTCTCCTTTCTTGGTAAGGTGGAGAAGAGCAAATCTATAGACTGGCCTGAGTGATGCTTTGTTTTCCATGTTTTATCATGGCTGAGGTGCATTTCTATTAAAAGGGAAATTCTATTAACAACAGAGGAAACCAGAATTAGACTAGTGTACAGGAAGCAGAACACGCTGCCTACATATGCCCAGGTGACAACTGGGTCACTGATGTAAGGTCACAGCTTCCAAAACTGAGGTGGGAGCTGGAGCACAGAACAGGAGGGAGGGAAGCAGAAGGTGGTATAGGGTTTCTGTATCCCAGGCTTGGAGAAGATAGAAGGAGCAGCCACTGATTTTCCTAGCAGAGATGATGCCCCAGTGCAGCAGTGTGAGAGCTGTCAGGGGCCAGCATGTGAAAACAAGCCTCACAGTTGGCTCCCATGGGAAAACCTTGCATAGTTGATGCTGTTATGCTTTAGGAAGGAGTTACTTACCCTTCTTATCTATTTTATTAGGGGTTTATTTCCTCCTTTTGTAAGGTCACCTTTGTAATTGGAGAACACAAACATTTTGAGATCAGAAATTTTGGCTGCTTTTGGAAGCTCAGACAGGTATATTTTATAGCATACCTCTAAAATTTGAACTGGTCAAGCCTGGTTCTACAACTCTCTGGAATTGTGGTCACTGGTGGTGATGCCTATGATGACTGGGGAGCGGGTTGCTTCTTGCTAGTTTTTCAAGAGGATGAAGTTCTGGGTTTCTGACAGCAGTACAAACAGAGGAGTTGAGGAGACAAGAAAAAAAATTACTCTTTATTTGTCTCCCTTAGATAGAAAGAATTGTAACTTACTGCAACCTACTGTACTATTGCAATTCATGTGTTAAGGCTTGAAAAAGGGAAGAGGTGTTCAGGTGACTGTCAAGACCTGTTGGGAAGGCTGTGCCATTCTGATACCAGGCTGACCTGCAGAGCTGCAATCTCTCCCTGACAGTACCTCTTTGCAAAAAAAGTTGAAAACTAATGTAATGAGGACATAGCCAGACCAACACAAAAAAGACACAGCAGCATATCTGTCTTTCTTCTCTGACTGCTCTGTGACTACACAGTTCAAGGGCAGGACAGAAACACCTTTAAAATAGATAAAAGAAATATTTTCAAGACATCCTGGGGATGTGCAGATTAAGAATTGCATAAGGAACAGTGTAGCCCTCTTTTTCATGTTGTATCTCACCCTTATTCCCTGGAGCAATGTCAGTGAAATGAAGGTGAAACATTGTGAGCCACCTCCATGTCCCATGCCAGAGCAGAGAGGGCTGGCAGAGATCATCCAACCAGAGGTGGTGGGGACTGATGGGGACAAATGGGACAAGACAAGTCTAAGCAGGATGGGGCTGTGAGCAGGAGCACCTGTGTGGATGTGAGAGCCACAGCATCACCCTGGATCACTGACATGCTCTGGTCACTAGAGGGAGGCTTTTCCAAAGAACCACCTAAGGTGGCCAAATTAAGTGCCAGAAACTTCCCTCTTATCTGGCTGTAGCGCATGCAGAAGGATAATTAAGATTAAATTATGGTTTTAATTGCAAAGTAGGTCTTCACAGTCCTAAGCAGGGAGACTTCTAGCCCTAGTAATTTTCTATTAGGCTCAGCTATCTTCTACATACTTTCGGCTAGAGTGTTAGCTTGCCTACAAAATGGGCTTTGGTAAGCAAATCACAGCAGTGGGATGAGGCAGCATCCTTTCCTTGCTCAGAAGTATCAGCTTGGACACGAAAATCTCACATTTGCCTCCTTTCCTACGTGAGACAAGCTCAATGGGCAGCTCGCGGGAAATCACCGACTACAGCATAGTATGGATCAGGGAACTATAAGTTCACAAACTTGGAATAGCTTGTATGAACTAATATTAAAGGGATCAGAAAGAGACCAAACTTTTTTTTTAACAAATAAGTGGCTGAGGAACTGCTTCAGGAGACTGAAGATTTAGATTTGAGTATATCCTCCATTAAATATATTTGAAAATCTACTTTAACTCACACAATTTTCATAATTCTCTTTCACTTCATCTGCATCTTAACCATTACAATACCTAGAAGAACATGTATTATTGACAGTATGGGCCCACGAAAATAATCCACTTACCTCACTGTGTTTTGAACTGGGCTTATACTCATTCTAAATCTGTAAGTATTTCCTTACCATTTTCTAGTTCTGTCAAAGGTTTTCCCTGAGTTACTATCCATTGGATTTAATGAACTGAAACAAATCCAGACGTTATTAAGGTCCAGACCTCCAAGGGCCTTTAGGCAACCAAGTCAGAACCCACAGGGCGACACAAGCAATGAAGGGTACTGAGCAATTTCCTCTATAGCCAGGTCTCCCATCACTCTAAGGTATCCAAATGTTTTGGCTGTAGATTTCCAAGGACTTTTCTCATTCAACTCTTCTATCTAGGCCTTGGAGATCTATTTCCCAGAGACAATTAAACACACCTCACTGTGTTGAAATCCTTCTGTGGTTCCTATCCCCAACTGCTCTTTAAATGAAAAGCATTTAGATGAATTTACAAAACCACTGAGGATTTCGGTCTCAGAGCTCTCCAAGGCAGAGGTTTGCTGCAGACATAACAAGCAGTGGATGGGCACCCAAGAATTTGGCTTCACAGAAGCAGAAGTAACTTCAACAGCTATGCATCCTTCCATTAACAATTTAATCAAATTTTAAAGGATCTGGATGCCAGAGATACAGATGTGTTTGTCCTGTTCCCAACTCTGAACCACAGAGTAGCAGCATATCAGCACAGAAAAGCATATCACCATTCATCATCATTAAATGTTTGGGGCCGTCTTATTCATATGCATCAAAAATGAAGTAAGGGTTACAATTTATTTTGATTACTGAAATTCCAGGTGGAACAGCATGATGTTTCTGCACTGTGCCAGATATGGGATGCTGTAACAGACATATAATATTCAGAAATGTGGTACAGATGGAGACCCTCTTATCAACCTTCTCCTTCTCTGTCCCTCTCCACCCTGCATTGTCACTCCCTTACACAGAGAAATCCTAGGAGAGGCCCAAAAGCAACAGCTCACCTGCAGCTACAGCACTGATGCCACTGATCTCCACATGTAGCAAATGCTGCACTAATGGGACTGAAGGGGATCCTGGTCTCTGCTTCCCCACAGGTACAGTCAGACGAAAATGGACAGGTTGATTGGGTCTTGTGAGCTAATGGTGCACATAAAACTGTTTGGAATAGCAGCAGGGTTTTGTGCTGCTATTTCAAAGCTGAGAGCCTTGCCCAACCACTTCTTCTATATATAACCAGGCTAGTTAGCTTAAAAATTTCTTTTTTAAATCTGCTTTCACATTGCTGATAAAGATGAAAAGGGCTAGTATAGGCCTATAAACTGTTAACAGTTTGTGAGTTGTATTTTTTTCTGCCTTCTAAAATACAAATAAATGGATGGAAATGGTTCTCCTGTGTCAGAATGTACCTTTTGAAATTTAAGCTCAGTGTATTACTCAAAGATACTAAGGTAACTCAAAGAACAGTAAGATCATCAAAATAGATTATGACATTTAGCCTGTCCAGGTGTAGAACTGCAGCTTCTGCTGAGGGAATATGCAACAAAGCAATCACACCAATGTATTTTTTGCATCCATGTTAATTAATATACATTGCTTCAGAAGTCAGATTCATTCTATGTTCCTCCTACAGCTGCCCCCACTGGAAGGAAAACATTATCATAGTTTTCCTGTTTCTCCTTCTCCCATTCAACCTTTGAAAGGTTATTATCTCCTTCCAGCCCGTCTTTCCAGTTCTAGGCCCCTCAGTTTAGGAAGGACATGGAGATGATTGAGCACGTCCAGAGGAGAGCAACGAGGCTGGTGGGGGGCTTGGAGCACAAGCCCTGTGAGGAACAATTGAGGGAGTTAGAGTTGTTTAGCCTGGAGAAAAGGAGGCTCAGAGGTGACCTTATCGCTCTCTACAACTTCCTGAAAGGAGGTTGTAGTCAGGTGGGGGTTGGTCTCTTTCACCAGGCAGTAACTGACAGAATGAGAGGACACAGTCTCAAGCTGCACCAAGGAAAGTATAGGTTAGACATTAGAAAGAAGTTTTTCACAGAAAGAATAATAAAGTTTTGGAATGGACTGCCCAGGGAGGTGGTGGAGTCACCATCCCTGGATGTGTTTAAAAAAAGGCTGGACATGGCACTTGGTGACACGGTCTAGTCTAGTCGAGGTGTTAGGGCAAGGGTTGGACTAGATGACCTTGGAGGTCTCTTCCAACCTAGCAATTCTGTGATTATGTGTACCAAACCATTTCACACACAAAACAGGTGGATCCCTGCTCAGTATCTGTGAGAAAGGCCATTTTCTGGCTCAACTCAAGTCTTTATATTATTCTTTACACAGACAAAAGGTCCACTGGAATATGTAGAATTGGAGCATGCAATGCCATGACCCAGTTCTGCAGGTCTGCATAGCTTTTACCAGCTGAATTCCTTCAGAGGAGTCAAGTTCTTCTTTCAAGTCAGCCAAAAAAAAGGAGTCTGATTATGTTTTCCTGAGTATCAGGGAAGAGATTACCCCACAGGATTACAATGGGTTGACACACATAAATCCAGGCTTCAGGTTGACAGGATTCAGATATGAACCTTTTAACAGTGGCAAAATTCATTGCTGCAAAGACGAAACCAGAACAGTATTTTCTGCAGCAAGGCAAATAAAAACATGAGGGATGAAGCACAAGTTGCAGAGCAGGAACAATACAGAAAAACAAAAAAACCCTATACTCTTATGCACTGTTGAGAGCTAATCTTGCCAGTAAAAGCCCTCCAGCCTTTTGGCCCCTAGATGCTTAGTCTGATGTAGCTGCACATTCTAGCACATCTGCAGTGTAAGGTAGAATACCTCACCTAGAAAACTTGCCTCTAGCCACGTGGAGGGTGCCAAAGGGTCCCAAAGAGAATCATCATTCACAGCTATGGACCTAAAGGTCTCAGCAGCAGCTAAGCCACAGGGCTCAGCCTCTGGAAAGGATAATCTTGTCGACCACCACAGTCTAAGTGTCTGTTTAGATCCAGGACTCAGTTCTCCATGTGTAATTTTGTGACCTGACCCCCCCCCCTCAGAGATGTGCTGGGAGGATAAATTCAAAAACCGATTGTGATTATTTCAGATACTGCAGCAGTGGGAGTCACAGAGCTGGCAAGAACTGGGAAGAGCTGCCAACCCTCATGGATGTTTACTGCTCATGTCTCTGCTCAGTAGCTTTAATGCTGTGAACACATATGCGTGCATAGACACAGAGGGAGGCTTATAAGCAGCTGTCAGTTCTTTACATAAAGAATAAATATTTATATGAGCCAAGAAATGTAACTTCTTTCCTTCACAGGGAAAATTCACAACTTGTACAGGACGAAGTGAGATCAGGGAAGATTTTGTGTCTCACACAGACCTTCAAAGACTGTGATAAAACCTCGCATTATTGTTGAGGACTAATTCACTCAGTCTTGCAGATGTTTTTAGCCACTACAGAAACGTTCATATGAACAATAGGGGAAGAAATATTTGAGAATTTAGGAGCTGACCACGAATTATCAATGCCAGTTCCTTGCAATCATGTGAGACATTGGTTAAGAGACCAAACACAAGCCACAGGCTGCGATTAAGCAAGACTCACTGTAAAAACGTAAGAATATGCCAAGAGGTTGGAGCAAGATGGGTGGGAAAAGAGAAGCCATGCTGCTTCTTCACAAATATCCATCTGGCAAAGTCTGCCTCTAAAAAAACATTCAACCTGAAAAGTTAATCTCTATATTCACAGTTGTGGGGAATTAGTCATTAACAAGCAGGAAATTGATCGATTTTTCAATCACAGCTTTTCTCTGATTAGATTTAGACAAAAGAAACTTAATTGAGCTGTAGTAGTGCTAGAGGTCAATACAGTGGCAAATCAGCTATTACTCATTGCTAATAAAAACAAAATTTCAGAGAGAATTCTTATCAAAACAATTAGTATTGCTAGTCCTTAACACCACAACTACTACTGATTAAATGTCCCTTTGATCTTCCTTAAATGAGCAGCAGCACTGGAACACTTTATTTATTTTAAGTTTGGCACAGTCTTCCACTATCCCAAGGTCAGTGACAGCACAGGGCTATGATAATGTCAGGATGTACTGTAGCTATGCCCCAGCCTCATTACAACATCCTTTTTCTTGACACCATGTTATCTCTTTAGGAATCTGGGAACATACCAGATGGAGAATACACTGATCTGGGACATTTCTTTCCCCCCCTCCCCCCCTCCTTTTTTTTCTCTCCCTGGTAAACATAATCTACTTCTCTTAATTTCTGAAAGAGACTTTATTTTCCCAGTGAGTTTTGGTTCCAAAGGTTCAGACTATTAACTGTGTTGTGAAGTCTTTAGCGCAAATTTCCCAGAAAAGCAGGACTATAGAAGCATCAGTAAGTGGCATTTCCAGCCAAAAAGGGATTTAAAACACGAATCGCCGATGCCTGAGACAACCATCTTATGAATATACAGATGGAACTGCAGAGAAAATACTCGTGCCTGAAATATCTGACTGTCTCATATACTTATATAATATGTCCTCCTAAAATTCTTATACATACGGAGTTGTTATAGCCCAGTACTGCAGAAAGGAAACTGCAGAAAGAAAAGGAAAATGGCTGTAGCTGGGTGTATCAGAGTACTGATGCTTCCCAAAAGGGAGAAGAGGTAAGGGAATGGAACAGACCCCAAAGTCAGAGGAGAGAGGACAGAATGTTGGTATCAATAGCAACAATAGCTGGCGTGATAGATAAATGGCAGGTGGGCGACAACTTGGCATAATCCTTTTTTCCCTTTTGGCCCCAGGCATATATCATTGTTTTTTATTTTCAGTGCTGAGTTTGAAAACAATCCAACAACTCACAGAGGAAATGTACTGAAAAGAAGTTCTGAATCATTCGAAATCAGGCCCACATTTCTAACTGCTGCAAGGTCTGACTCAAAGGTTTTCTTCTGCAATTAAACTGAAAGCAGAGAGGTTTTCAGGTATCCTTCTGAAAATTCTGTACAGCCTTACCTAGAAGATCCATCCCTCTGTAAGCCTTCCAATTCTGTTCTTACAGAGACTAATAATAATAATAATAATAAAAAGGATTCTTTTAACACAGGGCAGTTTTGAGAAGACAGCTTTCCAAGAAAATGTATTTTCTTCCATGTCTATGCTTTCTCATATAACATAAACCCTTTCTAAGGTCAGTACCAAGACTGACAAGTCCAACAGTAAAAAAGCCGTGAAATACCAGCATTCTGTTGCAAGGCATCATGCATCTCTATCTATATATACATATATCTAGAGACTGTATATATGTATATCTGTATACCTATAGATATACAAAGGAATGGAGTAAATAGGTTCTTGTTTAGAAAGAAGACAACACTGTTGAACTCATTAATGTTAAAAAACCCCAGTTTTGCTTACATAAAGTGTTGTGTACACTTCTAGTTCCACATGAATAACTATTATTATTGCTGTGATTGCTTGTCACTGTATCTAGGAGTCTTGGTTGAGCAGCATTTGTATAACATCTAAAGCTCAACATGTAAAAAAGAGGAAAAGAGAGTGCAAAAAGCTTGGATGACTTTTCTTTGTGACTTAAATCCAAAGGATTTTCCCAAGGGTGAAATGATGACAGGAATGGCACGACCCATTGTGTCACCTTCTGGGAATTAAGATGTGCAGGCAGGTCTGGAAAAAACTACAGGTATACAAACAATGACATTTCTCAGGTACACTCCCTCCTTGTCTATTAGCCTCACAGATCAGCTCCCCTAAGTGGAAGGGATCTTGAACAAAGACTTTCAAAGGATGTATGGAATAATGTAGAAGTGCATTACACTCTTGTTCCTCATTTAAAATTGTGCAAGAAGGGAAAATCCTCATCATATACAAATCTGTAAATCTATTAGTATAAACTGAAATATGCTGCTTGTTGACTTACAGCGTTGCAAGTGAAATGCAAGTTTGACTCCTCCTGCATTTGCCTGCTTAAGTAACTTTAAATCCTTCAGTTCATGGTAACTTTGAATTTCAGCTCCTTTTTTCCACGATTAAACCACTACTGAAACAAAAAGCTACAAGTAGAGTAGCCTCTTCTGTTACAGAAAAGTCAACCAGCTATGAGCTTACCTGCCGCTTGGTTCCTTTAAGATCTTATAATTATTCATATACTTAGTCCACAGAAGACTTAACATTAGAATGCAGTAAGACCATATAAGAAGATAGTATAAAATAAATTCTAGAATATGCAGGGTATTCATTTCCTTTAATTAAAATTTATCTTTATCTAAAAAGTTAAAAAATCTATACTCATAAAAAAGTGCATCAACATGCTTGCTTAAAAGAAAGCTACCACTCATGCCCATTCCTTCAACACCAGGATATCTCATTGCATGCACTATTTGACATCATTACAGTGACTGAAATTTCAGTAATGTAATTAGAAGAGCTGAAAGACACAATAAAAAGCACTTAAGCAATACATTTCTCTAATGTCGATTCTTTGCTGCTTTAGTTATCACACAAGCTTAGTGTAGGCACATTCTCCTTGGACTAAGTTTCTCTCTGTGCACCAGATCAGCTGAAAATTCTTGCACCACTTATGCACAAGACTCTGAACCTAAAAAATGTAAAACTGTACATTTCACTGCAGTAGGGAAAGCAATTTCATTTCAAAATCAGAGCTGTGTGATTTTTTTTTTCCCTCAGCTACAAAAAGATCTTTAAAAACCTGAAAGTCCATCTAAATCCAATTGCAAGTAGCAAAATACAGGGTCTATTTATAGACATGGCAAAGCATAACTAGAGAGATGTATCAAAATCAATCTTTCCCATTAATAAACATTACCTCAAAAACATGCTCAAAATTGTAGTGATGCAATTTGAACTGGCCAGCAGTATAATTATGGTAACTATCTCACACTGGGGAGCAACTGTTTCTTTTCCACACTGAGTAATGAATGTGAGTAATAGATTTGACTTTTCCCACCAAGTATTCTGGTAAACATGTTAAATAAATCTGTAGGCTTTCATGAATACACAAGAACTGCTACTCAGTGCTTAGCAAGCACGCAAGAATACAATAAAAATAACAGTGGAAAAAAAAAGAGTTCAGTATTAGGGGTGAGAATTCAAAAGAGGATTGATTAGTCATATGTGCCTTTGGAGAAGTTCACTTTCTTACCTTGTGAGAGCAGCACATTGCATCATCCTTAATATTCTTGTACCCCAGAGTCAATAAAGATGATTAAAAAGCCCTATAGATATTAATGGTTGAACAATAAACCATGTAATCATGACCAAACTGTTACACTAGCAACTGCTTTCCAAAAGGATGATGGTTTATGCTTGCCAAGAGGGAGCCTCCCAGGAACACTGTTCTTGGTGATGCAAGTTCCCAAAGTGTCCTTCTAAAGTTTACAGCTGGGGGACACATTCCAATTCCTGACATCCACAAGTTCTTTTATATCTCCTCTATGAGCTGACTGCATATAATGCTCTCTAAACACCAGTTGTTTCTAGAAGAAGAGTAATGACATATATTTCATACTTACTTGACGGACTCACATTTCATACCAGATACAAATAAGGATAAAAAATAATGAGCTAATTCTAGTAAGATGAAATTCTAAAAGAAACAAAAAATAACAAAACCAAAGTCACAAGAACTCGAGAATTAAACAAGAAAGCATTCTCCCAATTGTTTGCTTGTAACAGGTAGGCCTTTTCTCTAGCATGGGGGCTTTTCTGAATTTCTTCTGCTATTGCATTCTATTCTCACACTCAACACACTCCTGGCTTCTTGATGGCCAAAGGGTTTTAGGGGTCAAAGCCTCAAAATACTTAATAACTCATCTGCAAGAGGCATTCAATGAACAAACTGTTCTCTTAAAGTATCTGTCTCCAGAATGCAATTAGTTGCACAGACACCATGTGGCATCTTATTTAAAAATACATAACAGAGTTGGCATTGCATCAGTTTTAGAGTTCACATTCTTATAAAAATAGGGTAACCTCCCCCTCTCATAGAATGAGACTTTTAAAGAGAGGCAGCAACACCTAAAGAAATCTTAAAATTCTTTGCGTCTTACCTCAGTGACATCCAAATACCTAAGAGTGAAAAACTTCCCAGGAAATGGCCTTCAACAATGCAGTCAGAGAAGTCAATGTCTGAGGAAGTAACAAATACTTACTGAATGAGAAACACATTCAGAACTGTGTCTAGTCCCTGATAAACAACAGGAGATAAGAATCTTGAAATATGGACAGGACATGTCTAAAGAAAACCAAGAGCCTATCAAGCTAGTGAGTGCCAGTGATTTTTAGTGCTGTCAAAATACAGAGAAGCTTATCTAGGGTCCAACTAGAAAAGACAACACTGGCATTTCTTGCTGTACCTGGGATGGAACCTCGGAGGATACCGAGTCCAGCTGCCAGGGCAGATTTAGCAGCATCATCTGCTATGACCTAGGGCAGAGACAGACCATGAGAAAGAAAAAAATAAAATCTTAAACAACTCCAGAGCCCTCAGATTCAACATTTTAAGCACTCGCCCAAGAAGACATCATTGCCAGTAAGTAGCAGTATTCTGGGTTATCTAAGTACACTGGAGAGAGAATTCTGAAAGCACCGAAATCTACAAAGGTCAATCAGGAGACTGCTTTCTGAGGTAACTCTGCAATTCCTTTCTTACATAAGTGTTGGCAAGAGCCTGTATCTCCAGTAGCTCAGTCTTATAAAGCATATAAGAAACCTTAAGGCATCATCTCCTGCTACAGTGTGAGGAGACCAATGACTCTTTGGAAGTTCACAGAGCTGAATGATATTTTCACAGAAATCTGCCAGCTGGAGACTCCTTGTGTCAAGGTTTTGGCTCTCATCATTTGGGAAGCAGTGAGAGTACACTCAAAATAAGCACAGAAAAGGGTAGATTTTTCACAGCTGTCCAGGTTATTCATGAAGAAAATTGCCTAAATTCAACCTAAATAAAGCCCTGCTGGCAGACAAAGAAGGTCTTAAATTTAATCATTTCTACCTGCTGTCAGCATCAATACTTCTTCCATCCCTACCCCCAAAAATGTTTACATCTGACTTCTCTTATTCACTGGGTTTTTGACACCCTCTCAGCTGTGGACAACCCCGATATCTAATCGGCACCATAGGACCTACATCTGTCATCTGTGAATACACTGTCTTTTTTCAGGTAGCACTGTTTGCTGAAAAAATATTTTTGCAAGCTGATGTGTTTAAATGGTCTGTCACATGTAGTTTAACAGTCATCCTGACAAACACCAATTCAATGCCCTTTGCTCAATGGGGAGAGATGCTGCATCTTGATGAGTGATAAATCCCAAGACAGGTCATATATCCCAACAGCAGCCATGACTCAAATCCCATTCCAGGTGAGAACTTGGTGATTTCTTGGGGTTATGAAGGATTACATGACCACAGGCTGAATATCTCAGTCAAGAGTAAGATTTTAATTCTCAACTGAAATATAAAGTGCTATTTCCTCATTCTGTCTTAAACCGATGACACACATACAGCCCTTCCAGATTTAATAATGAACAAGAGAGTGCTACTGCATTTCCAGTGACATGCATAAATATGTGCAATCTACAGCTAACTATTCCAACTTCTGATTTGAAATGACAGAGAGAGAAAAGGATGGTGTAGCGCTGAAGGTTGAATGCGGTGCAAATCTGAGGTCAAAATATCATGTGTTTGAGACCTGTCATGAAGCTGAAATACAAGTGAAGCTGTCACAGCAATACAATAACAGCACAGTTCAGCATGTTGATGAAGTGACTAAAATCCAGGATGACTGCAAAGCCAAGGGGGGAAAGAAAAAAGCTGTGTTTTTTCTCATCCTATGTACATAAATAGAAAAGATTTGTGTTTTCCTGTGAGCTCATTGTCTGAGGTGTCAGTCTAAAGCAAAATTGACCTATGCTATAATTATAGAGTGGCAGAATATGTTGACTTTTCAATTGAAATGTATCCTTGGCTGTTTTTATTGCTGCAGCAGAGCTGTGTTTTCACAAGAGAGCAATGTACATTTTCTACTCACAGCAAACTAGTTTGTGCTTTTCCCCTGACAGATATCAATGCTCCCATTGTTTTAGGAGAGGCAACAATCTGTAGATGCAGCCAGCTATACCAATTGGTACCATGTGTGCTTAATAACAGGTTTTCAATTTTAAAAAAAAGCTGTTTTAACACCTACAGAACTCCGAGTGATCCCAAAGTGCTTTGCTAGAACCAATTTAATCCCACACACAACAAAACAAATGAACTTGTGAGATCACACATAAATAAGCCATAAACCAACTCTACCACTTTTATACCTGACCTATCGCCTTGTTATTTTGGGGGTCCGTCTGCTTGGGACTTTCAGGTGAAAAACAGCATGGAATTTGTTTTAAGCAGCCTTTAGGAAAACTCAAATTCCCAGATAAAGGACTAATCTTCATTTTGCAGACTGAGTCCCCAGTGAAGCACAGGATGTGTAACATGTAAGAGGAGCACCAGAGTGGTTGCCCATGCATTGCAGAGTCAAACAGCACATGTTCAACATGTCCAGGGCTGATGCCAGAAGGTGAAAAGCTCATTGTTTCACTGCAAATCTGTATGTTATACAACATACAGATTATTAGTTATACAACACACAGACTTTGGGAGGAGGCAACCTGTTATTCACACTGCATGGTGTGGAAGCACGTAACTCTCCCCAGGAAGACAACCAAGAAGTCCAGACACAACTACAAGAAAAAAACACATTTTTTGATTTTTACATACTGGAAAGAATTAGCACATCTGAATCATCTATAGCTCTCAAGCCATGAAAGCAAACAGCACACTACTGAGGGAGCAGGCAAATTTCTGGCTGCTCCAAAAAGCCCAGGAATTACAGTTTCCATGTAAAGCAGGTGAGATCTTGGTTTCTAAATACCTTGGATTGTGAATCTGATCTTCTTCCAAATTCTCCATGGAAAGGTTGGGTTTTGGTTTTAGGCATTAGAAACAAATGCCAAGGCCAACCAATGAGCTAAGAGAAGGCTTTTATGTTGGTGTTTTGTTTCTGAACAAGTCCCAGCCACTTACTTAATCATTTACAGTTAAATACTGCATCATTCATTGTTTTCCACTGCACTGTTTAATGCCAGGTTTTCAGCTTTACTTAAAGATTGTCCAAAGCTGAGGGAAAGTATGAAGCATGAAGGACCTAGCAGGAGCTTCCACAGTGGGAGGACAGTTTCCTACTGCCTCAGTGTTTAATGCTACTCAGCACTTCTGGGCTGCTAAATGCTAGGCAACATTCCACAAAGCTTCAGAGAATTGGCAGAGCTCCAGGGCCCTGAATATAGTGACCATTTTCACTGGAAGCAGTTATGACACTGGAAAAAAGATTTCTTCATGTTACTTAGGTTGCATCAAAATCCTGTAGGCATGTCCTCCCCAGCCTGGTGAGTGGATGCAAGGAGGCTATGGCACTGCTGTACTTCCATAATCCCCTTCCACCATCATCTCTTTTCAGCTTAACTTGAAAAGATAAAAGCAATTTAATCTTTGCTGCCTTCCACTTGAAGGTTTTGTTCTAAATATATTTTGACAGCAGAAATAAAGAAAAAGTTTTAATAGAACTAACTGAACCACAAACTGAATTATGTATTTCCATTGCAGGAGAAAGTATCACTGCTAATAACATCAGCCCCTTTCCAAAAGCATATATGACAAAAATCAAAGCGTTGCTCTGTTCCTTCACAGTATTTGGTGTCTGGCAGCAGCTATGAAGCACACAGAGCTGCCTCTTACACGTGTATGTGTCATGTGTCTCATTTGCTTTGTCCAGGAGCTGGGGTGGGACCATCTGAATTGCTGAACCAGTCTGTCTGGAAAATTTGTATGCTAGCAGATTGAAATGCAGACTGAACCCTGGCAGCATCCTTGCTTTGGATTTCTGCCTAGAACCTTTATTTCTTCATATTCAGTATTCTCTAGAAACAGCTGCAGGCTTTCTGTAGGACCCCCACACTAGCAATCTTGCCCCAGAATGGAAGAACATGGCAAGGCAGGGTCTAAACTGTACTGACAGCCAGGAGCATCTGAATTTTCCAACACTGGAGTCTTTATTTGGTTCCCATCTTAGAGAAACAACTGCAGTCGCCAAGCGGCTTACTAAACTGAGGTCAAATCCTGAAGAGATGCCTTGCTCACAGATTAGTCCTTAATTAGCCAAACACCCTCTGAAGACACCAGAAGTGCCAATCAAACAAAGACACTTTTTATTTTGTGACCACAAGGAAGGGGATTGAAAGAATTTACATCGGCTGCTAAACATATGCTCTAATGACCACCACTGGATTATTAGTAGTGACCTAGATGTAAAAAGCTTTGATCTTCTTACTCCTGGGTTATTATCCAGTTTCTAGATCTCTTAAGGTCAACCAGAGTGAATAAAAATTAGGATGGGTAAAAACTGTGTGTGATCCAAGAAAGAGGACCATGAAATATTGATCCCAGGCATTTCACTGACCAAAGCAGGCAGTAAACATGATTAATAAGAGCAAGCCAGAAATCAGCATTACATTTCAAAGAAACCTAGGGGTGAATAGCTTGAGGAAATGAGATACAAAGTCTTCACATCTAGGTCACCACTTTTAATTCAGCTCTAGTCATAGCAAACTCCAGTCATTAATACCTGACAGCTGTCTGGCACCCACATGGAATTAGGCAGTGGTCTTTGTCTAATTGCTAGTGGTATCTGGAAAATATAATATATCAACAGAACTGCAATGTGGTTAAAAGTCTAAGCAGGAAAATCAAGGACTGACTGGGCACTGACAGAGGATCTCTACTGGCTTACCAAAAAGCTTCATTTTCTGTTAGTGTCAACCTGATGTATCTCAAGGGTAATAAATCTTTGTGAGGGGAGAGAGGATAAAGAAAGCAAGAAACAGTTCAAAGAGAGCTGTGGCAACTCTGCTGCCTTGAACTCAGATCAAGGACCAGCTCCCCAGCTGGTTCTTCCACTGAAAAGCCAGCACAATACCAGTCCACACTGGCCCGGGGCTTCTCCCTGATCCTTCCAACAACAGCAACACAAAGTCAGGACCAGCAGACATGAGGGCAGACACATGGAGCCATGGAGCCAGGGAAGGAAGGTAAAGAGCAGACCATGGCCTTGAAAAAGAGACAGAAGGAAGAAAGTGCTGCGAACAAACTTACAGGATGGCAACACAGAAGGTGAAGTATGGGTCTTTCCCCACAGAGCTGGTTTTCATATGTTGGGCCAGTGAGTGTTTATGATGTGCACTGTCGCTCCCACTGCTGTCTCTGAGGTGGGTCACAGTGGACACCAGGGACTGCAGGAACAGCCTACATGGCTACATCTCACTAACCTACCCCTCAGCCCAGGATCCCTCGCAAGAGTCACAGCAACATGCCAACTGAGAGGCATGGTGTGGGGAGAGGATGAAGTTGTTGCTCACATAAATGGAATAAAGGGTCCACCCACAAATCATGAGTAAACAGTATTTTCACAGTATATTCTGAGTTGGAAGGGATCCAGAAGGATCATCCAGTCCAGCTCTTAAGTGAATGGCCCATACAGGGATCAAACCCACAACCTTCGTATTATTAGCACACACAGAACTTCTTACTGCTGCCTTTTCAAAGCCTTTTCTTTACAATAAGAGAAAGGCCTGAATTTCCAAAGGTCAGGTGAAATACCTAACATTCACCTCAGGAAATGAGAGAAGAAATTAGTTTACAACTTGTAAGACAGACCCTCCCAACTGCTCATCAGAACAGAAAGCTCTGCTTTCTATGTTTAACTAAAAATTAATATTTTTTCATTTTATTTATTTTTAGAAAAGGACAGGTTTAAAAAATCAACTTTGATTTATAAAAGTAAATGGCGATTTTTTTTCTTCTTTTTTCTTTAATAACTGTGCCTTTGTTTTTTTGGACAAAATCTATCTCACTTTTTCTGTCCCCAAACAAGGTATTCCATCTCAGCTATTTATTAAGGTTCCATCAACAATGATGGAAAAGAAGCAGTAATTTCCAGCAGGAGTCTGTTCTTCTTAAACTAGGAGGATAGTTGGAACAGGTAAGATGAAATCTCCTCTCAGGAGGTGGTTGCTGGAGATGCCCAATATACAACCAGTTTAGGCTCCAACATGGCAAAGTTGAGTGAGTTTAGCACAATCTTTTGGAGTGACTCTTCAAGCATTTTATGGACATTCGACATGGATATTTTGTGCTCTGTCTTGAACAATGTGCTCTTGACACTATTATATAAAGAATTTTTACAGGCAATAGTCAAATTATATGAAGATTATTTGTTTGTAACAATGATAAATCAAATATCTGTCTAGAAAGAATATTATAGAGTTAAAAATTACGGATTTAAATGCTTCTCCATAACTACCAGTGCTGTTTCTCAGCAAAAGAAACATGTCAAAATGGAGTCATGCTTTTTTTGTTTAAGTTTTTTCCTTTTAAAGGTTCTTCACTTGCATTTGTAATTAAGTGACATGCAAGAGTCACATTTTGGAGTATTTTGCATTCAGCAATATCTTATAAAAAACAGTGCTCTTTCATATCACATTTTAGATTCTATACTGATCATTCTCATTGCTTCTTCAGGTGTTATACAGGGACAGACTTACCAAAAGACTTATTTTTGTCTTTGAATGCTTTCACTAAGAAAACAAATAAACAACACAGAAATGTACTGAGGCAGAATAGTCCCGGGTGAGAGCTTTCCCAGTTTCCAGGTTAATTCTGTGTAGTACTTTCCAAATAGCTATCCATCAAGCTGGAAGGTAACCACCACTAGATGGTGGTGGTGGATGCCACACATGGGGTACCTGGCGATTTTTGCTTGGCTTTCTCCACAAATTTTGAGGAAGGAGAAACACTTGGGCACACTGTACAGATCTCCACTGCGGTGTAAGTCAAATGCTATCCTGGATTCTTCCCATGCAAGAGCCTAGTGCTTTAACTTGCTACAGGCTGTTGTATCACTGTCAAAAGCTGTACAACAGAAAGTCTTAAAACTTTGGAAAAATGTCATGTCCATTGTGATACAATTAAGCATTGCAGGACATCAACAAAAAAAAGGGGAAATTGGGAGTTTCACTAGACTTCATTTAAAATAATTCTGCCCCATCATGCTACAGCTGCCTTTGTTGATTTTAGTTCCATAATTGGCAGTGGAAACCTTTCACTTTATCTCCTATGGAATTTACATGTTCTGCTGCTCTTCCTTCAAGCAATGTAATTAAAAAAAACTGCTTAGCATAATTAATTTGCAAACAGGTTGGATGAAATGGGATTGTATCCCAAGGGCTTTTTCAGCATTAAGTGAAACTACTTCTTCAAGTCTACTGTAATCTAGAGTCTCCTGTATATCAATTTCTTGCATTTTGCATTTTAAAAGCTCTTCATTTTGAAAGGTGCTAAAATTGGCAGCCCAGTTCTGACTTGTGCTGCTGATGTGGACCCAAATTATACAGCTCATTTTGCAAACCATGTCCCCAGAGTATCCAGTCCCTGAGCAGAGGGAGGCTGTGTAGTCAAGAGCTCCTCCATGATGAACAGTTTTTGCTGAAAGCATCTTATCTTCCTCAAAAATCCTCACCTCAACCCAATCTGAAAGAACAACATAGTATTTTAGATGATAAAGTGAATATTACAATGAGTCCTATACAGCCAAAAAGAGGAATGCTGAGGAAACAGGGAGAGAGGAACATCTTTCCATCGAGAGGCAACTGGGACCTCCACTTCTGTGCCACCATTTGGATCAGCTGCAGTTGTTCCCTACTGAGACCTGTTCTCCTGGCTGCAGCGAGACCTGGCATTCTTCCCTCATGTGTAGGCTGTCCACAAGGACAACGACAGAGAGATGGGTCCCTTGTTGCATCACCCTCACCGGCACCTCCTCCACCTGAGCAGCTGAGACATCACCAGGTACAAAGTGCACCCATGGGACCATCCTGCACCATCCCCTGACTGAGCAGGCTGCAACAGCATCCACAGAGCTCCAGACCATCTGAGGGCTCCCTGCAATTAGAAGCCTGTTAACTGTGACATCCACACTTAGCTTCATTTTACTATTGTTGTTGTTGTTGTTGTTATTATTCTTATTAATTTTTATTTTATTTTTATTTTTTGAACTGGAAACTTGTCTCCCTCACTCTGAAATGGAGAGATTTCAACTCCCTCTCATGACAGACTCATTTCCAAAGAGTGATAATAAATCAATCATTTATGGCATTAACAGCTTAGCTCTAGAGACTTTTAATTCCCATACAATCACGACTAGCTGATAACAACAAGCAAATGGAAAGCTCTACCCTCCAAACCTCATTTAAAGCTGATCATCCCAGATTAGAAAAAAAGAAGATTATTTCAATGATCTACACTGAGAAAAGACCATTTGGGTAGTTTTTAAAAAAGGGAAGAACATTTATGACATGACAGTGATGGACAAATGATGCAGAAAACAGTCCAGTGAATCTTTTAACCATTTGAATTTACATGGGGACTGAGAGAGTTGATGTCTGGCAGTGCAACAGATAAGGATTATTCTCTACTAAGCAACTGATGTGTTGGCAGAGAACTCACCAGATTTCATCTGTTGATTCATGACTGGAAGGAATGAACAGACATGATGTTGTGTGAGGCACTAAACTGGTCATTCCCTAAAAATCAGATATCCCAGTATCGGATCTCTCTGGCCAGGTTTTGGTAGGAGGGGAGTGTGGCAGAAGATTAGGCTGCATTACAGTGCGTCCAGACTATGATATAATGTCTTAGGTATGTAAACAACACCTTCTGACTTTCTTGTAGCTCTGAAACAATGACACATGACCACATTTCCTTTTGTCTGTTGGCTGTATTAGCCAAAACAATCTTTGGACTATAAAACCAGATGAATTTGCAATAAAGAAGAGACTCCATTTTGGGAGTTCATTTGCCCACTGTATAATATTGTATATAGTCTTTCTTTTCTGGATCCTCTAATCACAGCATCATGCACTCAAGGCCTGTATGTATTGTGGACAACTGTGATTTCAGAGCATCCCGATGCCACCAAATTGATGATTCCCGTTCTAAGGGATCCTGACACAGCTGCCCACAGGGGAGCTATAGGGGTGGCTTCTGTGAGAAGCTGCCAGAAGTTTCCCCCATGTCCAGCAGAGTCAGTGCCAGTTGGTTTCAGGATGGACTCTCTGCTGGCCAAGGATGAGCCAATCAGGCATAATAGCAACGTCTCTGTGGTAACATATTTAAGAAGGAAAAATGTTATTGTGCAGATAAAGATGGCTGCCAAAGAAGAGCAGAGTGAGAACATGAAAACAACGATGCAGACACCAAGGTCAGTGGAGGAGGGGCAGGAGGTGCTCCCGGTTCAGGAGCTGAGGTTTCCCTGCAGCCCGTAGTGAAGACCACAATGGAGCAGCTGTGCCCCTGCAGCCCATGGAGGACCACAGGGGTGCAGAGATCCACCTGCCGCCTGTGAAGGAGCCCACACTGGAGCAGGGTCCTGGCAGGACTTGTGACCCTGTGGGGGACCCACGCTGGAGCAGCCTGTGCCTGAAGGACTGCACCCTTTGGAAAAGTGACCCATGTGGCAGCAGTGTGTGAAGTACTGTTGCCTGTGGGATGGACTCATGCTGGACAAGTTTGTGAAGGATTGTCTCCCATGGGAGGGACCCACGGGAAGCAGTGGAAGGACTCCTCTCGCTGAGAAATGCCAGAAACAACTGACCATAACCCCCATTCCCCATCTTTCTGCACCTCTGTGAGGGAGAAGGCAGAACTCGAGGGAGGGGGCTGGGGGAAGGTGTCTTTAAGATTTAGTTTACTTTTCATTCTCCAGCTCTGGTCCTGTTAGTAATAAATTTAATTAACATCTTGACTTGGAGTCTGTTTTTCCCATGATGGTGATTGGTGACAGATCTCTCCCAGTCCTTATCTCAACACACAAACCCTTTGTTATATTTCCTCTCCTCTGCCCAGTTGCTTTTTAAAGTCCAGAGTGGTTTTAGTGGCTACCTGGTGTCCATCCAGGATCAATCCACTACAATCCCAAATAAATATCAATCTAACAATGCTTCTAAAATGTAGGGGCATTTGAAGTATTAAAAAGAGCTACTCTCTTTACTAATTAAGTACTCTTCCACATATAATCACTATATCACATCTCTGGAGAGTTACAGAATATATCACTACTAAAAAGCCATGAAAAATGTCTGCAGTGCATACCTGAAGCTTTGATTTACAAACTTGTAATAGACATGGAGATTTATCCAGAGCTGTAAGGTTATTAATTACAATCTACTATGGTTTAAGCAATAAATTTAAAATCATGATAAGAAAAAATGTAATACATTTTATCTTATTTAAAATTATTAAGCAAATGGAGAGAAACAAGAACTTGATTGCTTCCATAGGCAGCATAATCTTAACTGGTTAATATCAAATACTTTATTGAAATCATTAATAATTTAGTTTCATTATTAAGTACAATATTGAACAAGCTATTAAACTTGCTAAATAGGGAACCAATAACCTCTTGAGCATCAGACACAGAGAAACTCATCATTGCATCTCATAACTGAGTGCCCATGTGAATTATGTGATATATCAGAATACTTCAGTGTATGTTGATATCTTTCCTCCATGAGAGTGTTATGGCCTTACATGGGTATTTTTTATATAAAACTCAGAAAAGGTATATTTTCTTTTTTTAATTTACTTTTTTTTTTTTTTTGCATTCAGACATTTATGCCTCTGTCCAATTCTATGAATCAGGGATACAGATTCAAAACTCATTAAGGGAAGTCAGAAAGACAGGTGCAAATATGCATATAGCTCAATCACATCATCATTATTTCCTTAAGAAAGGAGATAGCAAATATTGTGCATACAGATTTGACTGACTAACTTTAGGACCAATCAGTGATCTTGCCAAGCAGCTCTGATACAGGCCAGCATTGCTCCTGTTGCTCTGAATAATATGGAAGAGGCTGGCAGAGACTAACAAAGCCACATCAATACCAAGTCTCAAGGGGTCCTGAATGGGAGTTTAGAAAACTAAGCTTAAATAATACTCTCAAGCAGGGGTAAGATTGCACCTCAACTCTCAGTACACTTTAAGGCACTACTTTGAGGGCTCTGAAGAGGACAAAAACACTCCTTTTGTGGAGAGGTTTGGATTTGCTTTGGTGCCCTGCAACAGGAAGGGCTCTCCACTGTGGGAATCAAGAACTGACAGCACAGCCATCCTCAGCCCAGGTACACCCAGAGTGTCTTGTGCACATGCTGTTTGCACAAACTCTTCCCGAATGTACCATTCATCTAAGCCCTGTTCACATTCCTTTTCCCAAATCAGATAACTAGAGCAATTTACAGGTCTTGCTTTAGAAGAGCTTCGTTTCCTTGAGATGGACTGTTAGCACATGGATTCCCCTTCTGAAGCCAGAGCATAATACAGAGGTGCTTAAGACATAGACCTTAGCATTGAATCATCCATCCCAGCTCTTTGTTTCTTGGCAAAGGCAGACAAAGAATAATCTTCTCTCATGCTGGCACAGAGAAGAAGAGATCAAACCCAAACAAACATGCTGTAATAAATTGGACTCTGACTTGCAAAAAACATGGCTTGGCATGCCGAATAGTCACCACTCACACAGTTTTTTGATTACACACAGCACAATTCAAGCCCTCCACTAGCAATGGAAAGGAAAAGAACAACTACATTTTTTTGGTTGCACAACATAGTCGAGGCATAGATCACTGACATCAGTAAACCCTGTTGCTGGAAAAGTGCTTTAATATGCAAAAAGAAAATACCTTTTAAAGACTTGGCCAATGATGAAAAGACATGTCCTTAATGAGTTAAAAAACAGCTGACAAGACCAGACAATCATTTATTTCTTCTTAATGTAGTGATATGTGGTTCTCCAGAGGAATTAAGGACTGTTTTGATAGCTGAGAAACCATAGCAGCTTTTAGACTTTTATCTTTTTCTCCTATCAGTCCATTTTCAGAACTGTCCATCTGACTGTGACATCTCTATTAGCAAACATTCCTATTTTACTAGTAGACTATTTTCCCTGTAGATGAAACATCATTGTCAGCTTCACAGCACTGTTCCTTACTCCTTCAACAAAGAATAGTAATTTGCAAGGACACTTTGAGATGAAAATTTTGAAGAGGACAGGAAAAGAGACTATTACTTTTTCTGGATCTGCTCTATGGTTCCAGCTTCAAAAGCTGCTGGTTCAAGAGTGATAACATAATCCCTGTTCCCCAAGGAGTCCCATCTTGGGTTATGGTGAGCACAGTTGTCAGCACAACCACTGGCAAACACAACTTCCTGGTGTCAGCGCAGATGTGCTCCCATCCAAAATTAGTGGGATTAATGGATTCATTCTCTTGGCCAATTCCTCCATTCTCAACACAGCTACTGAAAGAATGATTAGGTGTTGCCTTGACTGATGTCACCCAGATGTAGTTTTTTATAGCATCATAGCATCATTTAGGTTAGAAAAGACCCTCGAGATCAACCATGAACCTGACGCTGCAAGTCCATGACTAAATCATGTCCCTAAGCACCATGTCTACATGTCTGGTTTTTGGTTGGTTTTTTTCTTTGTTTAACTTTCATTCTTTTATTTGTGATCCATGATCCTATTTAGCCTTAGCCCAATCTTTTATTTCAACTTCTCTCTGGGTACATTAGCCCAAATTCCTTCAGTTAAATTAAAACACGTGAATACAGGTGAGAGCTTTAATTGGAAGTGCTAGCATGAGGAGTAATCAAATTATTTAGAGGTTTATTTTTCTTCCCATGGTTTTTCTCCACTGGTGCTGATGACACAATCTCTTTATTCCAACCACTTCAGGTTGGCACCTTCGGGCACTGCCATTCAAGTAATATGATCCTCCTTTATGAATCATAAGACACATGAGAAAAGAGGAAGATAGCTATACTCTGTGAGATATCAATTACTACTCTTAGAACATCAGCAGGATTTTCAAATGAGATAAACACTGCTTCTCCTTACTGCTTTAAACATATCCCCAGAAGAAAAGACAGTTAAGGCTGAGAAGACATTGCCCTTCAAAACAGCATTAATGTATTATAGTCAACAAAAATAATAGTCTTGTGAGGCACAGGAATCCAGAAAATCCAGTTAGAGACACTGTATGGACATTAAAGTAAGCAGCTGAAAGGCTTGGGTTATCCAAGGTGTACTTTTTTTCTCAAAGGTCCTCTATACTCAATAGAGAGTATCCTTGTTCTGTGTGATTGTGGGGAGAATTTTTATCTCTCCTCTGTAATTTTCTATGAAAAATCCAGGAGATTTTTCTACAAAAGAACTAGGAAAGTCAAGCAAATGGTATTTTTACACACATGCCCCATCAGACACCTCCAAAAAGTGCGGAAAAAATACATGGTGTTGACTCTTCCCCAACAGACTGTAAATTCATAAATAGCAATGGATAAATTTCATACTTCATACTAGTGATGCTGACAGGAGAAATATAGCTAAATTGGACATAGTTACCTGAGTGCTGCAGAAAAAAATTGAGTTCATTCAGACTGAATACACTGATTTAATCTGATTTTTTGTATGTCACTTTTTCCATGTCATTTGCCTTTTTTTTTTCCCAACATATGATGCAGTTTTGTTACAAAAAGATGAACTAATCCTATTTATTTTTACATTTTGTTACAAATCCAGTTGTTCTACTCTTATTGTGCAGTGATACAAATGTATTGGTATAATTTTTTCTGCATAGCATTTTGTTTCATTTTTTTTCACAGTCTAAATATTTTTCCCCAAATGTCACAACAGTTTTGTTGCTTCATTTCAACGGTTTTGTTAGTAAAACAGTGCGCCAAAGTACAAGCGCTACCTGTGAAAATGCTTTGTCTCTTGCAATTGTATTGTTAATGGATTAAATGTTTACACGTTTGTTCCAAAAGGAACCAAGGAAACTAAAGAATTAGGAATTTACTGTGTAAACTGCCTGGCTAAAATGACATTTTATGATGCTATATTCTCATCAAAATGTGTCTTGAAGTGCAGGAAAGAGTAACCACTTTTTATGAAACTTCTTTTAAATGCTTTAATAAAGAGAGTTAAATATGTTACTTGTCATATAGAGTTATTCTAAAGGAGGGAATGCCTTATGGAATTATAAAATGCCATCAAAACTAGGGAGAAATATGAACAAACTTCAGCGGAGAATCAAGAGCTACTTCTGTTGTACATTATGAAAATCTGATATTTTCTCTATCCAAACAGAACTTGCTCATTGACAATTTTCTCAATCCTACAAAAATTTGTCTTCCCACTGTTAACACCTTGCCAACACTGCTGCAGAATTCAATTACTGTCCAGTCACTTTACTCGCAGCCTTCATGGTACCTCTTTCTTCACTATGCCTAGGCAAAAATGCAGACTGGATCTTCACATCAAGCAGTGATGTTGCCTGTAAGTATCTAGTTTTGTAGCAAGCAGCATTACACATCCTTGTCACTTATCCTGCCCACTTCAGGATATTTCCTCCTCTTTGAAATGTCTTCTTGAAATCTATCTGTCTCTACGCAAGGCTTGACAATAGTCAGCTATCTTGGTATTGCTTCACTCTTCACGTTTATTTTTGTGGTCTCTTTCCCACTCTGTACTACCTCATCCTTAGATGCAGACTATGAGGTCTGCAGAGTAAAGACCGTCTTTATGCCTTTTTTTGGTACAATACTACTGATCATGCACCCTTAGACTGAAATGCTAATGCCATTAACTACCACAGCAGTCATATTTCTAACATCCAAACGATTTCTTAGAAACAGTCTGGTCAAGACAAAGGCATGACACCATTGATAGAAAAGAAAGCCAATCAAGACTTTGAAAAGCACTTGAGACTGACTCTTTTCTTATCCAAATAAGACTACACTTTCCTCTAAAAGAAGAAGCAAAATCACTAAAATTCTATTAATCAAAAATGGTTGTAACTAGATGATCTTTAAAGTCCCTTCTACTATTTAGAAATACTATAAATTCAATTAAATTTTCTTATCGATGTTCTCCCTATTCCTTACTCCCCACTGTCCAACACTGCATATTTACATACCTTTCAGTTCTTGGTAAGGTTTGGCAAAGCAAAAACAATCTGACAACAGTGTGTTTTCAAGAACATATCTCCAAAATTTAACGAATTTATTGATTTTCTAAATTTTCCCTCACACATTGCATTACCCTTATTCACCTATTTCTAGAATGGAATTGTATTCCTCTTACACCACCTCATTTCTACACATTTCCAAAAAACACATTTCTCACTTGTTGTTTTAAGTATATTACACATCTATACTTCTATCCATCCTTTTTGGGATTTAAATCCAAGCTCTGGCAGGTAACTCAGCCCTGTTGCTCAGCAGTGGATAAGGCACATGTAAATGCGATAATGGAAATTCTCGCGGTTACGAGAGTGGAAAGCCCTTCCCTGTTGAAAGCGGATGTTTATAAATCAGCTGGGAGCAGAGTAAGTGGCACTATTAGATTAGAAAAATACTTTCCAAACAAAATTCAGTTTTGAATACAAATCCAACCAGCCTCACACAACCTAAGTAATAGAGACCAAGTTTTAAAAAGCAAGAGTCAATATTTAATTATGATTGCTTTTATGTATTGATTACTCCAGTCTTTTAACCATCATATGATTACCAGTAAAACAGGCCACTCTCCATTTCATTTAATAGGTGAAATAATGGATTCATGAAAGTCAACTGTGAAACTTTCACCACCTTTATGGAACTGGGATTTCATATTATCCAAATTTGTTTTCTTTAAAACTTATTTATAAAGCACTGATCCAAATGTCAGTGTGCATCCAAAGCCAACTGCTTAGCACTCCATCCTTGCTTTAAAAAATACCTGGTTTAATCTGTATTTGACAGGTCCATATGCTCACAGAAACATGTGGATTAAAACTGAAGCTTCTTAATTCCATGGTGCCATCAGCAGTAAGGAACATAAAATGGTCTCCAAACTGAGACTGAAACAAATGAACTTGAGAATGAACCCCTTCAATGATGAGAACTGTCCTTTCCTACACGTACTTCAGCATCCTCTGCTTTGCTGTTGTGTAGCATGTTGAGGGGTGAGCTCATATTCCTTATGTGATTTATTTTAGGCATCAAATTTGTCTAAGTCTAAAACACAGCTATGGAAATTGAGAATCCCCCTATAGGGAAGGGAGAATGGTGTTCCCATAGCATCATTAATTTCTTTGAAAAATAAATGTTTATGGTCAGATTAATTCCTTTGAGAACTCTCCTTTGAGAACTCTCCTTTGGTCCATCAGCTATTAAAGAAACAAAGGTGGTTTTGCATAAGGCAGACAAATGGAATACCTCTCTCTTTCCATTGATTCTAGCCCATCCTAAATAACAAACTAGCCTCCAGATGGCAAAATTAATCCCAACTCTTGACTCTGTGCTAAGGCTCAATGGCAGAGACGAGGGTGACTAAATAAGCAATGATCTAGTGGAGAATGTCTTGGATTTTAATGGATAGAATCTGAGTATCATCTCCAAAGGTGCTAATAATCTCCTGAAGATTAATTTATGACCATTTTCACCTCTAACCCAGAATGATCCTTACAGACTGTAAAACAGTTATTTTGACACTCAGATCTTGTTTGGGACTTCTTCAACCTAAAGATAATTTAAAACCTCACATTTTGGTCTACAGTGCCACATTCTCTAACTCCAATTGTTGTTTACATGTTGCATATTTGCACATTGCACAAGGGTTTTTTCTTCAAAATTCTGTACATCAGAAGGGAAGAAATAACAGATTTTCCTATTCTAAATATTTGACAAAAGGTTTTATTACTGAACATTATTTATTCGTGATTTATTTTCCTCCCTTCTAAGTATGTTTGTCAGCTTAAGACACTCATTCTCTATTAATTTCCATCAGTTGTGTCTTTTGCTCCCATGAGAACACTTCATTTTTGTTGCATGGCCTAGAAATATAATAATCAACAAATATTTCTAGGCCAAATCCATTGTCACAATGTCAGCATGCTCATGTAAAATACTGATGCAATTAAACACTGATTTGCCACTCCATCTCCCAGCAAGACAGATATAAAATACAGTTTGTTTATATAGATCTTTTTAAAATATCCTCTTTAAAAAACCTTATGAAAAATAATTGGTTATACTGAAGAACCGAAACAGGGAAAATGCTTAGTACTTTTATGGTATTTTGCATTTTACTGCTATACAAACATTAACTAATTAAGGCTCACAATACCCAAGTGAGGAATGGAAGGAAGCATCATTATGGTTATATATTATAATTATATTGTTTCATTTAGAATTTCCTGGGTTTTGACTTTAAAAGTAATTATTATAATTATCTCAAAACTAATAAAATGTTAGAAACAATCTTTTTTTTTCCCCCTGTGAATATCCTCAAAGCTAAGCAAATAAAGAGTCTATAGATTCCTAAAATTTGCACACTTTTTTCATGTATCTCAGCTACTGTTTTCCATTTTTCCATCTGAGTCACAGAACTGGATCTTGTTCCACCAAAGGTGAAGAAAATCTCGTCAATGACCACAGTGGATCCTTGAATTTATCAACAATTCAAGTGTGTGAAATGAGATTATCTCTGTGATTCTTACCATTTGCTAAGAAAACATTATGAGATCTTGACATAAAACATGCTTATGTGTTCCTAACAACACTGTAAAGTCTATATGATATTTTGCAATTGGGATTAATTTTTAAGTATTATTATGCAAAATTGCTTTTCTCTCAAATACCTCTCACCGAGGTCTGGATTCCTCTTCCCAGTTCTAGTTATTTAACAACTCACTGGCACCTTGTAGATACAGATAGATAGGTTATTTCCAATAATTATTTCTGCCATGTCTCTCATCCATCTATCTTGTAATGATGTGATTTCCTACTAGAGATGCTTTTGCTCTTCATTAGTAATGAAGTCCCATAAATTTCTCCAATAATACTGGAATTTTTAAGGCCTATTGGGACAAAATACATTTTGTCAACTTTACAAATGTGTCATACAACACTTGAATGCTCAACTGGCTCGTAATAGCTAGTCACTGCAAATTCTTAGGACTTAACCTCAGCAGGATCATCCTTTGGGAGAAGCCTCCTTCTCCCAATAATCAACTGAATGATAATTTGGAAAAGGATTTCAGGTAGTTTTGTTTTAGCTGGAAGTACAGCAGTTGTGATAATTTCCTTCTTTTTTAATTATGTAGTATAGACCTAATGATACTAATGCATGTAAAGTGTATCCAGCAGAAGAGAAGAAAGAGAAGTATGCCTGGGCTGCATCCAAAGCAGGATGGGCAGCAGGATGAGATGGGGATTCTGCCCCTCTGTTCTGCTCTGGTGGGACCCCACCTGGAGTGCTGCATCCAGCTCTGTGGTTCTCAACACAAGAAGGATGTGGACCTGTTACAGCAGGCCCAGAGAAGACCACAAAGATGGTCAGAGGGCTGGAGCACCTCTCCTATGCAGACAGGCTGAGAAAGCTGGCACTGTTCCACCTGGAGAAGAGAAGGCTCTGGGGAGCCCTCATAGCATCCTTTCCATACCTTAAAGGAGGCTTATGAAAAGGAGAGAGAGGGGCTTTTTGTAGGGGCAGATAGTGACAGGAGCAAAGGTTTTAAACTGAAAAAGGACAGGTTTAGATTAGATGTTAGGAAGAAATTCTTTACTTTGAGGATGGTGAAACACTTGAACAGGTTGCCCTGAGAAGTTATTCCATCCCTGGAAGTGTTCTAGGCCAGGCTGGATCTAGTGAATGGCATTCCTGCCCATGTCAGGGAGGTTGGAACTAGGTGATCTTTAAGGTTCCTTCCAAGTCATCCTAGTCTATGATTCTAATATTAATAGATTCATGTTCCTAACTTACAATCCAGAAATCAACCACAGCACTACCAGTTGTAGAGGCTGCTACCTACTCCATGCATACCCCAACCATGGCTGGAGGTGGTGCTCAGTTCATCTACCTGTTAGAAAAGGAAATTGTAATCAAATACCAACAACCAGGATTTTCTGTAATGTAATTCCTTTTCTACAGCAAATTGCCAATGCAACCCTTGTGCTAGTTGTAGATAGTATTTTGACTGCACTTGCCTCATGACACTAGAAAGACCATCTGGTTAAACAGATGTGGTAATCTGATTTGTTTGGCCAATGAACTGAAAAAACCACAATGGGTTGAATGGGAGTTCCCAGGAGTGCCCAGTCCAGCATCTTCTCTGTGCTTCCAGATACTATGTTTGTCATCTCAGGAACAGTTTGGTAACAGATTATTTGCTTGTGAAAGTTACCAAGAAAGAAAGAATTTCTATAGAAAAGACAAAAAGAGTTGAACATATTTTCATCACAAAAAAAAATTAGTTGTAAGGCCATCTGTCATTTTTTTGCAGAGTATATGATATGTTATAAAACAAGAAACTGGTAAAATGCAAGCCAAACCTTGGGCCCACAGAAGGTGTCTAATCTCCCATGGATTTCAACAGGACCATCAGCTATTCAATCTGTTCAGTTACAACCTTATTTAGAGGCTGCAGTACAGGTCTACTCAGAATTATGTGTTTTATTATAGATGTACAACCTTAAATATGGAATGTATTGTCTAGACAATGTCCCCCTACCAATATTCTCTTCATCATTCTCTTAATTTTTGAAATCCTTAGGTTTAAAACAATAAAAGTAATTTTAAATCTTCCAAGTTCTATGGCAAGTTTACACTTACACAGCCTCAATTTCTTTCCTTTTTAATTTACTTTCATTCTTCAAACCTGTACTGTTGAACACCATCATGGATATAACTTGCATTACTGCCAAAATGTTTTTAAAAATAAAAAACAAATTACAAAGAATCTCCTCCTAACTTCTGACATAGTGTAATAGAAATTTATGCATTTAAAGATTAAGAGGAAGGTATTTCAAAAATCTTTCTGGAGACATTTCATTTTATTTCAAATAAAAGTATCTGGAAAGTTCCTTTTCTTGAAGTCTTTCTCAGCCCCACTAACACTGAACAACAAACACTTAACTATGCCCATTAATTTTGTTTTGTTATGCACCATCTTGCTAGAGCTTATAGACTTGTATTTTGGAAAAATTTTCAGTTGTAAGGTTCTCTTTTGCATAAAAGATTGGGGTTGCTGTCTCATGTTGGACTGGCCTTGTCATGAAGTAGAGAGACAAATTATAATAAAATGATCAAGCCCCCATCACAGGCTGAACGAGCACAACTAACAGCAAAATACTCATTATGTTTAAGTTGCAAGACAGAGTTTGCAGGAACTCAAAAGCTGAAGAAGAAAAAGACAAAGGTACAGACACCATATCAGGCTTCACCACTTATCTAGGCAGTGTCCCAGGGAAGGAGATGAGCAAGCTGAGAAGAAAAGCACATTGTGGTTAAGAACAGGATGGGGACACAGCTCAAGATTCCACATGCTTGATATTCAAGACTGTGCAGGAGTTTGGAGACACCAAGGTTGCATCTTCTGGTGCTCTCCAGGAAGGAGGGCACTTTGCTCCTTGGGAAGAAAACTTTCACTTTTTCCTTATATTGCATTCTGTGAATGTACCCAGTGATAGCAAGGATTGGGGTCTGAATACAATAAATGAGTTTCAACATTTAAATCCCACATTTTTAGTCCATCATGGATTATATTAAAGAAATATTCTCACTTTGGTCAAACTCTTTTTCTCCACCATAATGTTTCCACTTCACTGTACATGTGAAATGGAGTTACCACTCCCTTTTGTTATACAGTGAATGAGCTGCACAGTAATTAGGGACTGCATTTTTTGTAGAGTTTCTTTTTCCCTTTGTTTTTCTTTTGGCTCCAAGACATCCCATCTGCATAGCAACATGACTTCAGCTGTCTCTTGACCCATCTATTACACCAATACACTGGCAATAAAGCCTGTGTGAGAATTCTTCAACCAGTGAGCTACATGAACTAGCCATATACAGGACTTCCATGGAATTTTTATATAGTATCTACATTAAATGGAAGGAGAAAAGATAAAAAGTATTCTATTCTTGCCCACTGTTGTGCTTTGCAGCAACATGAGCCATTCCACAGAAATCAGTGGTCCTCCCAGGACTACGTACTGGCTTTCATATCATTCTTTGTAGAACAATATTTCTATGAATCTCAAAATGCAAATATAGCCCAAAGTACTCTGGCAACACATAAAATGCACACGCACAAGCCCAGAATAGATGAGAGCAAAGAAAATGATTGAGATGAACAATCACGTGGAAATAAAAACACTGGGTACATGTATAGAAAATGGAAACAAATAACTGAAAACTGCCTGAAGGCAAATGCTATTGGTGATAATCCAGGGATAATGTTTTCATAGGGATTAACTGTTCTGGAGCACTTTTCCCATGTGTAAAACACAACATACTTTTTATTCAAATAGGTTGATTTGGCAGTCTCTTTATTTCTAGCAAAAATTATTTACTGTGCCTGTGCAGGAAAAATTCTACCCTTGGAAAGTCAGAATGCAATTTTTCTCACTGACAATTGCCTGTTGGATACAGCCCAAAGTCTAATTTCCCCCAGATAGTCCTCTTCTATAGGATTATTAGAAGTTTGTGTGCTGATTTAATAATTTTCAAAAGTCTTTAATAAATTTGGTTACATGTTATTGTAACTTTTACTGAATGTGCTGAATTTATCCTTTGGAAACAAATTTCACTTCTTACAGAAAGGTAAGAAAGGTAAGAAAGAGGTACATCATTTTAAAAGAAAGCATTGGATACGAAGAACAGCATTTACCTTTTGTTAGCAGTATTTTTTTGCTTAGTTTTATTGCTGTGGACCTGCTGGTGATTTTCTTTATGAGCAACTAAATTTCCTGAGAATGAAAGTAGAGTTTCCTTACAGGTTGTTTCAGAGCATGTGCTCTTTTAAATGATTTTTCCCACTTCAAAGATACCCCAGGATAGTAGATACAGGAAACAGAAACATTCTTATTCTCTCAGTTCTTGGCCATACATTAGAATAACCCCAGCTTTTATGTCTCTGTGAAAGTAACATCAGCTCCATTAAACACTATTTTTCTGCTATACAGAAAAACTCCAGGGGAAAAGAATCTTAAAAATAAATGAGTGGATAGACTAATGCACCATAGGGGCTAATTTGCAGCATCAAGTTATTAATTCTAACACAAGGCCACTAATTTTTTGGGCTTTCCTTGTTATATACTGTATTTCATTGAAGTGAGAACTAATTGATAGATAAATAATTGCTTCTTCAAGCCAAGACTAACATACAATTAAATATGACTACTAATACTATAAACTCCCATTTTGAAACCCCTGTTTTATACACCAGTATGTCTTTCAACTCAGAAAACATAACAAAACAAAAGACATCAGATATACTTTAAAGAGCTGCTCCAGGCTTTAATCACAGGCTGAGCTTTTAAGAACTACAATATAGTGGAACTTAAAATGTACCTTTCTTGGGCCACTGTTATCTGAATTATAAATTTCTTTTAAAAAAAACTCACAAGCAAACAAATGTCAAGTATGGAATTTATATTTAAAAGTAAATAAATAAATGTCTAAAATATTTTTTAAAATCAAATATTGGGTAGTTTGACTTCCTAAAATAATAAATGGAGTGTTAAGACATAATTTGTTCTGTACAAATGTGCAACAGGAGATGAAAACTATGTGTTCAACATACCTTTCAGTGACTTTAGATTCATATGAGATGGCATGACTGTATTCCTCCAAGAAAACCGTGGGATTTGACCACCACAAAGCAACTGTGAGCTCAGAAGGGTGGATTGCCACCTAAATCACTTGTCCTAATCAAGAAGCTTAATGTGTGTGTATAATGTCTGTACTGAGCTCACTGTCCCAGATGTAATACAAGACTCAGTTTGGTGAAAGTTTTTTTTTGCACTGAAATGTAGAAATTGTACTCTGAGGAAAGGAGATGTGTTTTACTCCTGAATGAAGTTAGGAGTTTTAATAGAGTACAAGGAATGATACCTGAGCTGCCAAAGAGCAGGTGAGAGGCTAAGTGGGAAGAAGTGATTTCACAGGAGAAACAACTCAATCCTTTCCTGCCAGGGCAAAGGTATATTTGTGTGGATAGGAAGACTCTGTATCTGCATTTCACCAGGACCACATCCAAAGAGCATCACTTTCAAGAGAGCAGTGCTTAGCAGCCAAAAAGCAGCTGGCTGGAGTTTATTCTGGTGAAAATAGATCCATGCTAGGAAGAAGTACATCTCCTAAAATCATCTGCATCCCTGTGGTGTGTTGTGAGGCTTGCACAACAACAATTTCTTGTTTTAGTTGATCCATTCTTAGACAACTCTATCATTTCAGTTGAATGTTTTAAGTCATAATTATCTGCATTGATACATATTATAGAATAGGCATTGTAGTTGCTACATTAGCAAACATCAACACAACTAAAAATTTTCCAGAACCAAAAAGGTATATAGAAAAGGTACACAGATATAGTCAACATGGACACAAGTAGTAGTAGTAGATGGAGTCTGTGAAAATGAAAGCAAAATAAAGGACTGCATGTTTTAATCAATTCCTGTGTATTTGGTATTAGCACTAGGGACGGGAATCACATAGCCAAAAATAATGTATCTTGGAATAGGGCTCGATTGGTTTGACAGGGAGGAGCAAACTAGTGAGTATCTCTCAAAGAAAGCTGTGACGAGTCATAAATATGCTTACAGGTGTGTAATTTCCTAGTAAGGGATAAAAATCCCAGGGTGCATCCTTCCAAATGAAAGAAGATCTCTAGAGGCATCTAGAAATAATGTCAGAATTGAATATACTTGCACTAAAAGCTGCTGACAAGGTCCATACAAAATCTTATGTCAATTAATGACACACAATTTTTTTTTTAATAGCTTTAACATGGAAATAATCTCCATTTGACTTTGGCACTCACTTTGAAGTCAACTGCAATGTTGATTTACACTGCTATATATACTGCTTTTTATACTCCCTGGACTACAGGGAGATTTTATTTAGAGCTGCATGTTCAGTTCTGGGCTATTCATGCAACCAGAGAGGCAAACTTCAAAACTTCTTAAAATGGTAGATTTCATACCAAACTCTTCTGATACATTTTTTTATGTATTTCAGTATACTGCTTATATCTCCTCCTATTTGATTTTCCTTGTATTGATTGCTTTATCTTCCAAAACATATATTTGTCTCATTTTCATTTGCTTGTGATTAACATTAAGATAGCTACCTAATTCTCATTCCAGGTAGTGGTAAATCATCTCAATTCAGCAATCATTAGGTTTGTCAGTGCAAATAGTCTATTCCCAAGAGCCTTAATTAAACATGAAAAGATGGAAATTTACTCTCATTGAAGAAAAAGAAAGTTGATATCCCAAGGTACTGGAAATGCTCAGATTATGATTAGTAGAAACCTGACTGGAATGTCAGCTAATGTCTACATGTTAATAAAAACTGTGTTTAAATTGGTAACAAAGTGAGCTCCCAAAAGCCTCTCCATATCACAGTACCCTGAAAAAGCACCTGATCTTTCAATACCTACATAGCATGTGTTGGTAATGGTGATCTTCCATCTCAACACACCACAAGCATGTGGAGCAGGCTGAGACACAATCCCTGGCTGCAAGCACCAGACCAGTGTGTCCCCTGCAGTTTCTGAGATATTCATACCCAGCTACAGTCACTCACAGCTGTCCCTCTGGAAAGCTCTGCAATAGGTATGGGTAAGGTGATTCTGCAGGACTGCTGAGTTTCCTGGGAGGAGGGTGGGAGGAGAGGCTGAGGCATAGAATCAGAGATGACACATCAGGGTGAAGGGACTCACTTAAGAGCACCAAGTTCCTCCAGACATTATTAAATAAGAATGCAGTTTTCAGACCCAGGCCTTGTGTATAAGTGAGATATTGAAAGCAGTCTTTGATACTAGAGGAATTGAATACTTCAGTGTATTAAAAAAGAATACTTTAAATCATAGTGGTTCACTCCAGTGCTGAAATGAAGTGCTCCAGTTTAAAGAATCCTTCAGGAACCCTGTAAACTTTTTTTTTTAATGCATTTTAAACAAACAGGAATGATTATCATTCAAGAAATATGGTAAGATCAAGTCTCTGAAAGACCTTAGTTCCTTTTGTCTTAAGTAATAAAAGCACATGCTTAATTAGCCTTCAGAATAAGGCTAGTATCATCCTAAAAGGATGATCTAGTTTTCAATATCTAAGTTACTGAAGACTTAAAATACAAGTTTCCACTAAGACATGGTCACAGTTTAACTGTGGACTGCAGAAACCAGTATAGGTCTAAAGCAGACATTTGACTAACATCTGGTCAGAAGTGTCATACTATGTGCGTGTATGACCCCAGGAAGGCAATCCTACACTCTGCAGGAAAAAGAACAACACTTCACTCCAAAGAAATGAAGTAAGGGACATTTATGTTTTGAACCATGAATTAATTTCAATCTTGACTTTGCCAATGACATCAATCAAATGGTTTAACCTTTTTCTAACTCAAATGTATGTTCATACATAGCATGAAGACTTTATATGCCTCATCTCCGATTATTTTATTTGATTGCAAGAGAAGGGAAGATCTCTGAAAGAAGTACAGTCATTGTTACCTCCCTCTCTCCACTGCACATCCTCAAGGATTTTCGCTGGTTTTGTGAACACCCTTCATTGTGAGAAGGAAAGCTCTGAGATGGTATGAAGGGAGCTAGGAAACAACAGTTTCAGGGCAATAAAAAAGTCCAAAATACTTTACTTTTGCAACAGATCGTGTAAAGGTTGCGAACCACTGATCAGTTTTGATAGCTGCTGTGAGAACCACTTAACAATGCATTGTTACAACAAATAGTAGATCTGAACACTGTAATAGCTGTGGGATTTGGTGCTGATAGTTCATTGTTTTGTTTTTTTCTTTGAGATTTTTCATACTTTGTGTTAGTAATGGCTCTCTCCATCCAAGCTGCAGCAATTCTTCTTTATTACCCTTCAGATAACCGTATTAATGTATTCAAAGTTTTGCTACAGAAATAATCAGAGTATCCCAAATTCATTGTTTTGATTTCTCAGAGGAATCCAACACAGATCAAAGGTGAGCTGTAAAGGAACAAGGTCTCTTATAAAAATGCATGACAGTTTTGAGAACTGGTGAGCTTCCTTCAAAACAAAAGAGAAATGAAAGTAATCTGCATGTTGTTGTTGGAAAATTTGCCCAGGCTGCATTCTTTTATCAGATTATGGTGGAAACTAGGGCATGAATGTAAATGGTGATATTTTTAAGCATTCCAGGCTGGATCATCTTGTCCTGGCTGGACATACTCTCTTCAATGCGTTGGACCTGAAAGACTGCCTCCAAGAACCATATATAACTACAGAATTACAGATCTATGCAACACTTAGTAATAATCAGAAGTCTGGACTAACTAAACCTTCACATTCCCACACATTTGCTGATTCTGTAAGCTCTAGAGATGCCTTTGGACAGTTGAACTGCTTTATGTGACCATATGACCATGATTCCCACCTCTCATAGAGGGAGTGCCAGGATTTCTTCAAGCATTAGGAAAATTCATTCCACTAGCCTAAATACTCCATAAGCCACTATTTGAAGCAATTAAGATTTAGCTGTTTAGATTTCATTTCTTAAAATTGTCTGACTTCCTTGTTCTCTAGATTTAGAGTCTCCAGAGGAGATTGTCTGAAGGATATGGGCCATTATATGGTCTGCAAAAGAAACAAAGAAAAATGTATTTTAGCTGTAATAATGCAAATAGAAAAAGCCTTGTCCTTCTTTGCCTCTGAAAGTCTTTTTCTACCAACTTCAGGACCCTTACTTTCCCCCCTCACCCATAAGGACTTAGTTTTTAAATAACTGCTGCCTTTAAATGACAGCTAGCAATGTGTACATTCTTCACACATGAAGAACTCTCCAGACTCTAGATCTAGCATGTAGGACTGGACACTAATGGTTAACGGAGCTTGCATCACACTTCACAGCACTCAGATCTCACAACAATAAACAATTTTGTGAAGTCAGTACAGTCTTAAGCGCTTAAGTAAGGATCAGGAATAGAAACTCCTATTAGCTTCACTGAGATTAGGATTTCAATCTAAACTGACTCAATTTCGGATTGTTAAAGGCTCTTAGTATCCAGTGTTGTGATTTACAGCTGTATTTTCAGATCTGTTTGCTACCCAGTGTGCTGGTCCTCTTCTGGAAATTACTGTTTTCAATTTACTTTGCAGCTTAAGTCAGAATTTGTGTTTATTTACTGTATTTTGTTTTTCAGTATGGTTGCTGATCTTTAAAGTTCTGTTTACTAAAGACAGATTTTAAAAGCTGCTCCACAAAATAATATTAAGTCCAGACATAATTTTTCCTGGGATCAGCACAGAGACAGAAATGCAGCAGAAGGGTATGTTACCAGTATCCTGAGGCACTTCCCTGAATTGCTCAAAGTCAGCTTTAAAGTTAACCCTGCCTTCAGGGTTTGTTTGATTCTTGTTTTATGTGTAAGAAGCATACTGACCCTTTGTTTTAAAATTCATGAAGCACAATCTCAGCTTCTGTTTGAAACATATAATAAACCTCTCATGTGGTTTTGTAGTAGACCTGCATTTTGGCACAGCACCTGCCTATTCACCTCTATAAAGAGAAGAAAATGAATAAGAAGAAAACTGCAAAAGCAGTTTTGCATGAAAAACATCCAGACAGCAAGACCATGCCTTTTTTTTATTAGCCAAGTCTTGTATGAAACGCAATTGCAATGTCTTTTGTTTTTAAAGTTATCAGAACCCCATTTAAATACAACTTGGGAGCACCAAAAACATTGCTCACCCTGAAAAGCATTCCCCTGTGATATTGCTGGACTGCAAGCACAGTTGTGTTTCAGTATAGTGTCTTTTGGATTGTGCTATATTAATTTTCCTTTCATAGGAACTTCATTTCTGGTGAATGGCTTTTTACTCTTTAGGAACATTTGTTTTTAATGATTTACTGTAATTGTCTCAAATATGCAAATTTGTATTAAGCGGTTAAGAAATGCAGTAATAATCTTTACCTCAACTATTTTACAACCCCACACAAGCAAAACTTCCACTGATGCCAACAATGTTACTGTCATTCCTTTCTAGCCTCTATTTGCCTATCTACAGGTGCATTGCTTCCTTATAGAGCCCCCTTGTAATGTCCCAGATCAGAGCTATTCACTGCTTTGTTTGCATCAAAATTTTCTAAAATAACAGTAATAACTTTATTATTCTGTATCAGTTGAAAAAATTGAATAACGCAGCAGCAATATTAACTAGTTCAAGGATTTTTTTAGAGTCACATTTATAAGTGAATATATATATAATGTTTTTTGTGTCGCCATTAAATTTAGGTGGTACCTCCAACAAACATTCTCTCATATTGTCCACGAAGACTACTGGCACCCCAGATGTGATTTTCTGGAAGGTAGCGACAGCATGGGCTAAAATAATTTTGAGTAGATTGATCAGTATTTTTTATAATCTGCATGATTTCAAAACTTGATGTAGTTCTTTAGCAATACAGGACTCATATAAGACAGTAAATATATTAATTATATTTAGTACACCTAACACTGGTACCTTAGAAGTACTTCTGTTATAAGAACTTAAATAGCCAAACCACACTCATAAAACCAGCACAGTTCAAAGAGATGATCCCAGTGCAACTGCATCTATGTTTGGAACATCTGTAAACACAGCTGGTTTGTTCTGGAATCCTACTTTTTTACAGCCACTGAAAGCCTGAAATGCAGCTCTAACCTAACATTTTGAGGAGCTCTGTGCCATCTTTAGAAAGATGCTAGTCTGTCTTGAAAATCTGGATAGAGAAAAAGAGGCTGCAAATATATCCACTTAAAATTCAATGGATTTTTGAGATTCTTTTGTTCTACACATATTAAAATGAAGAACTATAAATCAATTCCCTTCAAGGCCAGAAATGTTTGATACAAGCCAAAAATATAACAAACCATTTGACTGTAATAAATAAAATAGCATTAATTTTTCTTTTTTTTTTTTGATTGAAATGTTATCTATAAAACTCTAGAACACAGATAAATATATAGGTGCCATAAAATCACAAACTGAGTTACTTCATGCAACACTAGCATTTTATCATGATCATTCCTAACCCTACCCTTCCAGTTAAAAGACCATTGGTACTTGTTTCTGTTATTAATGCAGAGGATATGCTTCTCATGTTCAGTGACCCAGTTCCAAGAAGTATCACAATATAGAAGCCTATTTTCCACTTAATAAACATGCATAATTCTTGTGAACATTAGCAGTGATTATGCACACTTACACACTCTAGGGCATATTCATCTAAACCAAATGAATTCAAAAGATCTGAAGGAAAATGTATTCGGCCTTCTAGACTACAGGAAACCCTAAAGAATGATAAGAACATTCCAGAATTTTTTTATTGGAATATTTTATTTTAATGACACTTTTTTATATTAATTCCTTAGCCCTCTGCCCACAATGCAAATGAAGTTTCATGTAAGATAAAAGAATTAAGGGCTTTTTAGAAGACAAAAAAGGAAAATTAAGAAAGCCAGGAAAGATTAGGTTTAACAGTTACAATATTCTCTTTGAAGAGGGAAATTCTAGGTTTCAGCCTGTCTGGTTTTATTTCTTGCAGAAAAAGAGGTTAATTGGGATATTTTCAGCAGCCCAAAAGGTTATATCTCATCACAGGTAGATAAATGAGAGGCTGAGCAGTGCGGATGTAAATAGGGACAAGATAATTCACAAAATGGGTAAGGCTGGCAGGAACCACAGTGGATCATCTACTCCAACCTCCCTCAGTAGGGTCATCCCAGAGCACACAGCACAGTACTACATCCAGACAGCTCTTGAATATCTCTAGTGAGGGTGACTCCACCACCTCTCTGGCCTTCCAGTGCTTGGTCACTCACACAGTAAAGAAGCTCTTCCTCACATTGAGGTGGAACTTCCTGTGCATCAGTTTCTGCCCATTGCCACTTGTCTATCTTTGGGCACCACTAGGAAGAGCCTGGCTCCAAACTCTTGACATCATCCTTTCACAAACTGATAAGATATTGATGAGGTGCCCTCTCAGCTATCTCAAGGCTAAACAGGTCCAGCTCCCTCAGCCTTTTCTTTTAAGAGAGGTACTTTAGTCCCCTCATAATCTTTGTTGCCCTCCAAAGGACCCACTCCAGGAGCATTATGTCTCTTCTGCTGAGTTGCCCAGAACTAGACAGAGTACTCCAGAAGCAGCTCACCAAGGCTGAGTAAAGGGGCAGGATCACCTTCCTCAACTTGCTGACAGTGCTCTTCCTCTAATAGATTCTCTAATAGTGTAGTTTTCTAGACCTTAAGGAGTACTTAAACCACTGTGATAAAGATGAGGCAGTTACATTATCTTCGTCACTTAAGACTCCAGTTGTTTTTGCTTTGACTTCTAATGCTCTAGATGGTTCTCTGCAGGAGAGATTTGAAAGAAACAACTCCCATATGAAAACAGACACATATACCCTGAAGAAATGCAGAATTTAATACCAGTTCCTGTCCTGAGCAATACCTTGTGGTTTTGCACAATTGTTTACAACACGTTGGCTTGAGTTTAACTTCCTCAGAACATTATCCAGAGATTTCTTCCCCTCTCACGCTCTGTGAAGGCTGTCAGGACAGCTAAACTTAGTGTTTTGGGCACTTAGGTCTCTTTGTGGCTCTGGGCTTACAGTACATAACTATTTCTCCAACAAACTATTTCTAAAGCTGCTGAAGCATTTATGTCATTCATCACCATGGAGGGAAAGATGAGCACTAACAGCTTACCACAGATTTTGGACCCCAAGAAGAATCTATCAACTCAGAAATAAACAAATATTTTTAATGAATCTGTTATATTGCAGAAAATGCTAAATATCTAACAGTATGAAGTATGTTTCTGCCTCTTAGCAGCTTATTTAAAAGGTGTTCTTGACTAAATGTTTTTATAGACACTTTACTAAAAGCGCTGCAAATAATTTTTCTGTGGAGTCCATTTGTGTAACTGCTATTTATTTTAAGCACTGGATGATTAGTATTCATAATGGAAACTTCAATAGCAAATGTTTCCAAGCCAAATCAGAGTAATCCCCCCTTTAGTCAATACAGTCTTCATCTACATCAGTAAACAGCACAGTACAATTGATGCAAATATGCAGAGCTGCAAGAGTTTGTGTCGAGGACCTGACATGCACATCATACATGTTCTGATGTTTTGCTTTAGACCAACTTAAGCTTATTAGCAAACATTAGATACAGTAACACACTAGGTGTTATCCCGGGACATCTCTAGTTATATTTCATAAAAAAAAAAAGGCAGTTTCTGTGCTCCAAGATTGTGTGCCCCACTCTATAACGGAAGAGAAGTGGAGGTAACCATGAAATGCATCTAAAAATATTGCTCCAGATATAATATTAAATCTTTTAGCTCTTTAAGCTGAAGATATTTTCTACTGTGTGTAAGTGAAAAAAAAGAAGAGCTTTCTTGTCGTCTTAGTTAGATGTCCAACACCTTTTTATCAATACACATGACAGTGCACCACACAACTTAGAACTGAAGTGCTGTAAAAGTAACTATAATGACATGAGTCTCCTGCTGATGGCTCCTCCTAGAAAGATCAAATTTCGCATCTGGAGTTTTGTCTGCAGCCAGCACTCTGGGCAGGCAAAATGTCCTACACAGAAGTCACTACCACAGCCAACACTCAGACTCTTAGCTCCTCAGAGACATTATTTTACAAGCATTTCTGCAACCAAAAGAGAAGTAAAGCTCTGGATTTAGTCTAACAAATCATATTTCTTCTCTGCAAAAATACTATTTTGCCCTGTACAGACATTATATATAAGATGACAATAAACTGTACTAAATATATGGCAGTGCCACTACAGAGCAAAATTCAAACCCCATAACTACCGAAGCAAGGGAGACAATTGTATTTGATGTGTATATCTAAAGATATACGAGGCCATAAAACTGTAAGATAGATAGTGCAGCTTAGTAAGATTACAAAGCTATCTTCAAATTTCAAGAGTAAAATACTGCTAGTGCTCTTCATGTTATTTTTTGCACTAACATTCCTGTAAACACGATGTCGAGTTTGCTCTCTCTTATGTCTTCATGAGTAAAGTATTTTGCTAAATATCAACGAACACTTCAAACACTCCTTTGATGGAAGGAAGTCCTGAAGTTTTGAGCTATTTTCAGAAGATATTTTTTCTCACAGCACACAAAATCATAAAAAAAAATAAATTAATCCCTCTATTGTGATTTGCCAAAAAGAAAACAGTCATTTCTAAAGAGTTGATGTGCCTTATTAGGAATTTTGTAAAGACCATTTGCTTTTCTCAGAAACATGTATTAACAATGACTAGATGTCTGCTCGTGCTGGATGTGCACTGAGTACTGTTTAAAATGGAAGTTATAAATTGGAAGTAAGAACATGCACAATACCTGAGGCTGTAAAAATTCTTTCATCTGAAAATAACATTGATTACAAAATCATTCGTTTCTTAAGAAAAGGATTGCAAGGCAACACCTTGAGCCACAAATATTAAAATATGAAGACAGAAGCTTATTTATGTAAGCTGGAGTTAGTCAATGATTTGCTAGGCCAATCATTGAAAGAAAAAAAGGGCTTGGTAATAATTTGCAGAGCGATCTTGTTCAAGGCTGAAGAAATTTCTGAAAGAACTGTGGCATGCATTTAGGGAAAAAGACACTCCCACTTGTCTAAAGAAATTGTCAGTGTGCTCAATATTGACTAGTTACATTTAAAAGACTTACATTTTTATTCAGCCTCACATCATATTTATGAGCCATTCTGATGTTACAGTTCATCACTGCCGTCTAATATTTCTCCTAATTAACATTACTTTGAAGTCTCTGACCTTTAGGCAGACATTCAATTCTGAATTAAAACATAATTATCTTTGTAACATGAATACACTTCTTATGCTGCCCCCATACTCTTCTTGTTACAGAATAAATACATAATAAATATAAGGAAAAGTCTAAATTGAACTTGATAAAACAATGAAAAATAAGAAGAAAATAAACAAATCAGCTTGCTTTTTTCTTGCAATAAAACAAGGACAAAGTGACAGTGAGGAAAAAAGTAAAGGCAATACTTAAAATTGACAGAATTAAATATTTTGTTCACATTGTGTAATATATTTGCAGGTTATACTGTCATAAAACTTTGCCACTTTTATACAAGTATGACCAGCAATAACATGGTTTTTATATTATACAGGGCCACAGCCATCCTTTGAAGGTGAAAGAGGCCCCAGAATCACAGCACGTGGAGAGTATATTTCTTGTGAATAAATAAAAACTTTTTTTATAAACTTTTTCTTCTGGTCATTATAGTTACATGAATAACTGGTGTGATGAGGGTAGCACTTCCCATTTATCTCATCTTCATCATTGATTGTCCCAGCAAAGTTATTCCTCAGTCTAAGTGACCAGCAGCTCTTGAGCATATGTTTGCTTTACATTACTTCATGCCTTTTTTTTACAGTCGAATAATTGGAACATAGTAAATCACTTACTTTTACGTAGAGCTGCTGAAACTCCTCAAGGTTCAGTCTACCACTTGGACAGTCCTTTAGAAATCCTTTGTACCACTGTTTTAGCTCATGTTCATTGAACTCCGTGCTCTTCACCAGGTCCTCCATCACCTCAGGGGCTAGTTTGCTATTTTGTTTCCCCATTTTGCCTTAAGAAGAAATAAATGAATACAATTAGCCAAATGTAAACATTTTAAACTGGAATTAACCATAAAGCTTTAATTTAACATTTGTTTTGAACTCACTGCTGCTTTCAGTCAAACACACTCCCCAGATTTGCTATTGAGCATGAACCTTAGTTATGCTGGAATATTGGAGGCTGAAAGTATTGAAAAAGGCTATATTCTTCTTTCATTTAGGAATCTTAAGGCCTGGAGACAGACTACTTAGATGCCTTAAAATTAGGCAATTTACAGCTTTTCTTTCTACTAAGATTGAAAAAGATTAATTTTTTCTTTGAATTTAACAAAAAAAATTCACAGATTCAGAGACGTCCACAGAATTCCTCTAGCTTTGTCTGAAAATCATCCACATTTGAAGCGACTTTTCACATGTTCAAGGCTGTGGACAGATGGGCTTGTAACATATGGCACTACATGTTCCAATGGGAGAAAGCAACACAAGAGTCCACAAACTTAGTCTCAAGAAATGATGAAACCAAACTGGAAAAATAAATTTAATTCTTTTATATCTGTAAATATACATGTATACGTACACATATGTATACATAGAAGTATATTTATATATTTACTGCACAGTTGTTACACATTAGATGGTTTAGATTTCATCACTGTTAACTCTGGATGTATTCAATGCATTTGTTATATACATTTTCTACACACACTTATAAATATTAAATACAAAACCAGAAGTACAAAATATGCATGTGTGAATATATAAAAGCAGTAATTTCAATACTACTCATGTTGGGCCTTTGAGATTCTTCCAGGTTCTCTGACTTTTGACCAAAGATGTCTTTTGAGAGAACTTCAGAGAAATCCTCCTCTTTAACTTTTTCCCATTTTGCTAGTTTGTTCCATGACAGATGTCTTTCAGCTATTTTTTAATCAGATGACAGACAGCACTTAACTTGTCCTGTACAGAACTGCAAAGCAATGAATTTCTTTCCAGAGTCTAGCTTTGCATTTCCATTTTTATTTTCAGTATAGCATCTGTCCCTAATGACTGCATTATACTGAATGCTTAGATTTCTAGCCCATACCACCACCCATTCCTCATATTAATCGATTGCTTTTGGCATATTCCACTGTTTCAAAAGGGTTTTTTGTTTTCCTCACAAGCAAATACTTTGTTCTATTCCAATAAATCAATATATTTACATAATTCCCTTTATGAGAACCTTCCTTGAGCAGGTGCAAAGGTTCTGCATGTGGCCAATACTTCTCCTGGTGCCATATGACCAGTACAAAATGCCACAACATACTGGGCTGGAAACTCCAGCCAGAACTGTCCCAACACCTTTAGAGCATAGCTGTTAAACAAGTGTGCTGTGCTGTGCACAGGGGTAACTGGAGGTGGGGGTAGGCCATAATTTCTTGGGGTGATTCCAGCAAGCAGATCCTCCTTCCCCAGGCTCTGCACATCCTTACTGTAGCAGTGAGATACTGCAGTGCTTTCTTGCTCATGACCCTGCACCTTCTCTGAACTTCAATGACCTGCTGCAAAGGCTCACTCCACTGCTTGCTCTAAAGCTACTTTGAATCTTTGCCAATCTCCTATTCACATGTTTTGGTAAATTTAGAGCAAATATATGAGACTTTAACCTGTCAGTTAATTGCTACAGGAATAACTGTAATCCCAGATGTCCAAAATAAGCCGTTTTGACTAAATGATTGGTTTGCAATTTATAGTATTTAGAACAATTGTTTCAGCCTTAACTCTGAAGTCCCCATCTTTTCATGTAGGACATTGACTTAATTTGGCAAAATCTGAATTTAAATCCCATGGAGACTACAAGTCTCTACTAGTCTACTAGTTATTTCTCTAGCTCCAAATCAGATAGATTTTACACAAAAAAAATGACTGATTTATTTATTTTAGTCTTCATGGTGTGTGTTTAATTCCCCCTTTTTTTTTGTTTTGTTGGGGTTTTTTTTTGGTTTGGTTTGGTTTTTGTTGTTGTTGATGTGGGTTTTTTTTTAATTTAAACTATGTTACTCTTTGCAGTCATAATGTGCTTTGCTCAATATCCAAAAGACTCCTAAATATTCTCAGCAATTACAATAACTACCTTAGGTAGATTCATAGGCATCTTTTGTCTCTATTAATTGAACCAATTGGTTTTTTACTTGACTCTTCACCTGGATTCTTAACCTCAGCAATATTTAACTCAATACCTATAGATGAAAAAAAGCATCTTCAGTGGGCAGAAATCAGGTGGTTTTGACAAACAATTTTTCTGTAATAGCAACTTTACTTTTATTGTGTTAGCTTTACAGCCTTTGGATCTGGCACTACACAGAGATGGAAGCAGGCAGACCTGTGAATCTTCCAAAATTACTTGTTTTCAGTAATGTGAACATAAAACACTACAGAACATCTCTAGAACATGGAGCATGTCTGCATGTATATAAGAATACATTAATAAAGACACACACATCCACATGTAGCCTTTTCTATCATCAGATTCAGAGGAAGGAGAAACCAGCTTTTTACATTTGTGATACAGCTACTTGTCTGCTATAGGTAGTCCAGTAAGTCCCATGAACCTTTCAGCCATCTCTGATGTTCTTCACCATAGAACATAATAAATGAAAACCACGGCCGACATTTTGATAAACACTCTCAAAAACTATTTTTTCCATAGAACCAAAACAGCATTTGAGAAAGGTATAATTTGGGAATTCTGGGTTGTGTACTCTCATTTTGCTGCTCTAGCACAGCATGGTGCATAATCTGCTCGGCTCTGTTTGAGACAGAATGAACAAGCTGACCAAAATGCTCCCAATGACTTCCTGGTATTAGAGGTGCTCATTCTTTCTACATATTTTAAAGCTCTTTTCCTGTGGAATTGAATTACAATGCAAGAAAGCTCGAGTCTTATATAATTATCAAATATAAACTCACACTTCTGGCTCTGGGAGATCCATCTTATTTGGGAATAAAAATTCAAGTACACAGATTATCTAGTTATTCATATCCTAACATCTTCTAGAGCTTCATTGAATCTCTTATTATTATTGAAAAAGTACAATCACCCATTAGCAATGAGCGTGCTACTGCCAACACATTTAGTTTTCTAAAATGAAAACTATTTTTAATTAACTTATAATCACAGTTTCCCAAACATGCTTTTTGCCTTGTGAAAATCTATAAAATGCATTAGGAAAAGTCAGGAGAGAGTAACTGCACAATCACTAAGTTTTCAAAATGAGAAAGATCACTCTGCAAGCATTTTTTTGTCTAGTAAATTTTATCATTTTAAACTATAAATTTGCTTCCAAATGCCATGCTTCCAACCACATAATGTGACAATCCAAGCACAGTTATTCATCTTCTGTTGTGTTTTCTGGCAAAAATCACAAAAGGGAACAAAATAAAAACCCAACAACAACAACAAAAAAATGCAGCACGCTTCTATTCGAAACCGTTATGGGAGAGAGATTCCTGATAAACAAGGAAACAGACATGTAATGCCACGTAGCATAAAGGTGTCAAGTCTGTTCTCAGCAAGATTACTCTGGCAGGAGAATGCTTGTTAATACTAAAAAGGGCGACACAATCCAAATTAGAGATCAAGGAAAACACTACTGTGTGGTAAATAGCAACAGCAATGAAGATTGAGTTTAAAACCATGTCCCTTTTCTGAAATGCTCAAAGAAGCCATCAGCTACCCAGAGAAAATCACTTTTCAGAAATACTTAGTGGACTAGTACTCAGTATTTCATTAAGTAACACATTAATTGCTGTTTTTACTGCTTCAGCAGCAGCTGGAACTTACTCAAAAACTGTTCAGCAGCATGGCTTAGCAAAATTTTATGTGATTTACCAGGGGCTTTAGAAGCAATTGTCATTAAATCATAAGTAGAAAGAGGAAGATAGTTCCTCCAGTTTTAAGACCTGGTATCATTTGTTTGATACCTTTCCTGCAATGCTATTATTTGTCCCACACATGCTTATGCTGTTTCAAAAGCACTCCACTCGATCATCACCCAAGCCTCCCGACCAATGACAAGGCTTTTCCCCTTATTTTACATCAATTCCTGTGCAGGTTTTATCATGTCTGCCTCTACCACTTGGCTTGCCAGTACTAAGCTGCCAGTGTGAGCACAGTTTTACAAAAGACCTGAGGAAAAAAAGGCTTACGTTCAATGGCAGAACATGACTTATGGAACCTTATTTGCTGTTCAACGATTTCAAAAATTCCCCCTCCCCCAGACTGTTGTTAGCACAACTCCATTCCCATTGTCTTCTTAACCCTCCTCTCATTCCTCTTCAGCCTCCTCAGCATGTCTCAGTGTTCAAAGGAACCAAGTTCCAACAAATAGAACTCTGGCTGTTCCTAAGGAAGGGTAAACTGAGTGTTGCTGAAGATCTCATATTTGTGCTGAAAAAGGATGCAAATTCCACTGAGGAGACTGCACCAACAATGTCCAACCATGTCCCTAAAAACTAGTTCTCTGTTGTTTTGCTTACTTCCCTTAAACATAGTTAGATAAACCCAATTTCTTTTCAAATTGTATTAATAAAACTGTTGCCAGGAGATTGAGGAAGGTGTTCCTTCTCCTCTGCTCAGCACTAGTGAGACACATTTCACCAGTTCACCAAGTCATTGGGTCCAGGGCTGGGTTCCCTGTACCAGACAGACATGGACTTACTGGAGCAAGTCCAGCAAAGGGCCACAAGGGTGATGGGCATTGGTCATATAAAGGAAGTCTGAGAGGGCTGGAGCTGTTCAGCCTGCAGAAGGGAAGGCTCAGGAGGTCTTATCAAATTGTGTCTGAATACTCAGCAAGGAGAACAAAAATGTCATAGGCAGCTTCCTTTCAGGGGTGCCGAAAGAGAAAAGAAGCAATTGGCACAAAAACAAATTCAGGAAATTCTTTACTGTGAAGGGGATCAAACAGTGGAAGAGGTTACCCAGAAAAGCTTTGGAGTCTCCATCCTTGAAGCTACTCATAGCTCAATGGACATAATTCTGAGCAATCATTTCTAGCTGGCCCTGCTTGAGCAGAGACTTGGACTCGTAGATCTTTGAAGGCCTCCACCAAACTTAGTGATTCTGTCATTCTGCTGAACACTTAGGAGAAAATGGGGCAGGCAGTCATACCACTTGGTTTTGATATCCACAGTAGCTGCACAGTTACACTAAATCCCCACATGGATAGCTGAGAGAAAAAGTGCTCATCCAAAGGATTATTTGGAGAAGAGGTGCTGGTGACTGAAGTCACCTTCCTCCCTTAAGTGACCCCAGGAGTGCAAAAGATTCACCTTATATCCCCGGACACAATACACAACTGATTTGGGCTACCCCAACTAATCCCCATGTACTTTGACTGTTTTGACACCTGCCCATACTCACACTCTTGCTTCTTGTGTAATTCTGTATGTGCTGAAGTAGTTGGTAGTCAACCAACACCTCTGCAGCCTTGTGAGTCTATGCATTAAATGAATTCCCTTGTATGGTGCATGTTTTTCTTGTTTTTCCCTGGCTTTGGGAAATGGGAATGAGTCGTGTGAACTATGCCAGAAGCAAATGACAACACTCACTTTGCCAGCTCAGCTGTGCTGGCAGGCACTCATTAGGTTGGAAAGAAAACTATGGTTCATCCCCACCCCTCTGCCCACTCCCAGCCCACAGGCTCCCACAGGAACGTGCTGACTCCTGGGGACTACATGTGAAATCCAGGCATTGAGCAAGCAAGCGTGGTCCGCGTCTTTGCATTCTTTGACACAATACAAATCTATAAACAGCACATCAAACCCTTAATAGACTCCAATCTACATACATACATCTATAGAGGTAACAAAACCCCAAACAATTAATGCTGGAGAAAGCAGAGAGCTATGTCTATAATCTACAATACTGATTGTCATGTGATTTTTAAGCAGGTTGTTTATCAAACTTCTAGTTGTGTGCTGATAATAATTAACTCCGACTGCTCCCAGCATTGCTCCCTTCTCTTCAGGCTACTTCAGACACTGTCCTTTCTCTATTAACATCAGCGTGAAGGGTAAATGGAAGCAGGCTATCAAGCCATGCATATGCCTCATTCCTTCAAATACACTTATTGTTTCACAGAAGGTGAAGAAATTTGAAGCTGTAGTCTGTCTTCCACACATAAAACAAACAATGACCTCAATATCCAATGTCCAATGGAAATAAGAACCCAAGGAACTATAGGTGTGGAAAAGAAGAGGAATTTTCCCATCCCCATGGAGAAAGACTCCTCACATGGGGCTGCGGTGAAAGGATAAGGGGAATGACTTTAAAGAAAGTACATTTACATTTTATATAAAGAATTTTTTTACAATAAAGGTGGTGAGGCATGGGAACAGGCTGCTTAGAGAAGGCATAGATACCCTATCCCTGGAAGAGTTCAAGGCCAGGTAGGAAGGGGCCCTGAGCAACCTGGTCTAGTGGAAGATGTCCCTGCCTATGACGGGAACTAAATGATATTTAAGGTCCCTTCAAACCCAAACCATTCTATCATTCTACTCTCCCTAGCCAATTAGTGAAGCACCTCTTCACATCACTTGTCAACAGAATTTTAAAGTCAGCTTGCATGAAATGGGGATGTTGCTTGGCCCTGTCCTATACCTTGCATAGTAGAACCACACTGAAAAGCCTTTTTTTCTCTCAAAACATGAAAAAGATTAAGATATTTTAGAGAAGGTTCTGGTACTGTTGCATGATACCAGCTCTTAAGATGCTGACACCATGTAAGTACTACACTATGATTAAACCTTTTAAAAAGGAGGTCAGTCAGGTTAGAAGGAACTGGTGGTGGCAGCAGTTGCCTTTGCCCCTTCACTGTTTCTCCTGTACGCCAGCCAATTCCTCTTCAGTGACCAGAAGCTTTATTTCATGATGTCATGATATCTGAGGTTCCCCACACCCTGACAGGTCTAAAACTTCCTCACTTGTCTCAGTCCCATCTTCCTACTCCTTTCTCAGAACCCCTGGATCCAAACACACAGCAGTTCCATGACTGTACATTGCCCACAAGAAAGAACAGCTGCAACAACCTGTAGGAGTGGAAGATGAAGGCAATCCACCTCCAGGTGTTTGCTGACAGGACAGAAAAGCCAGGCAAGGAACACCATGCCAGACACTGGCAGAGGCACCAAGGCCAGAGAGTACCCGACCTTGTGACAGCGGAACAAGGCTGAGCAATGCCAAACGCTATGGACCTGTTCTAGCTGAGACTGCTGAGGAACACTGAGCACTACACAGTCTTCAGAGGTCCCTGCGAACCTCCATGGTTCTGTGACTCAAGAACTGCAGACATCCTTTCAGTGGTAATTGTGGGGGAAATCAATTTGGAATGGGAAATATCAGGTATAAGTAGAGTTAATACACTTTCATATTGCCAATATGGCCCATCAATGCCCTCATGACCATGTTGTTCCCCTTAGTCAGAAGCAGAAGAGATCCTGAAGTAGCAGCTTTCTCCTTAACACAAAACTTAAGAGTTCTATTTTAAGTTTTTAACCAACTATGACTGAAAAATAAGAATTCACATGTGTGTGTGTGTATGAGGAAGAACGCTACACTGGAACAGATTGTCCAGAAAAGCTGTGAAGTCTCCCTCACTGGAGATAATCAAGAACTGTCTGGATGCTCATGTGCTGCTCTAGGATAACCTTGCTTGAGCACGGAGGTTGGACCAGATGACCCACTGTGGTCTCTTCCAGTCTTACCTGTTCTGTGAATTCTGCGATTCTGTCTTTATGTAACACTATACTGAAATTAGAAGCAGTCATGATTTACTGCTCATAAAATAAACCTCAAACTACGAGTGAAAAAAAAAGGCTAGGTTCTGATTTATATTACACTACAGCAAAAACTGGAATAAGTCCAGTGATTTCAGATTACTTTACTGGCTTTTCCAAATATCAGATTCACGTCTGTAATCTCTCTGTGCAAAAGAAATGGGGAAAAATAGAGAGTAATTACATTAAGGAATGAATTATACAACCAAATTGAATAATAAATGGAGAAAAGAGGTTTAAGCAAAAGAAGAGAGATGTATTTTTAAATTTTATTTGAAATGAGATGGATATTCAATTAGATTCAAGCAATAAAAAATATTTGAAAGGGTAAAAGCTGTGCAGGAGGATGCTCTAACATAACAATGACTGGTATGTAGGGCCTTTTTTCTCTGGGGGACTAGGAAGATAAAATTGGATTTATTTCATAAAAGTGTGTATTTGTTTTCTCTTGGGTCTGGAATAAAGCAAAAGGAAGTTCTCTACATTTTCAACATGAAAATGAAGGGTAATACCAGACTCACCAGCAGCTCCACTGTTGATGCACACCTGTGTGTCATAGTAGGGCTCTATTCAAAGCCCAGTGCTGAAGCTGGGAACTTCAGTACAAATTAACCTGCAGACAAAGTCTACATAGTCTGCAGAACATGGCAGGGTCTTGCTTCTGTCCCCTTTTCTCATTTGGATTGGCAAGTTTCCTACAAAAAGCCATAGATGCCTTTTTACTTTTGCAAGTGGACATAGTTGGCAGGACACAGCATAAAGCTGAGATTTACTTGAGTTGCTCAACAAGACACAAGTGCTCAGAAGAGCTTCCAGGCCCTACCACTGAGCAGGAAAGTTCTTCCTCTCCAGCCCTTTTAGACCACAAGGAGAAGAGTGTCCACATTTCTACAGAAAGCTTAGGCTCTGAAAGATGAATTGTCCTTAAGAAAATTTTTGCTTCCTCCTTACCTCCGTTGTTTGGCTTTGATACCTGCTATAACTCAAATTTGTTTGTTTGTGGGTTTTTTCCCATGTCCACTTATTTTCCAATATCTCAATAAAATTTAGGGATTTATATGTTGTGCAGAATTTAGTGATTAATTTAAATAAATAAGAACAATATGCTTGTTACTACTGAGCATCAGATAAATGCGTAAGTTCATCTGTTGCCATAGTTTCATTTTGCTGTTGGCCCAGAGTCTATTGATGGTGGTGATCAGTAAGTAACAGGGAGGTATGAATTGAGGAAGAAGACACATTTTTCAGCAGTGGAATGAGTATTTTATTCACCAGTCTGTTGTCTTCAATTTTGTCCTTGCAAATAATAATTTTAAAATGCCTGCAGAACACTTACTGTACCTTTCTCTAATAATTTCATATGCTGAATACCATTGCAATAACCTAATTATTCAGAATGCTCCAACATCAGACTCTCGATTGCTGTGACAATTTTGTTTTGTTCCTTATATAAAATATAAGACTTTTTGATGCTTTCTCTGAGGTTTTATTCTAGGCTATGATTTCCGATGGGCTTTCCTTCACAAGATGAGAAATCTGGAATCTCTTGGACATCACTACTTCAGAGTGGCCACTGGAACAAGTTACATGTCACCACTGATGGTCACTTTCTGAGCCTTGCAGATCCAAAAAATGGTTTATACAATTTTAGATATTTCAGAGATCTGTCCCCTATTCAGTAGTACACTTTTTCTGGCATAGTTACTGCAAACATCTCTTTTTTGGAAGAAAGATTGACAGGGTATGTGTGAACATTATAGCTGTCCTAAGTAGGTTTCAGTCTTATTCTGGAACTGCAGGACAATATTTATGTAGGTTGCAAGCATTCATCTAGTTTTGTTATGTCAAACTGTAGCAACATTTCCTATGTCCAAGATACAGAATTTTTGTCAATTTTTAGAGACTAGTGCCAATTAAAATGCTGTTTTTCTTTGAGATAAAGATTATTAAAGGTTCATTCTTGGGGATAATGATTTTTGGACTTTAGCCATTGCTTTGACCACATTTACATGCAGGCACAATTTTTTTTCTTAGTTTTTCATTTGTTTGTAAATTTATTCTGTCGTAATGTTATAAAAAAGTAATATTTGCTTTCTCTCCACTTGTATTACAGGATATTGTCTAATTTGCTATGAGTTTGCTATATTGCCAGTTTAAAATGTCCCTGTACAAATATCTTGTTTGATACGTGCAAAGCCAAATTCCCTAAGTTGGTATGCTTACCAAGAGTACTTTTACTTTCATCTTCCAGTTTCATTTTAATTTGAATTTGAATCCATTAGGTACCTTTTTAGGACTGAATCTCTGACTTGTAAGTCATTGGGCTTTACTTAATGGTACAAGATTCATTCTTCATTTACATCCATATTCCTTATCACAACTCTTAAATAATATTGCCCTACTTTTCTGCAAAGAGGGATTAATTGAATCAAGTGTTTGCTGCTTAAGTCAGTTGTCTTTGGTCGCTCTGCAGTCAGTGGACATAGCCACAAATTTCAGAGTGATTCACCCCATGCAGAGAGATGTCTGAAAGAGGCAGAATGAATACATGCATGCGTATTTTAAGACAGAATGAATCACCAAGTGTCTCTTTCTTTCTGCTGCTTGTAGAGTCAGACTTGTAAACTTACTTAGATCTGAAAATGAAATTCTAAATGCTTAAAGTGATGCAAGAAAAATCCTACCTTGCTCATCAACAGTGGATAACCTAATGCTGCTCCTGATCTCACTAGGAAACACACACGTTTGCCAAGGTTAACTGTTATTCCTACACATCTCAGCACTTATTCAAGTATGATTAATGTCATGGCATGATGTCATGCTGATGTACCAAATACGGGCAGCCCCTTCTAAAATGCTATTTACTTCCATCAAAGACATGGAAAAACTCTTTTCCACCCTTTTCCAGACCCCCTCAAAAAAAAAAAATAGCTTTAAGTAGCTGAACTACAGAGATCAAGCTGTTCAGGATTGTTTCATTATGTCCTCATCATTCCCTGCTTTCTTCTCAGCATAGTTCTTAGCCAAGTCCTGCTCTCAAAGAATAACAAAAATAATTTTTATTATTATAGAATACAATATTTTTTGTAAGAAATTTTATTGACCATCTAAATGCTACCATAAATTCTCCAATCCATCTCTAATATCCAGCCCTTTCTTCACCCAACACAGTCCCTTTAGCAGCCATGTCTAGCAGTGCAAGACTCTGTCTCACTGCTCTGAACTCACAGGCAGAAGCAGGTATGGTGAGCACTGTATACCTCTTCTCCAGTCTCTGCTGGGATCAATGGCAACCAAGATCAGTGCTCAGATGGCTTCATCTCTGTTCCCAACTCACACTGCAGTGATGGGGTCTCTTTTTCATCATGTTAATGCTCCTGTGTTCTGTAATGACAATTATGACTGACAAGGGATGGAGTAAAACTCTGTGTAGTGATATCAGCACATGGTCTATAAATAGTGTTGTGATCATCGAAATAAATATAAGCTAACGCATACAGATACACTTTAAATCTTTTACTTCCACTTCATTTCTGCATGAAAAGGAGCACCCCAGACTCTGGAGTCAGCTTGCTTTTGCACATCCATCTATGACTCCTGTGAATGAGCTGATTTCAGTGGATCATTTTGACCTATGGACGAAACAACTAAAACCCACATGGCTGTATTATGGCACACATTAACAGACGTGGTTAGCAAGAAAGCAGATTACAGCTTTTTATTTTACTAAAAACCTTTCAAAGTCAAAATAAGGTGTTTGCATCATTGTGGCTAGTGATCCGCTGGCACAATGCTCACCCCAAATTCATTATAAACAAATCGTCAGAACTATCCCTTGTGATTGCTTGAGATGGAGAATGATTAAATGCAGAGGAAAGATATTACTGAGAAGATGAATCATAATTCTGCAGAATTAAATCAATGGCTTTACACTTTTCAGTTGGACATTGAGGGGTGATCAAAAATATTACTCATACAAACAAGTGAGCAAATGAATCATACTCAAAATCTGACCAGCAGTAACACTATCAAAGAAACACAGAAGAAAACTTCAAAATGTTTTTCAAAGAATTTTCAAATATAAACTCTTTCTTTGCACTACTATGAAATGCAAAGTTTTTCCATCACTTTTGATACTATGATTTTGAATAAATGTAATAATTTTACTTGAGTGGTTGAATGTCTAATTTGAAATAAGATTTCAATCTAGCTTTAAGCAGGCACGATGGTAACCATCTCACAGCAACAATAATAAGATGCCCGAACTGGTATGACTTCAGAGGACTCCAGTTACCTCATCTGTCTAGACAAGGGTGACCCATGTGGATGTTTCAGACACCTTAGGCTCCTTCAGATGGCATCAGACATCTCTGCCTAAGCAGCTCAATTAGCTGAATTAGATCTTGCCCTCCTAAATTAGACAGTTAACTTAGAATCGTAGAATCCTTTAAGTTAGAAAAAAACTCCTAAGATCATCAGTTCCATCTATTAACCCAGTTATAACTGTGTTCACATCTAAACCATATTCCCAAGTGCCACAACCATGTGCCTTTTGAACATTTCCAGGGATGGTGACATCACCATTTCCCTGGGCAGCCCGTTTAAATATCTGACTACCCTTTGCACTAAGAAATTTTTCCTCATATCCAATCTAAATCTCCCCTGACACAACTTGAGGCTATTTTCTATCATCCCATCACTCATTACCTGGGAGAAGAAACCAACCCTCACCACCAAATTGAACCCAACAAACCAGGTAAGTGCCACAGTGACATTTTTTGACAGAGAAGTCATCACAGAGAAACTTTTCTCACTTATTTCATCGAATTTATATCCATAGGCTCTCCCTCTGGAATCCAAGAAAAATGCATGCCTTCCCTTAATCTCCAATTATGCTATGTGGGCAACATCTGAACCTTGGGTGGAAAACAAGGTGTTTCTAATCTCACTGAACACACTGATGTTGTTGTACTATGCTGTATTAGATAAAAACCTGTCAGCCTTCCAGCCCACTCAAGCCAGCATATATGCAGCCAGCAAGGAGTGCACGTGCAGCCAGCTGTCATGTCAGCAGTGCCCAAAGCAGAGCTGCCAGGCTCACCTGTTCTTTGTGCCTGTGCAGAGACCCAATCACAGAATCACAGAATCATTCAGGTTGGAAAAGATATTTAAGAACATCAAGTCCAACCATTAACCCAGCACTGCCAAGTCCACCACCATACCATCTCCTTTACTGTTTCATAGAATAATGCACAGGAGGTCAAAATCATAGTTGATCTCCAAGTCCTTTTTCAACTTGGACTAATACCCTTAATAGATACTGGAGCAAAAAGGTGAAAGTTGGGAATGTGTCAAACAGAACTGGTCCCACCAGGACTGAATTTAGAAGTATTCACTGTGCTTCCTCCTTTAGGAGATTCCCTTTCCAGAGCTGCCAATCTAATTTATCTCATAAAGCACACAACTGATTAAAAATGTAAAAATGGCTTTAATGCAGACGGAGAACATGAGTTCTTTAGTACAGAATAACTCTGTTACATGGGCAAACCCATTATCAAAAACCAATAATGTATGTAAGCATTACCTAGTATTTCCTCAATTAGCACATTAGTAACACTGCTGTTTGAAATCACTGATAGATAATATAGATAAGCCTCAAAAACCCTTCTTCCTGGAAAAGGTAAGTATTTTTACAGATGACAGAGCTGCTAGCAAGGTTATATACTGAGGGAAAAAAAGAATGCACTCATTAATATTGATAGAAATTGCAAAATGAGTAAAAAGGACAAAGCAAAAGGAATGCTGCCTGTCTCAGAGGAGACTCTATGTCCCCAGTACAAGAACCTCATTATTATTTCATGATCTTAATGGCAAGCCTCTGAGCTTCGTATATGTCCTTCATAACTAAAAATTAATTGCAAACAAAATCCAGTAAATCTTGGCTATGCAACATTTGAAAGCCCTTAGCTATTTCTTCTAGTTTTGACTTCATTTATACAGTACAATAGTTCTTCAACACAGCAAGGTAAAACACACAACTTTCCACAAGTCCCAAATACGCATCACAGCATATGGTCTTTCTGTTAAAAAATAAGCCAGAGGGAGGAAGGGAGGGAGAGAAAGAAAGCCTCTTATGCTAAAGGACTGCACAATTTTATCATTTCATACATTAAAAATAATTGGAACAATTTCTTCCAACTGTTTTTCAATGAGAGCTTTACTGGAATAAATTTTTATAAGAACTGGCTACTGTTGCTGTGCTAATAAAACTGAAAAATTATTCAGCTGAATCCATGCGGGTGCACACATGCTTTCTTTCTGGTAAAATAATAAAGGCTATTAAAAAAGGAAAAGAAAAAAAAAAAAGAGACGCATTCAAAATTTCAGTAGTATTTACCATAGCCAAGAATAATAAAATCTATACCAAAAAAAGAGAAGAAAACACAAGAGACCTATACAATGCACCACACATTTGTCATACCACGTCATCCATGAGAACTCCAGTGCCTCATTCTGCAAATGACAAAGGCATGATACACAAGTCTATTGTGTACTGGGATTTTTTAATTTAAAGAGATGCCTGATTTTCAGATCACTTTCTAAAATTTTTTTTTCTAGGACAGTTCAGGAGTTATATTTTTGGTGATGACAAAAAAACCTAAGCAACACTTTTGATTTGTATATTGGTGCATGCAGAGTTCCTTCAGCAAAGTAAATTAGAGCCATACTAATACGCTGGACAAAAGAACAGCAATGGTGATGCAGATAAAAATATGAAAGAAAACAAATGAAAGCTATATAAACATTCAAGTTACGAAATTTGCAAAAAATTCTGTCTGAATTCCTTCAGTTTATCAACCACCAGGATAAAGCAATTGATAGAGGTTGCTAAGCCCAGACAAGCTGACACAGAAATCTTTTCAAAGTTCTCAAAATTGCAAATCTAAAATATCAGCCTGCAGTTCCATTAAATTTTCTGGGAAAATAAAATTTTATTCACCATCCACCTTTGGTAGATAAGGATGCCCTGGGAAAACTATTTTAAAAAACCTAGCAAGAAAAAGATTATTGCAGGTTACGTACCCTGGAAAGCATGACATACAACTCTAGTTCTCAAGGGGCAGGATGTTTTTAACTAACTTAGGCCTGTCTGTCATTGAGGTCTATGGAAGCAAACTACAAAGGTGCTCAATAAAAAAGGAAAAGTAACCCTAAAAAGACATTCTCATTTTAAAGCAGAGTTGCACTAGTAGAGACAACCTTGAGGCTCTTGCCAAAACCAATCAGGAGGATGTCTCCAAAAGGAGGGGGAATTGCTGGAGGGAACAGGCAAGGACAAAGCGCCTGGGCAGGCTTCACACAGCTGTGCCTTTTACAGCAACTGCTACTCCCAGGTAACAGGAGACAGCAGTGGGTGAAATATTTTTATTCCCAACCATGATACTAAGCAGCTGCAACTGCATTGGCAGCTACCCTGGACTATTTAAGTCTGTAGAATCTGGAAAGCTAGAAATATAAAACACTGTCTTCCTTGGCATTATCCCATGATTACTTCACTCATCACTGTAGAATGTGGAGGCAAAAAGATTTAAGATAAAAATGGTTGTTGCTCTCTGTAATGATTCCCGAGACTAGGAGTGACTTTGGAGATGAGATAATCTTTCATATTTTTTACACTTCTGGAGTAAGGTACACAACCTGCTGCTAAAAAAGAACAAAAATATCTTAATGACAACTAGAAAAATACTCTTTCTTTATAATCAAACACCCTCTTCACCACTGAATTGCACCCATAGCTTTTTTATTTGCAAAAATTCTTCTCATCTTTAGTATAGGAAAATAACATTTTCAGTGGGATTAAAATCGCCTTGTTTTAATGCTCTCAAATTTTGGTGTCTATACAAAGCCAGTCATTTAGCCCAACAGAGACATCTCTAGATAGCAATTCAGCAAGTATACTTGGGATGAGTCATACTTTGGAGGTGCTGTTCTCTCTCCATTGACTCTCCAGACTATCATGTGTAATAATCACTGATTAAATTAGCTTTCCTGAATTTGTCTGATCCCTTTTTGGCCACATTTATATCTTGGTCTCCACAACATCCTGTGGCAATCAGTTTCATAATTTAATTAAACGTTATGCAATAATTTCATTGGTGACCCTCTTTCTTGCACTGTGAGAAACAGTGACTACTTCTTATTCACCTGCTTCTCATAAAGCATGAAATATCTAGACTCTATCTAGTCTATGCTGTTGTTTCTACTAACCTTTACTCCCTTTTCCTAGGTTTTTCACAAATTTAATAATTTGTGATCATACAAGTGACTATAATTACAGATAGATTCTCCACATGCTTGTACATTTCTACTATCCTAGTATTTCCTAGACATTTTAACTGCTATTTAACATGAATTAGTACTTTCAGTGATCTGTCCTCATCAATGCCCAGTTCCTCTCCTGATTTCTACTAAATATAGTCATCAATATATTTTGTCCCACAGGAATTACCTTCCTCTTACTGCCAAGAAATTCACTTGATATTTTATCTTCGCAGTATTCAGTATTACATAATCATGCTGCAGCAAATTACAGTCAGATTTAAATCCAACTGTTATGGGTAATCTCAAATTATACACAAACCCTCTGACTTCACTAGTCAACTCCACCATTCATTTATGAATATATTTCATTTTTTCCCCAACTCTGTAAGTTGTAAAAATGCATGACAAGTTTTTCTATGTCTACAATCTTTTACCATATTAATATATATAAGTACTACTTAGAATATTCAAAACTAGACAGAAGATGGCTTAAACATGTTATTATCATTAAAGGTTAAAATCTTTCATATTTCATAGAGTCTTGTATCTTAACAATGTAGGAAGAAGTGTTGTGAACATTTAGGACAGAAATAGTACAATTTCATACAAAAATACCTGGTTCATGATCAGTTTTTCTTATTGAATGAGCACAGTTTTTTGATACCCCCCTGGTCTTGATTTGAAGCTTGAAAACAACAGATAATTGACAAAGTTTGTAGCTGGATCAGGCCCTGCTTATGCTAAATACTGCACTAGGAGAGCTGTTAATTCTCTCTGGTGTGACAATGCAGGAAAAAAGTTAAAGGAAATTAAGGCTACATCTTAGCAATAAGGTAAGCAGTAGAAGAAAATATAATAATAGCAAAAAATCCCCAGATCCCCAGAATCCAGCATCACTAAACAGAGGCATATTAAAAACTATTGTGACACTTGTCAGGAGTTTGGAACATCTACTCAATCAAATCAGAGGATATAAGAACTGTTGCCTATCAGAAAGCAAAGAACTGTTTGAGCTGGTTAAAGTTGTAGCACTTCTTTTTTGTTGTTGTTGATGTTTTTGGGGGGTTTTGTTGGGTTTTTTTGTTTGTTTGGTGTTCGTTTGTTTTTGTTGTTTCGGTGGGTTTTTCTGTTGGTTTTTTTTGGGGGGGAGGGGGCTGGTTGGTTGGTTTTTTCCCCTCTGAACTACTCCTAAAAGAGTCAGTATAAAAAGAATCTTTTACAGAATGCCCTCTGGAAGTGAACAATACTCTAAATGATAGGCTTCTAGCACTGATATTTTTCGATCTTCAAGACAAAAGAGAATACAGAAAAAATGGTATTCAGGCTACCTGCTTTTTCATAGTGGAAAAAAAATCCCTTCATGTTTCATGATCATAGCAGTCCTGTTACTAAGGCCAAGCAAAAAGGAAGGGGAGAGAGCATGTGTCAAGACATAGATTCAAGTAAAAGGATCAAAATTCTCTTTTCTTATAAAAATCATTTTTTTGCGGAAAAATGTGCATATCTTGGAATTGAAAAAGGTAGGCTTTAAGGCAAGTGCCATAAGCAGCCAGTTTTACAAAGGCATGGAAGTGCTTTTGTGGACTACTGGCTAACATAGATACTGTTGTCTAATTGCCTTGATTCATTTCTACTCAAGTAAGTCAAGGTGATGTTCGGTATAAATCAAGCATCTCTCCTACAGCTTAAGTACTCTTAAGAAATCTCACCAGATACCTAAATAGCTATGCAGATCTCAAGTATTTAGTTGCTGCATTCCATGCTCAAAATGCAACTTAAACTTTGTCACTTTTGCTTTCTAAGAATATGGCGCCAGCATACAAAGCAGGCCAGACACTGAACTTCATAACGCTAACCTGTGCATCCATGCCTTGTCTTACATGGTACCAGTTCTATAAGATTTTTAAGATCCCAATTTCTCATCCACTGTCACTGTGAAACATTCAGGCTGGCATTTGATTCTTCATAAAAATAACCAGGCACATGAATAATCCTATGCCATGTTAATGTTAGTCCTGTGGAACTGCGAGTGCCAAGCTGTGAGCACATATTAACAGAGCGGGGTACACAACGTGCCTGAACAGCCCGGTGAAATGACTGGCTACAGTGTTGCTGAGAAACAACAACACATATAGATGTACACACACAATATATATAGGCTAAGCTGGTTTTATTATGTAGACATGCTAAGCACTAAAAATGCCTACACAGTATTACCATGGCTCTGCTGTCAGGCTTAGGTAACAGTAAATCAATTGCAAATCTCAGGCCCATGTTGTCTCTCTTCTACTTCCTTGTCCAGTCTTTTCCCTGTACTTTTGGCTCCCTGGCAGCACACTTGCCAAGCCAGTCCCACTAAATCTGTACCAGCTCATCCTGACTCTTTCTTCCACTTTCCTTCCCTCCTCCCTTCCTACTTCATTCTTTTTCCCTACCCAATGCAAATTATGATCACCCCTGGTGTTTTGTCTGTACCTTGTCTTTTCCTTTTCTGGCTTTTCACCAGCAAAAGCAGTGAGAACAATGATGTTCGCAGCATGCAAGGTGGATGCATACGGGGGAAAAAAAATCAGAGATAGGCTTGTTTAAGCGGCAGAGGAATTCATGTGGGCAACATCTTATTGACATTTAAACAGTCTTGGCATCTTCAGGCACAAGGATAACACAACCACTCCCAAAGAGCCAAGAGGGATGGATGCCCAGCCAGGCTGACAACAGGGCAGTCAGCATCTCTCAGAGAGGCAGAGGTTGAACAGGAGGAACGGTGGCAGGACTCGGCATGTTTAAATGATGCTGTGCACTATAGAACACTGGAGAGCATTTTATGTTAAAAAAAAGGATGCAAAGCTAAGTGAATTATGCAGCTTATAATTATGTTGTGTAAAACCTAAACAGCTCAAGGCAGCCATCAAAGAAACACCATGATTTACAGGTGGAAGGTGCAGATGCAGGGGGAAAGGCAAGACTGATAGAAATGTTTCCCTCACATATGGGCAAACATATGGGGTTTGAACACTTAAGTGTAGTCCTCCAACTACCCCAAATCACCACAGACTGGTCAGAGCAGAAAAGACTCACAGATAGATCCTAGGTTTCTTGGTAGAGCCTAAAATTGGTTTTGTTTGGTTTTTCCCAGAATGAATGCAGAAATGAACCTGACTGTTGCTGCTGCCAGTCTGCTCCTGATAAAAGCATAAAATGAAAATGGAAAAGATATTTGAGTTAGAGATGTCACTAGCATTTGTACTTTCTCTTTTAAAAACTAGCTATATTTTTCACAAAAAAACAAACAAAAAAAAACACCCTACAAAAAAAAACCAACCAAACCCAGGCCTTTCTGAACATCTAGGAAAAGAAAAACAAAGAAAAAAAAATCTTAGATCTGACAGGCATGGGAAAGCCCTGAGGAACTGCAAGCTCCCAAACAACCACACAATTACCATCTTGAAGTTTCCATCAAATTAGAGTCTGCCACCAAATAAAGCCATTTGACAATCTGCTTATTCTTTGCTGATGTCTACTTCCATGCTGTTTCAGTATCAGTGCTTCAAACTTTCTTAGAAACAATTTTTCTTTAACTTGAAATGAGTCACATTGATTTATGACCCCAAGAATCTGGTCAGAATCCAGAAAAACAGCCTTTAACTTAATCTGTTTCATCAAGAAACTGAAATAATTTTTTTTATTATTATTTCAGTAAATAACAAAAACGCCACCATTTTTTAAAACTTTCATATTACCAGGAACAACAGAAAATTGAGGAATTGTGATATTAATGCCAAACCATTTGAAATTGTTTTAAAGAAAACCAAGAGAAGACTCTTCTCTAACACAGAATCCACAAATCATGAACAGAACAGGGAAGTGATTATAGTCAGTAGCAGGGAACTTGATTAATCCAGGTTATTTCTACCTGGGTGGTAGCCATTAGAAATAGGATCTAATCTAAACTAGTCATCAAGGCTCCAATGCACAATCAAGAGAAACGGGGACACAATTCACTATGAGGCAATTCATCCCATACTAAAAGTGTATATTCAAGGTAAGTGGGATTAATTGCTCTCTGGAAATATCTACTCTTGTTAGACTAACAAAAAAGCCTACAAAATTATTTTAGAGAAAATATTAACCTTCTAGATAAGTAGAATAGCATGAAAAAAAAAAAAAATCTACCTCTGGCTGACTCTCCCAGTTCAGTCAGTTGCTGAGTCTACAGCCAAACTGTGGTTCAAGCTTCATGACAAAAACCTAGGTGTTACCTGGTTGGTGAAGACCAGTGAGGAGGCAGTGGACCTTTGCTGAACTTCTGGAACAAAACACCAGTTCGATGTTACATCAGTCCCTGCACATACTCTTCCCAACAAATTATCTTTCTGCCAATACAGCCAGTTACCAATCTGTTTCAAACAACAGATTTAGTGACAAAAACTGCACAACTTGATGTTCTCTGGTTTCTCTGCACCTTCTAATATATCCATTCAGTTAATAAGCTTCTCTTAGCCTAAAAATGGGGACTGTGTTAATTATTTTTAAATGTATTTTTGATAGTTTTGACAGGTTAATGCCATTGCTGACACTTCCATGGGTAATGGGTAGTAAGTATCAGCTGGCTCCAGTCTTTGGCAATTAATCTACAAGAAAGAATGCTTTTACAGTATTGTATTTCTATAAATCTATAAATTAGTTTTGTACAAATGTATCAGTAAAAGTTAACTTTAGAAAATAGCATCTATCTGGTGTTACATAGAGAATTAGTTGTAACATATGCATTGTATCTACAGTGCTCAGTTTGAAGCATCCAAAGATAGCTAGTATCCTGAAAGTCCTACTTTTCCAAACAGGACATGTCATTTTGACATTTTTTAAGAGGACTAACTTACTAGGCATCTAAGCAAAGTGTAATTTAATTAAATGGGTTGAAGCAAATCCAGTCATAGCTATGGGTCCCGGTTCAGATACTGTGTAACTCTCTTCACTTCCAGGCCTCATGACATGTTTCTCTATATTCTTGTTTTTCTTAAAGAATTATGTTCTGGATATAGAACGGACAAACAATCATTGCTAGCTTCAGCCTTCCTTAAGTTTCTTTGATTTGCTTTTAACCATGACATATATCCATTTTGTCCTTGCTTTTCCTCTCTAAGGCAGTTTATAAAACTTGAAAAAAGAACTGCTTTGTATAATATGGAAAATAACTGTGCTGTAAGGAACAATACCAAGGCTGAAAAGCCTAAAATTAGACCTGTAAGCTTTGCTTTCATTGGCAGCGATGTGTGAACATTCATATTGTCCCAATCCCACATTCTACCTCTTCTATTCTTGCTAAACACACTACTTTCTGAAAAACAATGAAGTTTAAAATTAGCAAACCTGTCTGATTCAAGGGTATACTGACCTTGGTGATGGGCTATTTTGATCACTTTTAGGCTTTAACAGTGAATTACAAGATCAGTTATTTTCAAAAGAAGTGAAGAAAAAGCATTTGCAGAACAAAAATCTGACATCTCTGAAATGGTGCCTGGAACAATCCTGTAATTTCTAGGTTGCTTTTTTTTTTTTTTTTTTTTTCTCCTAAAAAACTCAAACACAAATCCAACAGCTGTATTTTTCTACTCTAAAAGCAAGCTAATGAGGAGATATGCATTGTACAAAGTCACTGGTTCTGGGCAACGTGGGACTAACAGGAATAATTTAGTCATAACAGGTTAGCATCTGCAATATACCCATTCCCTCCTTAGCTATACTCAGTTTCTACTGCAGTCAACAGTAGCAGTAAGAGCAAAATGTATTCAAAAGGTCAAACTTCATGGATTTTCAAATGGAGAAAGCCACAGAGAGGCTAATGTGAAACTGATGCCTGCTACTGCCTTAAAGATAATTCAAGAGGTTGCTAGTGTAGTGTTTATTTTGAGTGTCTCCTTGTGGAATTTCAGGATAAAATATGAGATTGGCAGTGAGCCTGAAGGGGGTATAGTCAGAGCAGTCCAATTTTAACAGACTATCAAGATGAACTGTTGGGAGTTATTTTACAGGTTTATGGCTATAGCTCACTCTCACTCTGAAGCAGTGTTATTAATATTTGTAGAGCACTACGACACAAATAGCAACACTACATCCACTACCTAGATACCTGTGGTATGCTCTGACAGAGCACTTTTTAGATAACCAAATACCATTAAATGCACCACAAATGCTATACTTGACTTAGGATATTAGATGCAGATGTAATGCAACAGTTATTAATCCATCAAAAATGCTGATGTGGATCTCTAATGTAGTACTAACATTAGCAGCCTTAGGCACTAAATTAGGGGTGGTTTTCTGTCAGAAAACAGAATTAATTCAAGTACCATTATAGCAAACACAGAGCCAAAGAGCTTCTTGGGAGTTAAGACTAGGGGAAGTCTAGATAAAGCTAGTCCTGAACGGTATTCAGTGTTTCTCACTGGAAAATCTGTGGCCATAAAAAGTAATGTTTTCAAAGTAAGACAAAAAGCAGCTGGAGAATACTATTTATTTCATTACACTGATCTTGTCAGTATTCCTAATGTTTCCTACACCCTGGAAACAGCGTAGGCTGTCCTTCAAGCTTCACTTACCAAGCAGCAAGATCCACAGGTCACATGGTAGCATTTCAGATAATGTTGAGCTTTTGGAAAAACAACTGAGAGTGATTGCACCACTGAGACAAAATGGAGATGTTAACCACCAATTGCCTCATGAGCAGGTTGTCACAGCACAGAAACCCTGAGAAAGGTAAATACACCTTTCTCTGGATCAGGAAGTTTTGTCCTAATCCCAACCTCAGGATGAAGTAATTTCTTCCTGGGACAGCCCTTCTTTTGTGCTTAATAAAGCCAGGTAATTGCCTCCTAGATTTTGTGGGTAGGAACACGATGTGCAGTAAGACCATTTATGGAGCTGTGGTTTCAGTCTCAGGCTCAGTTTTCTATTCCTACATATAAAGAACTGCTTTTACTGCCTTGGCAACTGGCATTTTTCAAGTTTCTGTAATTCTTTCAAACACTCGTAACGACTCAATCACTATGAACATGCCTATACTTGAATAATAGTTCAAATTAAGATCAGCAGTGGATACGAACTACAAAAGGTATTCCCGAGAAATTCAAGGTGATAACATTCCAATTCCTTTCTTATTCTTCAGAAAAGCAACTTATTAATACAGGTTTCCAGTGAATTCCCTAGACTAAGAGTATGTATACATAAAACTATTTTGGTATAGCTTGTTTGTTTTTTTTTTGTAAAGAACATCAGGAACAGGAGAACTTCTCTTTGCTATTCAGTTTGTTACAAAAACGAGAGCTCCCACTTTACACGGAAACATAGAATTGCGGTGGAAGGGACCTTATAGATCATACAATTCCAACCTCTCGGCCACAGACAGGGATACCTTCCAGCGGACGAGGTTGCTCAAAGGCCCATCCAACCTTAACACTTCCTGGGATGTAGCATCCACAACTTCTTTGGGCAACCCATTACAGTGTCTTACCATGTTCATAGTGAAAAATTTCATCCTAATATCTAATTTAAACATGCCCCCTTTCAATGACCTTGTAAAAACTCTCTCTAGTTTTACCTCTTTTGGTACTGGAAGACAGCTATAAGGTCTCCCTAGAGCCTTATCCATAGAAGGTACAAGATCCATGGACCTAGATACTAACAGAAATAAATTTTACACTATTTAATAACTATGATAATGGATAATCAATAGTAGAACTTTTCTACTGTGAGGGTAGTGAAGCACTGAAACAGGCTGCCCAGAGAAGCTATGGATGCCCCAGAAGATGCCCTAGAAGAGTTCAACACTTGGCTGGATGGGACTTCGAGTAACCTAGTGGAAAAGTCTAGCGGAAAGGTCCATTCCAATATAAACCATTTTTTGATTTTCTAAGTGCACTGGAAGGAGAATTGCCACATAAAAGTAATCAAAACTGTTAAAAGATTCTACAGTGAGCTGTAGAATCCTTTTTAAATTATTTAAATTAAATTAAATTAAATCTACTTTAGGAGAATCCCCACAGATCCCTAAATCCCCAGACAGGTTATGCACACTGGTGCTGAATACTTTATAAACTTTATATACTCCATACTATACCATATGGAGGTTCTGCACAGAGGCAGGAGGTAGACAGGCAAATTCCTCCACGAATAATGTAGGCAAATGTCAGTTAGGATCTCCTGCAGACTACTTACAGAACAGAAGTAATAGCACAATATCCTGAGTCTGTGTGTGAACCAGATAAGAAACTTTTCCTCCAAAGTTCACACAGATCTTGGGGAAATGCAAGGTTAAACTTGTGACCTGGGCATAACTGATGTGAAATGTTTGTATCTCGGTGAAAAAATTGGTTATCATTCAAGCTATCTGTGCTGTCTTCAGGTTTCTATTCTCTTGCAGTATCTTCATGGTAGGTGCCAGTTGTCCCTAAACTAGTGGGTGCTGAGGCAAGATGTGCACTCGACTCCCAAATTGCCCCAGTTCCTGGGCTTGTCCCCAGGATGACTCTTCCCAACATCTAAAGCAGACAACTGATGCTACCTGGCTGTGTCCACAAAAGATGCAGAAGCAGGACTTCAGCGGTGTCCTCTGTGCTTCACTTCCGCCCATTCCCCAGCCACAGAAATACTTATTTCCATCCAAAGCACTCTAGACATAAGCAAATATATACAATGCAGATGCACAGGAGATTACTACCTGACATAGAACCAGAAGAAACCATCTGATAAGAAAAAAATTGAGACAGGTTGAGTAAGCCTCATGCTAGTGAATATATTCATTCCAATCATAATCTTCTTTTTGAACAGCTTCATCTGCACACCACAGGAAGGGCTGCTTGCTACTTCCCACCAGACATATTCTGCCTTTCCACTACTGGATTGTTTTGATTTTGGCTGAGTGGAAGATAGGTATGGATAAATCCTTGCAGGAATGGCAGAGTGCAGGGAGCTCCATTGCCTACTAATCGACGCATGCTGCCCGGGAAGAGAGGCAGGATGATCATTTCCTCCCTGCTTGTTCATCTGCTCCCCTGGGAACAAGTTACACTGCAGTGACACATTAAGGCATGTGCTGTCAAAGTGCTTCTGGTAGAAAAAATAAGTGAAGTATCAAGTGACTGAGCCCTTTCAGCCAGTCATGGGATGCATGGCTGTTCCAGCCAAAGCAAAGTCCCACTACTGCTAAAGCATGCCTTTAAATTTTTCATTTAGAGTGACAAAAAGTCCCATTAACAGTATGAAGCTACAAGAGAAGAATAAAACTGGCAAGTTCTTTTATTGAAAAACAACCAGGTTTTTAAGTTCTAGTTTTAGAATACATACCTAAGCTGGAAGGTTTGCTGTATGAGTTCCTGAGTCTTCATGTGCTGAAAAAAAAATTGTGCAACCAACTCTTACACATGGAAGATTTTCTTCTTTTGTCTTGTGGACATGGCTGACAGCACTTAAAAACAACTTAATGGAGCCTGCTGGAGTTGAACTGCCTTATATCCAGTGTGATTGGTACTCAAATAACTCCACTTTTAAATATTTTGCCATAATAATAAATGAGAAATGATGAACACCCACAGCTGGCCAAAGAAAAAAAGAGATTTTTCAAAGAAAAATGGAAAGCACACAATTTTTGGACCATTCCACATGAAATACATACCTTTCATTTTCTTCTGCTCTAGTACTTTTAAAAACACTTTTACCGTGTCTTGTTCTTTACATTGTCACAACCATTCCCCTCTGAAACAAGCAAGAACAGATAACAGCCACTCCTGCCAACTCTTACGGCAGTGACAAATCTTGGGCACAACCCATAGATTAGCAGAACATAGCTGGTTATGCCCGTTCACTGCATTGAACTGAGAAATCTTCACATTTCTGTTCATTCAGTCAAAGTGATCACCAGGTAACACTTCCCATGTCCAAGAGGAAGAGCTACAAAGCCTGAATAAAATGGAATTTGACTATACATTTTAGGACAGCTCTACCATTGAACTGTATGGTGTAAAGCATACAGGTCAGTTTCATGCTTCTTTCTAAAGCATAACTTCAAATCCAAAGGAGAAACTGCTCTCACCTTATTTTTTCGTAGTCCATTGACAACCTTGTGTGCATGGGCAATGAGCCTGCTGACACCACTATTTTATTATGCAAAACCCTGAGAAGGAAAAATATGTCAAGGACTATGGCTAAACTAATGATTAAAACTGGCATAAGAATTGTATGTAAATGCAATATAATGATCCAGTTAATCCAATGTAACTAAAACCTAGAGATAATGGAGACATGCACCTCCTCACTATCTACTTAGAGACCAATCCATCCTCTGCAGCTCACTCCTCATCAGCTTTAGTCCAAGTGAATCATCATGATCACACCACTATCTGACAAATCTCAACAGCAAAAGCACAGGAACCTGGGAGACATGTAAATACCTACTTATTTCCACTTTATTCCAAAATTAGGCTATTAGGCTAGTGGTGATAGTAATGATTTAAATTTAAGGTATAAAATCATTATTACTTTTAGTTCATTAATACTTTAATTTTTAGTTCATCAATTGCAAATAAGCACTTGCTTCTGTAAGAATTTACAAGATTAGCCAATATTGCTATACTGCACTGTTCAGCTCTTTACCAAGTACCTCAGAGAACCAAGAGGAAAGACAAGCCTCAGGAACAGGTCACATGCACACAATTATAAAAACTCTGTATCGGTCCCACTGCACCATGGGAGGATGATTACACAGTAATTTTAATCTGACATAATGCAGTTATGCTGCCAAAAAAGATTACACTCTTCAAAGAATGATATTCATTAATGGAAATAACTTCTTGCCCAATGCCTTGTGTATATCCTAAGATTTCTATGGCCATGTGCAAAGTAGGATAAGAAAAAAACTGGTTATGCCACTTCATCCAGAAAAGAAAATAAAGGTCATTTGGGTGAGCTAAACCACAAAGAAACAGGGAAGGGTAATAGGAAAGTGAAGCAACAGGGAAAGCTTCCCTTTCTCACAGATGTGAGCAGATGTGTGCCAGGAAAGGCTGGGTTGGGCTGGATGGAGAGCTCAGCTCAAGTCAGTGCCACTGTTCATCTTCCCACTGCCAGGAATGTAGATCACCTTGTGCTGGGGAAATCATGTTTCACATGGGACAGATCAGTGTGACACTACAATTCAACTGCGACACTGCTTCCACCCAAATTTCTGGCTCTGCATCTTCATTCTTTTAAAACTCTGGATGGTGGTCACTCCACCTTCTTGTACTACTTTTCTCACTGTCAGATGCAGAAGACAATCATCAATATGGGAACAAAATCTGAAATGTATGAGTAACTCTTTTGAGGAAGAAATTGGCCTGAAATACTTGTAGCTTATAGCTGAAAAATTTACAATTGCCAAATATTTTTCCACCTTGATTTGTAACAACTATAAAATTTTTGAGGTTCTGTCAAGCTTCTTTCAATTTAAAGTGCTAAATGAGCTCCTCCCATGACAGAAACTTCATTATAGCACTGTGATCAAGCACATAGATAAAACAAGATGTAAAATTCACTATGAGAATCAGAGTTTTGGATTCCATCCACTGCTTTGCCATTAATTTTCTAAAAGCTCTTGGACAAGGTATGTTTCTGGATTCTGTATCATCATGTAATATAATGTGAATTAAATCATGTTAAATTCTACAAATTTGCCAATAGTGTAGTTGTCATAATCCATTCAAAACTGACATCAGCAGTGAAAAACTACATGACACATAAATATAGATACAAAACAATGAGCAACTTGTCACATAAAATCTTCAAAATCAGAGCTTCAAACAGGTTTTTACTGCAAAAAAGCAGGATTTTTAAAAGCAGCTGTTCAGTCATAAGATCAGTGAATCATATGATGAGAGAACATATAAAGTCTTATGCAAACACTTCACATTTTATTTTTCAGTCTTTCTCCCCACTTAGTTTCACATCCCAAATGCCTCCAGATGAGCTAATCCCCCTGCATGCCAGAGAGCCTGCACTGGGGGTGTTTCTCTGGTCATTTTTAGGACTTACTTGTCTGTGACTTAAAACCATCTTCATCCTCCTTCCTCTTCTCCAACAGCTACATCTATCACCTATCCGACACAATATATAAGAAAAGTTATCACAGCTCAGCTAGGAATTGGCATCACAGTAAGGGTTCCTATAAGCATCTAACTCAGATGCTTCTGCCCAAGCAGAGCTCCAATACAGCTTGTCTATCATTACAGCCAAAAAAACAGTTCAGAGAAAAATGGCAAGAATCAGCTGGATTTATTACTAAATTAATTCAATGATTGCTGCAAATTCAGATTTTCCCTTCAAAGCTTTCCCACAACACCTCAAAAAATCATAAGAAGTGGTGAATCTGTTAGTAATTTTCATATTAATTCCCCTTTTTGTGACTCTCCATTCCTCAGTCTTTCCTAGATGTTGACATCTTTGCCTTCTGCTATCTTCAAATGCTATCCTGCTCCTTTTCCTCATTCCCCTCTTCCTTTTTTGATTCATTTAGAATGAATCTTCCTAGCACTGAAATCCTCACAGATTTGATCCTGCCTACATCTCTGACATGATTCATGATCACACCTTCTTCTTTTTTCTAATTCGCATCTCCTTAAGGCTACGAGCTTGCTGAACATTTACACCTACATTTCTAGTCAACTCTATGTGTTCAAAGCAGCATATTTCCCCACGTACTTAAATCTAATCACTCACAGAAGCATTTTGATGGTTCAGGATGTACTTTGCACTATTCAAATCCATTCCTTGCTCTACTTTTTTTTTCCAGTAGGGATCAGATCAGCTCACAGAATGAGTCCTTACATTTGTATGGCCTTGGACTTCAGCGCAGCTTCTTCAGGATGGGATTGATTCAGGAATCTCCGTTTCACATTTAACTCTCCAGGAATTTTTAACAATGAAGCACTATCAAGCCATCCTTTCACGTGTTCCTAAAGATTTCTCAATGTCAGTACTTGTCAATGATGTTGCTAATGACCATTAACAGCCAACATATTTTTTCACTGTACAACCACATCTAATTCACTTTTACTGTAACTTGAATTTTTGAAGCATGGCAAATTATCATAGCACAGTTGACAGACAGTGACTTTGTCCCTATAATTTGTGTGAATTTGCTACCTTTTTTTGCAGTTGTTTATTCTCACAGATTCAATGTTTATAGTCAGGTGTCCAGAGTGATACCACAAACTTTGTCTATGCAGAAAAAAACAAAAATAATTAATTTCTGCAGAATTAATTAATTAAGGTATTGTTAAAGGAAAACAGAACTACAAGACTGACATAGCTACAAGCTGCTGAGTAGGTCTTATTAGAATTGGGAATCTCATCAATTACTGAGTGACAAAATGCAGAGTTGCAGAAATAAGGAATATGATTGTTGTGTCACACAACTTGGGATGTTGAGGCCCTTCTGGATCTATCAATGCTGTCAACAGCAAATGTTTGGGTTTACTGGCAATACTAAGAATTACAATCTCCAACTATCTTAATTACATGTAACACCAGAACAACCTTGAACAGTTCATGAACTCTTTTCTTTTATCTGGAGATGAGCTGACATTGATATATTGTTATTGGTCACCACTAATACAGTCCTGTTGGCAACAGGGAGATGCAAGCAGCTGAAATGAGTCACATATTGCAAGACCTTGCAATTTATAAGGAAGAAAGTGCAGTTTTAAAAATATCTGTCTCCTCCTCAACCGACTGGGTAATGCAAAACACCCACTAAAACTTAAGTCACAGACACAGTTATTTTTCATGTATTTGAAACACATGAAGTTGCAGGGTTATTTTTATTTGTTTTAAATTGAGTAGCTGTAGTTTACCAACATTAAAACAATAAAAAGTAATGATAGGACTGTTTGATGCTGAAATAAAAATTACTCTAATAATTCAAATTTACCACGGATTTCTCATACAACGATCCTGAACCTTGTTACATTGTTTCCATTTATAGTTGCACATTACAAAACAAAAAAAGTCAACCTACATTAGTGTACAAATACTTGAAGGAGGTAATAATGTGATAAATTGTATTTCACAAATAGCAATTAACTAGCAAACAGTTCTACAGCTCATTCTTGTCTAAAGAAAGTAAACTGCTTTTTTTGAAGAACTAGCATTAATTTAGTTAAGGTAATGGATAATGTAGATGTTAAGGCATTAAGTGACATGTACATAGAACTCAGAGAACCATTTGGAACAGTAAGCAGAAATAAAGAACACAGAGTACGTTATGCTAAATTACTGTATTGAATCTTCCTACCCTGACATTCCACAACCCAGAAGGAAAAAAAAAAAAAAGAATAGTGTGGCCAGCAGGACTAGGGAAGATATTTTTCTCCTGTACTCAACACTGGTTAGGCCACACCTTGAGTGCTGTGTCCAGTTTTGGGCCCCTCAGTTTAAAAAAGATGTTGAGAGGCTTGAACGTGCCCAGAGAAAGGCACCAAGGATGGTGAAGGGTCTGGAGCACAAGCCCTACAAAGAGTGGCTGGGGCAGTTGGGGTTGTTTAGTCTGAAGAAAAGGAGGCTCAGGGGAGACCTAATCACTCTCTATACAACTCCCTGAAAGGAGGTTGTAGCCAGGTGGGTGTCAATCTCTTCTCCTGGGCAACTAGCCACAGAAAAAGAGGACACAGTCTCAAGCTGTGCCAAGGGAAGTTTAGGCTTAATGTTAGGAAAAAAATTCTCCACAGAAAGAGTGATTTCCCATTGGAATGGGCTGCCCAGGGAGGTGGTGGAGTCACCGTCCCTAGAAATGTTTAAAAAGAGACTAGATGAGGCACTTAGTGCATGGTTCAGTTGATGAGATGGTGCTAGGTAATAAGTTGGACTTGATGATCTCAGAGGTCTTTCCCATCCTAGTTAATTCTGTGATTCTGTGAAAATAAATACATAGGTTGTGTTTCTACTATGCAGACTTACAAGAATATCTTGGGCCTTTCACTACAATACAGAGTTAAGGCACTGAAGAGAGTGATTTCACAGACAAAGCAGACAGTCATACAGAAAGAACACAGCTGTACTAAACATCTGTTCACATTGTACTGTGACTCCTTACAGACACCTGGAATGTATCTAGAGATATTTAGATACAAACCCAGCTGTACAGGACGTATTCTAGGGTGTATCGACACTACAACCCAAACAACTGGACAAAAGCCCCAGCCAGCTTCAAACTCTCTGTCTACATCACTGCAAGGAGCCCCACCAGGGCCAAGCAGAATGTGGTATAACCTGCTCAAGGGCAGGATGGAGACCTGAGTATATCAGCCATGCTAAGCAACGCACTGCTATGTCTGGCTTTCTGCAGGTACATCATATATTGGGTTTAGAGCTAGTCTGATTATGTCAGCATACTTCTTTCACAACCTAGTGACTACAGGATAAATGTATCCTGATTAGCTTTGCAGGAGACAAACTCAGATACTGCTGTCAGGCATGGATTGGTTCAAAGTCACTCCATGAAAACTGAATATGCACCTTATCTTTCTGCACAGGTTGTAGGTACAGTATATCTTACATGTTGTTAAAATTTTAATAAAAGCATTTATCTTTATAGCACTGTACATACGGCTGCATTTTCTAGAACATATACAAAGGCCAGATACTTGTTTTATAAAGCTCACAGTTTAAAAAACCAAACACAAACCCACAGTTAAACTGCAAGATGAAGGAGGAATCCACCATCGTGAATGACACACAGCCAGGTATCGTTAAGGAAAACTCTCAGGCAACAGGAGACCTTTGGAGCATAATCAAAGAAGACAGGAAGAAGAGCCAGGGAGTGAGGAAAAAAGGGATCAGTAAAAGCTAAGGATAAGACATAATGCAGAGTTAGTACATGATGACACTTCAGGATTGTCTTTTTATATAACAGAGTGGGAAGCCTGATGGAGTAATATTCACATCTTAAACCATATAGAAACAAGTATTACTTACTGATCTGTGTTTCAGTAGCACCTCTTTGTGGTAGACACTTGAGAAAAACATAAAAGCATCATAACCCCTTCCCACCTTCCAGTTTTTCCAAACAAGAATTAAAATAAACAACAGCCACAAAACTAAATAGCTAAACACTCGCCCAGAGTGGGGCAACTCCTGTAAGCAAAACTTCTTAATGAAGAATGATAAGGGCTGCTTTCTGATCTTCTGATCATACCTGAGGAGAAAAATGGATCCTTAGAAGCTACTTCTCTTAAGCACTTTGGCATTTCAGTAATACAGCTGTAGTTATGATTTTACTGACAGAAGGCGGCAAGCATATTTTATATACTTTTATGTATATAGAAAAACAGTTTGTGATTCTTTGACTCTCTTTATTTAAGGATGCATGATATAAAAGTTTTAACAAGGTAAAACATGTAACATACTGATTTCAAAGCCAAAAAGCATGCCACGGACCAGATACCAAGTCCAATAGAGCTCGTTGTAGAGCATCCTTTGACCTTACAACGTGGTTGTTGTGGCATATCCAAGTCAGATGCAAAAAACCCCAAAAGACCCAGGTGAAAAATACAGGTCAGACTTTGTTAGACATTTGACATCTTTTTGCATAACTCAGTATGGATGCCAAAATTGTCAGATGTTTTATGCATCAAACTAAAATTCCTTTTCAGGCTATCTTGCTTTCAAACTGAAAGGCAAATCTCTTAGGCTATTCAAAACAGACACTTGAAGACCATTCCTGAATGTTGGCACTTCTTTGTATCATCTGGACAAAAATGTACATTTAAAAGGACAAATTACTTCTTAAAAAATAGAGTATATATTCTGTTGTAATGAAAGAACATTGAGCATAACCATATTGATATGTGCAGGAGATTAACAACACTTGCACAAATAACTTTTTGCAGCATTATTCATTATATAAGCTGCTTTATTTTCAGTGCTAAGACTTTGTAAAAATGTTCACTTTCACTCACTTGAAAATCATTTTTCTCTACATACACCAACTTCTACTAAAAAACAAAAGCATTTAAATTCTAACTACTAATATCTCAATTTCATTCCCTAAGAATCTTCAGCTACTTTGTATTTCTAAATATAGCAGATAAGAGCACAGAGAAATATGCTGTATTGTAAGAGCTTTTATAAACAAGATTTTCTAATTTTAGAAGACTCCATTCTAAATAAAGTCTTATTAAATCACATATACTCTCCACTGCAGTCCCCAAACAAGATAATATTCAGCTCTCCTCGCTGCTATTTGATTCCATCTTACCGTGAATGATTTAATATCTACTTTTGAGTAAAAATGTTTTCTATGAAGTGGAACACTAATCTTTCATTCAAAAAATAAATTCCAGTAACATACTGCCTTTGTGAATTTGTTCTCAGATGTTACAATCAAGTCATAGGTACTTTACACACACCTGCTTCAACAGCTCACCTATTTAAGATTAATAATCTTTCAACTGTTTTGTGGATTGATTGGTTCAAGAACTCATAATGAAGGCCAGAACCAACACATAAGGTGTTCTAACATTAAGGATAATTGATTACTAAAAAAGCTTAGAGAGGACTGAGATAATTTTCCATTCATCATGATCTTTAAATCAAGACTGATTTTTTTTTTTTCTCCCTGAAAAAGGTATGCATTTCACAAACAGGAGACTAGATAGAGGCATGGCTGAGTCAAACACGATGGACTCTGCTAGACATGGTTAAAAAGTTCATTATTCTCCTTTGTAGAGTTAAACATTTATGAATCCAAAAGCTTTCATCTCTGGAATAGAACTTCCTATTTAGCTACAAGTTAAAATTAATTAAGGTAATTTTCATCAAAAGGTTTAGAGCCTTGTATTTATTAGTCTAAAAGCTCTGTAAATTACTGTCACAGCTTCTTTTCTTCCCAAGTATACATTTAGATTTGTACAGTCAAAGTCTGAACAACCAAAGTAATCCCATTGGTTATTATATACTTGTTGATTCAACTCATTGGGAGCTAAAATTATACTATCTTCTTATGCCTAACTATGGCAAGAAAATACCTGAGAAGGACTGAAAAAAAAAAATCCAACACCACTAATAAATGTTATGATTATAGATCTCAGTTTTTACATCTTTACATAATTGACCTTTGAGAAAGTCTAAGTTAGCGAACAAGAAGTAGGTATAATGATTATTTCTGGTATTTACTACTCTGCATAAAAAAACAATTACGCTTTTCTGAAATCATCAATTTCTTAAAATCAAATCTGCTTTAACTAAAAGTGATTAGAAGTCACTTTAACCAAAAATTTAGTATCTCATGTATTTTTTATATATATAAGTGTAAAAGCTGTAACAATCACCATTACAGCTTGCATTTTTTCCTGCACGTCAATTCAGTCTCTTGTAATGCTGATTACATAGATAATCTTCCTCAAATGGCTTTGTGATGATAAAGTGATTTTAAAATTCTTTATCTCCCCAGTAGGAAATTATTTTATTATAATTACCTTAAAATATCTCGGTCACTTCAAATTATCACTTCTCATTACTTCAAAATGCATAGGCTGTTGACAAAATTAGAAAACTCTTGCTTTTTCAAAACAGTGAAACTGGGGAAGTTCTGATGCATTCTGTTAGATTTGTAGTCTGGGATTGAAAATGTGACTTCACAGGGTTTAGTTCAGAGAGAAAGTCTTCAGTAATATCCATAATGCTTACTCCTTGGTTCTTGATATCATAATTTTAGAATACATCATGCTTAGATCAACAAAAGATGCAATTGTCCTTTCACTTTCAATGAGCTCTGTTTATTTCAATTAGCTGTGGTTTTACAAGTTATGTTACAAACCATATTCTGTTCCTTAACCTTCTCTGGGGAATAATCACAAAGAAAAACAGCTTGATGTTTTTACAAACACATCAGTGAAATTGACTATCAAGTGATTTTTGTCTTTCTCTCTCTTTCAACTGCCTCCTTGAAACTACTTACTTTTTACAACTTTCAGCTATGAGACCATTCCTAATAATCTGCCTTCATTTCCTACGTATCTATTATTGTCCTTTGAGTCACGTTCACACTTAAATACAGAAATAATCTTGAAAGCAGAGACCCTATGGATAATGTCCACACAGTTTAAAAAAAAATAAAATCAAAAAAATTCACGGGTATTCTGAGCAATTTATAACTTAAAAAGCAATATGAATTTCTAGCACTACTTCGAGATTTTGTATTCCATGAACAAGTATAATTTTTATCATCTGTTTCATTATCTTTGAAAATGTTTATAGCTATTCCTCTCGGAGCAATAGTACAAAATTCAAATGATACGATTCTCTCTTTCTATGGACAAAGATTTGGTTGGAGCTGAGGTAACAAAGCGCCGCCCTGTGATGGGAGCCCGTCTGGATCCTTACATCTCACAGACCGATATGCTCACAGCATTCCCCATTCCTGCTGTATGCCTGCATCACAAAGCACTTTTGGTGATGCCACATAGAAAAGCTATAGAATAAGCCGTGGTCTTTCCCAATAAAGAAACAAACACTGAATTATAACTGATAAGGAGGAAAGTGATCCAAAGACGCAATGAAAGCACAGAGGAAGAAGAAACACAACTACACTCTGAAAGAAGAGAAAAAAGGCCAGGATGTACAGAATGGCAAAAGGTTTGTAAATGCAGGTAATGGGGACCAATGACATTATCTAGGCTCATCAGAGTGAAGTCGGTAAAATTTAGGCATGAGGAATAATGCACAGATGCTTTTCTCTATTAATGAAAGACAAAATTAGAGGGAAGTGCAAATCAAAACCACTTGGAAATTAACTTTTTTACAGATCATTCTAATGACAAAGGATATTTAGCCCCAGTCCACACTGGTAAAACAGTTTGTATTAAAAACAAAAGGATGACGATCAGTGCTAACAATGTTTAACATCACTGACAAGGAGCACAGTTGGTCAGGGTTAAGTTCTACGTGTTTCAATTCCAAGTACTTTAAAAAAAATAATTTATCTACAATATTTTTAATTTTCTAACTCTAACTCCAATTAGTGTACATTGATGTTTGATTTACAATTAGAAGATGTGCCAGCACTATTTAACCAATTGAAAAAAACAACCTTGGAAATCCATGGAGTATGCAAAACTGAATATCTAAAATAGGAGTGTGAGGCACAAATATAAAAAAAAACCTTAGGAATGCATAGTGCAGACAGACATAACATTGGAATTCCAAACCTGACAAACAGAACTAGGACAACAGCTTGAAATGTAAACAATTTTGGAATCTCCCACAACAAAGTTCCCCATACTCATGTGTTGGTTAAAGGAATCTATACTCTTAGATTTAGATCCTTCCTGCAGATCTATCAAGTGTATAGATGGAAAGAAAAGCCAAGACGCCTCTATCAACCCAACGCAGTAAAAAAAGAAGAAATGGAGCTGCAGGAGCATGGTGCCTTTGAGTAGGTCCATGCTGGAAGGCATGCTGGAATCCCTCTAGACCCCAGACATGCTGCAGTCAGCATGGGACATACACAGCGCCTCTTCCAAACAGCCCCAAACCAGCTTCATTGCACTGCTTCCATCCTACACAGCCAGTCTGGCTTCTTCTGCCCTGCCCTGCCCCATCACAACCCGGTTATACTTCAGCTTATCATTATGGTCAGAGCATAAATCTTCCTTGTGGCTGGTGCTGTAGTGTGGTATCAGCTATGACTCCTTCTGGTGTAACACATCAGAGGAGTGTACAACGGAACCAACAGCAGAGGAGACATCTCTGGCATTTGCTCTGTGGTTGTGAGTTACATAACGCTGTGATACTCTGAAGTAGATGTCGCCCGACGACACAGCTGATGTGCTGGCAATAGCTGGATGTTGAAAAATCAGTGGTGTCATTCTGTATGCAGGTAGACTTTTGTGTGGGGCAAGAAGACTGGGCAAGCTAGAAAACTGATTAAATATTGCAGCTCTATGTCATAAAAGTTTGTGGCTAAACAACACGATAAAGATTCAGTCCCTAATTAAAAGGCAGGAATAATACATAACAAAGATTAAGAATGATTCCTTGACAGTAGCATTAGCCTAGACTAACTCATGCTTTGTTTGAATGGAGCAAAACATAATTAAAGTTTTAATTAGAATTGATCACAGTCCACAAACCAAAAATGGATTGTACTGTTCGAACACTGTACTGGAAGATCTTTCAAGGAAATTGATGTTCTTAAATGAACTATGTTCTTCAAAAAGGAAAGGCATTCCGTCAAATAATAGGGTAGTAGTGAAAACTAATGACTCTGAAAATATGTCACAGAAACAAATACTAGTAATCTTATATTCTGAAAGGGACAGTGATTATGTATTTTACAAAGTCTAAGCTTCCTCACACTCTTCTTCTCTGAGATTAATCTGTTCTATATCATATTCTGGTTATAAAATGTGTACATCTTTTTATTATTCATAAAAAGTGGTGATACCTCCAAGATCTGACCTTTCCAACGTATGAAAGAACAGAATGCCTATCCACAGACACACTAGTGACAAAATACTGCTAAAAATATTTTGTCAGCAGAATTGTTAAGAGAAGTACCTCTATCTCTTAAATCCATCTGTTAGATCTTCTATAAAAGAACACTGAATTTATTCATGCATTTGGCCTTTTGGTAATTGTCCTAGGCTCTAATGTCCAAGTAATCACTTTTCAATTTTAATGAATAGGGCTGCTGTTTTCATCATCCCGTCAACTGCACGTTGCCTTGTCAGTCGAAAGGTCTGGCGGTGCAGGTATCCCACCTCCCCCTGCCTTGCTGCACTGCTCCGGGCACTGTGAGATTTGGGAGCTCGGTACCTCCGCAGCGGCGGGAGCTCCGCAAGGCTCTGCTCGAACTGCCAAGAAAGGCGGAGAACCCCGTCCCATCTCCGAAAAGCGCCTGAAAGGCTCCTCCAGGGGCGGAAGAGTGGGGGGTCTGCAGTTGCATAATATCAGCTCTCATCCCTCCCCCTTCCCTACCAATCTCCGACGGTTTCACCGCACGACAGAGGCGGGAGCAGCCACCCCGTGCTGGGGGAAGTCGAGGAGGTGCTGGTGCGGGGGGAACAGCCAGCAGAGGAAAGGCTCGTGGCACAGGGGATAGGATGCGGAGTTGCGGTGGGGGGAACCTTGCAGGTGGCAGGGAGGGATGGGAGGGGGACGCCCCTTGGTGGGTGCAATGGGGAGAGCGGAGGACTCTGATGAGTAGCGACATTCCCGGGTGGGCAGGGGAAGCCTTGCACCGGGGGAGCCGGAGGCACGGGCAGCCCTGCAGAGGTCAACGAGCGGCGAGGACGGAGGGACTCGCCCGGGGTCTGGGTTGTGCGGGAGTGCGGCAGTGCTGGGGGCTCCTTCCAGCAGCCCCCGCTGGATCCGGCGGCGGGAAGCCCGCAGCGCCCCGCACGGCGCAGAGCCCCCGTGTCCCGGCGCGGCACCCCGCACTCTCCCCGCACCGCGCGGCCGGGATCCGGCCACTCCCGGCGGGGGCTGGAATAGGAGGGAGAAACAGCCCTCGGGGCACCAGGCGTCCCTCCTCTCGCCCGCTCCACACAGCATGTCTCCCCAGGGGCGAGCAGCATCATTTTCAAGCGATGCTGGCGCGCAAAGTTGCGCTGGCCGGGCAGCCCCCGACTGCGCTCTTTCCTTCCGCGGCCGCGCACATCCCGGCCCCTACAAAGCCCCCGCACTCCGCACCCCTCCGGTCAGCGCGGAAAACACCTCCCTCGCTATCCTCCCCGGCTGCTCATGATCTGCCTCAACCTGCTCCTCCTTTTGTTTTGATCTTTGGAAATGAAATTCTCTCTCCTGCCGTCTCCTTTCCCTCCTCCTTCTCACGCCTTCGTGTGGGAGATGCCCGGGATCGCACACCAGCTTTTGTTATCTCCTCCCACCTCCATCTTCACTCTGACTGATGCCCTAGTAAATAGCAGGAGCGCTGCACCTCCGCCCCGCACCTACCACGCGCCCACCTGCAAACACCTTGCATGTCAAATAAATTAAATGCTGAAATGAAAACATCCCTTACAGGCAGTAAGAAAAGTGAAAGAGCAATCGCATGGATCGGGAGCACTTCTGCTTCCCCCGTGGTGTGATGACCTTGCAAGGGCTGCTCTGGCGCTTGGTTTCGCACGGTCTTTTTTTCCTTCTTTTTTTTTTTTTTATTTTTCTTTCCTTTCCCTACTGGAAAAAATCACGCCCTTTTCGCTATCGCTTTTCAAGCGAACACGAACGCCAAAGACTCCCACTTCCACCGAAGCGTTTCCAAGCACAAATTGTTACGCGACAGCTCAGCTCTTCCTTTTGATGCTGTCGGTGTTTATATCCGGATCGGTGCGGGATTCGGTCTCTTATTTCTCAACAGTTCACGGGCAACCGCTGCGGGTACGTTTTCCCTCCATCTCGCCACTGGAAAAACACCTCCCGCACACGGAGCAGCGAGCACCGACCGCGCACACCAACTTTCCCGGGTGAGGACGATACCCGAGCGCCGGGGAGCGCTG